>OY744475.1:154494965-154851862 GCA_963556175.1 Tipula confusa | reverse complement strand
CCACTAAGGGTCTTTGTGAATGTGTTAAAAACATGTTAAAAATCAAAATTTTGACAGCTAAAGTTAAATTTTTTTTTATTCACCTCAAAAAATCTATAAAAAATTTAACAAGCTCTATAAATTTTGACAAGTGAATTTAAAATCATAACCTCATTTTCGACAAAATCAGGGGTTAGTTATAAAATAATAAAATTAAAATCATAGTTGGCGTATATAAACTATATTTTATTGAGAATTTTACAACAACAATAGCATTCCATCTGAATTAATTTCAATCCAACTTTTTCAATCCAACTATTATCAACAAATGGATAGAGTAGATGCAAATTGGAAATTTTTGGGGTCTATTGTTATGGCTGAACAACAATTTACATTCATTCTACTCCGTGTTAATATCGATGCAGTACTCGAGATTTGGAAAGAGCTTTAAATCTACTTGACTACAGTCCGGATGCTTTGTCAAAGTTAACATTAAGGATTTTTGAAATTAGCTCTGGTGTACAGCAAGTAGATGCTTCGTTCCCAATATGTCTCATGTTCAAATTTACCTTTCATAATATGGAACACCTCAGGAAATTATCTTGAACTGTTAGTCGAAACAAGCATATGTAGATGATCTCTGTATGTTTCGACTGAATTTTAACTGTGTAAAATAACTTTTGGAATTACTTGTAAGATTTTTAGTTTCCGTTGGTATCAAAATAAATCATTTATAAAATTTTAAGTAGTGATTACCACACATATAAATGAGTGACGGAGTTCCGATACCTTGAATCCGTTGTTACTCATAATAATTGTTTACAGGTGAGTATGTAAAAGTACGTTTTGTTGCTCAGACTAAGGAGTTGATCAGACCTACTCTCATACGTATTGGTGTGAATTTTGGACTCTCGTGGATGAGTATGAGAAAAAAATAATGACATTCGAAAGAAGAGTCATGCGCATTATAAACGGCCTGCACGGGAGCTAATAATTTGCAACAATTGTTCAAAATAAAACTTGTTAGCTATACCTTAGTTACAAATACAGTCATAATAACATTTTAAAAAGCCCCTTAAGAAACGAGCAACACTTTTGGGGTTTTCTGGCCCTGCTTATTAAAATTTCCCCAGCTTATATAACTATAAATTTCTGTACTTAAATACTTTATGGCTTCTAGTCAAGTTTTTAATCCTACTTTATTAAGGTTGGAACAATTAATAGTGCCATCTAGATTCAACTTCCCAATACATTCATATTTGATAATGAATATTTGGTGCAAATGATGAACTACTTAGAATATAAACAAATTACATTATACATAAATATAACTAAATGTACATATAAATACTTAATAAATAATAATATTCGGTTTTACTTAACCGATTATATTCTCCTCCCATTGAACACAATAGTGTTCAATTACTTGGAAGTTGAAAAGTTTTACTGACTGGCCTCTTCAACGTTGATTTTGTAGTAGGAAGTGTAACTACACGAACTAAACTATCGTGGCCTGGATGTAGTTTAATGATTTCAATGATTTTTTTTGCTGCCATTTGCTTCTTTGTTGAAGCGTGTGTAAGTAGTCTCGAAGGTATTGTTTTCAAAAACTGTTCATTCTTTTAGTTACTTGTTCCCATCGTGTAAGCCGATTGACAGGAGTGGCTTCTAAATCCAGTTCTGGAAGTGATGTTACAGATATTATTCAAAAATTACCTACAGTCAATACATCTATGTTGCTTGGGTCATTTGATTTGATTAAACACAATTGACGTGAATTCAGGATGGACTCAATTTGACATGTCAACGTAGTCATCTCCTCGAAAATTAAGTTAGAACGACCTGTCACTCGAATCAAATGAGTCTTTACTGACTTCACAACTGCTTCCCAGATTCCAGCAAAATTTGGACTGGCTGGAGGAATAAACTTCCAAATTATACCATTATCACTAAGGTAATCTGAAATTGTATTTGTTTGATTAATCTTGTCAACAATCAATTTAAAATCTTTTAGTTTTTTATCAGCTCCAATAAAGTTAGTTCCATTAACGCTGTTTTAACGCTGGCAAAAATTGGTCGGAAGTTAGATCTGGCACAACCTCTACATGAACGCCTTGGTAGTCATTCATACAAAGATTGATATATATATATATATATATATATATATATATATATATATATATATATATATATATATATTATATTCCTTTAAGTGCTCCGCTTCTTTCCCCTTTTTGGTGGCAATTGTAATTGGTTCACAATAGTCTATGCCTAGTCGACTAAAGGGTCTGACTCGGGATGTTGGCAGTGTACTCATTAGTTGCTTGGTAATAACTGCCTGTTGCCGTACGAATACTTGGCACTTCCTCGTGTCATGCTCCTGTTATTCACGATCCAAAATTTGTGTTTGAGAAGGGAAGATAATAAAGAGGGTCCGGGATGAAGATATTTTTGATGGTAATGGGTTGCTATCAATTAGCTCAGGTTATGGGAATTTAGCAAAATGATTGGATCTTTTAGTTCATTTGTACATTCAGCATTCTTCAATCTACCACCAACTCTGAGAATGCCTTCTCTATTTATTAATGGAGCGAGTGCAGATAATTTGCCGATAAAATTATTATTATAGATGGAGCTAGCCACCTAAGAGGATCAAACACTTTTGATAATTCTGATAGTAATGTTCGTTTTATGTATTTTATTTTTTCATTGAAATTAATATTAAATTTAAATATGTCTTTTTAGGATCAGATTTATTGCATCACACAAAGTATGAACATTGGACACCTATTTCCTTAACGAAAAACCCTTTGAATTTAACACAGTAATTAATTCTGTTTTTAATTTGATTGATTCGGTAATTCCATTAGCACCTAATAACAAATCATCGACATAGAAGTCATTTTTAATTATTCGAGGTGGTTGTGGATATGTCCAATGACCTTATGGCTAGGAATGGTGCTGCCGAGGTTCCATATGTTACCGTATTTAGTTAAAAATGTTCAACAGGTAAATTAGGAGATTGCTGCTAAACAATGCAATGGAAATTAGTATCTTCATCTTGTACTCGAACCTGTCGGTACATCTTCTCTACATCGGCACATAATGCAATTGGGTGAGTACGAAATCTCATTAAAATTGAACATACCGATGGTTGGATCGTGGGACCAACCATTAAATTATTATTTAATGAATTGCAATTTGATGATTTGGATGATCTATCAAACACGGATCATTGCTTGATCCATCAAGCTCGTAATTAAACGAATATAAATAAATAATGGTGAGCATCCTTTAATAAGTCTATTGAATTAAGTTTTACCAAATGAACCATTTTTAGATATGTCTCCATAAATTCTGCATACAGTTCTTTATATTGTGGATCTTTTAGCATTCGCCACTCTACTGACTTCAATCGTTGCATAGCCTGAAAAACAGGTTGCTCAAGGAATTGACTGTTAGGTTTAAAAGGTAATGTGATAATTTTTATCTCTGGATAGGTTCTGCGTAAAATGTTTCTTAACTTGCTCTTCTTCTGAAGTCAAAATATTTGATGAAATTTCTAGTAAATTTCGCTTCAGTGTTTGGTCAATACTGTCTTCATGTATATCAATATTTAAGTTGTGTAAGTGAAAAGATTTATTTGTGCATTCCCCTGACAGTATATCCATGCAAAAGCTGTATTTTGCGCAATTGGGTTACCTTCATTTCCTTTTATTTGTCCATTTTCAATCATTTTGAAGAATTTGTTTGCTCCTAATAGAATATCGATTCCATTCTTTTGGTAAAATGTAGGGTCAGGTAAATCCAACATAGTAAGATATTCGAAATTCTTTACATTGAAGGTTGATACTGGAGAGATTGTTGTTAATTTATTTAGGTCAAATGCCTTCATTTCCAATATTTTATTGCATGCAAGCTTCTGATATGAAAGATGCTTGAGATCCGAATTCTAATAACATTCTACACATCATAAATCCTCCATAACTGTTTTTCACCATGACCAAAGCAGTTGATAATAAAGTTGAAAATAATTGACGTTTGTAGTCAGATTGATGATGGCATCTTCTTGGTTTGTTTCGTAATCTCCTGGTGGTGAGCCATCTACTTGAATACTATTGAGTGTTAATTATTGACGGGAATGTGTGATTTCGCTTGTCTTTTGATTTGCTGCATTGTAACTAGTAACTGGATTATCGTGTACTAACGTAGATGTTGTTTTTTACACCATATTCATCGAAACTTTGAAAAACATGAAGTTACCCGGTGATTCTGCAACAAGCAGTTAAAGCCAATTTGGTTTTTTTTTGTACTCCATCACTTCTCGAGTTTACATCTAATGATTGGAATTGATTGCACTTTGCTAAATGATGTTGGTCATTGCAATACACACAAAACAATAAGTCAATAGAAGCCACGTTTTCCTGTGTATATCTGTTTGGTATAACATTTCGGGGTTTGTTGTAAATAATAGGTGGTACTTGAATATTTGTTGAAGATCCAGCTAGCATTTCAACTTGATCGCATTCTTTTCCCAAAAATTTCATAAAATCGTCGATTGTAGGGAAATGTTTCTCGGCGAATGATTTTTCCCATGAAATTTTTGTTTCTTTGTCCAACCTTTCAAGTAACCAGTGAATTAACCAAAGGCCCCGTTTCTTGGTTTCATCATCCAATGCCTGATATATTGGCTTTATGCTAAAAAAAAAGTGTTAAGTAAAGTCGAGATAACACTTTTGTGCGTTGGTCAATGATTCCCTAGTATGCACACAAAACTCACACAAGTCGCAAAATGCTGAGAATTCTGCATATTCTCTGCTTACTTCATTGTGGTCATTGTTTCCTGATGTACAACTGTTTGACAACGTTTCCAAATAACCACGTTGTTGAGCCGCAAATGATAACATCGAGTTGTGAAATTGTTGGTGAAGGTTCTTGAATACTGTATTTCTTCCGATGGCAGCTGTGCGTAGCTTTAATTTAATCGCAAAGTCAGGCTCTTAAAATCTAAGTAAGCCCGTTCTAATGCTTCTAACTGAATATTTAAGTCTTCTAGTATATATGATGCGATAAGATCACCGTAAAATTTTTCATTGCGTGAAATAGTCGCCTTGGCTTGACCTCGACGGTTATCACTGTCTTTTAATTTGGATTGATCAGCGTCAGTTAACACCATGATTAAAATAAATTCGCACAACCATTAACTGAGATCGATAAACTGTTTAACTATTAGGTTTATTATATCTACATATATCGATATTATAGTTTATTTAATTAGATTTTAACACAACTGTCAATAGACAAGTAATTGATTATTATAATTAACGAATTATACATACTTTGTATATGACGTATCACTATTCACTTTGCAAATCTTACAGCGTTTATGACGTTACTCAAACAACTTTTTTTTTATATAAATATATTATATATTAAAGGTTCACAGTTGTTTATTCAGTTATGCCACACATTAATGCTTCAACTTCAGTTTACTAATAGTTTTATAAGTAAAACTGCTAAATGCACTTTATATATGGAGTTCCAACGTTTAACTCATACAAACTTGGTCAAAAAATGAGTAAATGATAAACGATTTGTACTGGTTCATAGGAAAATAAAAATCGTCGATTGGTATATATTTTTTATACTCATCTCTCTTAGGTTCAAAGTCTTACATCAGATCAGACAACGAGATTGATCAACACCTTCAACAACTTGAGATTGTCGACAATTGCAAAAGTTTACTACAAGATGCGCTTTTATATCGATTCCCTCACAATTTTTATGAGTAACTAAGGATCTGAGGTATTAAAAACTCGCCACACGTTCGAATGAGTGGTTACTAAAAAAGTAATCACTATAAGGGAAATCCATACTATTCGATTAGAGATTCAAAGAAGAAAAACCATTCATATGTCAAGCGCTGGTGCTATGGCCCTCAATTTGTTTTTTAATTATATTGTATACAATTATGCTGCATAACATAATTTTGAAAGCGTTTTTTTTGTTGCTATTTTTAACTCTTTTAGAAAAGTTATCGATACATTGATAAAACTTGCAGCAACCTTACCAGCAATCACATTGGCAAATATCACCAAAGACTAATATAATAAGTGGGCTTATACATCGTTAAATGATGCGAATGCGTTTGCAAATAATGTCAATGAGCTTTGGTGTATTAATAACAAATTAAAACGTTTTATTCGAGCGCAAATTTCGTTAATCCAAATCCTTGTTTCCCGCGCTCTAAAAATCATTAATTATATTTTCGTTTCTTATGTACCGTGGCGCATTATAGCATCTTTATGGTTTGTTGATTTTTGTCTGCGTCACACAGAAATGTCTGTAATTAAAAATGAACAAAAGAAAATTTCTTTTTGAAAAATTAATGGGGCTGCTCGTTCTTATATAATATGTACGAGATGTATACGTACGACACAGTGTGAACAAGGATATTATGTTACATTTACATAAAATGAAAAGTTTGGTAAAACACTCGTATAGAAAAGGACAAGCGACACACATTTTACGAACCAATCTAGCATAAATTACATTTGTAACATAAATCTACATTTCGAGTGTTTATGTTGATTGTTATGCAAAGATAAACAAAAATGTTTCAAACTAAAAACTACTTTTTGAAGTCTAACTCACATTATAACGGACGTTTCGAATTTTTTTTTGTTTATGAAAAATGAGTTTTCCATTTTTCTCATTTTTTATTTTTGGTTATCTGTCGTTTTTTGCTTTTCATTTTTTTTTTAGTTAACCATTAGTTAACTTTTATGTGTTTAGAGATAATTAACTGTTTTTGAACTAAAATGGGTTAAAAATAAAATTAATCAAAATTTTAGAATTCCATTAAAAATTTACACCACGATCCGTTCGTATACAGATATGAATTTGGAACAAAAAATTGAAAATGAAAAATGAGATGTAAGATTATAGGTCACACTATAAAAAAAACTACTTTGAAATAACGAATGTTATCGAAAGTAAAACTTAAAAAACAAATTAAAAGATGGCTTCTAAGAAAGTTTAGCTCAATAATGTATTAAATAAAATGTGAAATTGATTCAATGTATAATTTAATGTTCATTGTTCTTACTTTAAGGTAATTTTCAAGTATGTGTCAAGGTGATTTTTGTAAGTGGTGTATATCTGATTCTAGGTATGAAACGGACATAGCTAATTTAGTTTTTAATAGCCTTACAGTGTTTTTCGATGCAAATTATTGACTCAGCAAAAAACTTTAATATTTGTTAGTAAAAGTGATTTCATGCATCAACTGTCAATTAACTGTGCATCGTTGCCTTTTAGTTTCTTCAAAATTTTAATTCTGTAAACCATATTGATTCAAAATATTTGTTCCTAAAATATAATAAATTATATTGTATAATAATGTTAGTATTTAGACTGTGTTCGAAATCCATGATAAATATTTATGAATACACATTTTTTGACATTTATTTATTGACACACATATAAATTATCACGGTTAATTGCTTTGATAATTTTTGACAAGTACTAAAACTTTCCATCGCATAGCACACTCGGATATAATCAAAGAAAACTTATAAAATTCACTACTTGGTTTTGTAATATGCATTACTATTCAAATTTAAATTTTTTCTTTGCTATGACAATTTCAATAAATATTGCGCACCATGTTATTTTTTTCTTGGTTTTTATACCTCACAAAAAGTGAATTTTAAACATATGATGCGGGGAAATATTTCAATGAAATATTATACTTTTCGAACAGCGTAATAAAAAATTGGGAATGTAGGGGAATATTTTTCAAATGTCAAATATTTGTATTCACAAATATTTATCATGGGTTTCGGATACAGTTTTAGGTAGCTAGTTACCTTAGTATTGAATTTTTTTTGTTATTGTAAATCTGTTAAATCACATGAAGCAACCTTTCTAAGTGTAGACTGAACTTTAGCTAAAATAGAGCAATTTTCTCCACCTAGTTTGTAAAAAGTGTCACTATAGGGTTAAAGAACCAAAATTCAAAATGGTGCGTGTTTTTTTAAACCGCTATCTGAAGTGCTTTCGAGAGCCATCACAAAAAAGTCACTTCCGATAGCGGCTCCATATAAATATGAAGATCCAAATCTTTTTTTTATCAACTTTTCACTGAGCAATTGATTGATTGATTGTTTGATTAAAACCGAAGGAGTGGATGGATTGTTAGTTATAACAGACTCGACCCAGTTGCAGACAACTAAGCGATCGATAGTTAGTATTTTTTTGTGGCGAAGGGAAAGGAAGGTTAAGTCAGTAATGACAGAATTGGTCCGGTTTTCCAGTAGCTAATATTCAAACTACTGTTAGTTAGCACAAGACAATCACAATTAAAATAAACTGCTCTGCATTTTGTCATATCTTATCAGGAACTCCAATCTGCAACCATTTTTCTATAATCTTGCAGTGTTTTTCTGAACAAAAAATCTGTTAATGGGCTAATTTCTGCAAGCCGTAGGGTGTAATAAATTGAATTAGTTTCCGCTTGAAATTAATAATTAAATTATAAAAATATAAAAATATAACAAATTTAACAAATAAAAGATATTAAAATAAAAATATAAAAATATAATAAATTTAAAAATATAAAAATATAGAAAATATAAAAAATATAAAAATACAAAAAATATTAAAAGTATGAAAATATAACATATATAAAAAATAAAAAACATATAAAAAAATACAAAACATAAAATATAAAAAATATTAAAATATAAAAAATATAAAAAATATAAAAAATATAAAAAATATAAAAAATATAAAAAATGTAAAAAATATAAAAAATATAAAAAATATAAAAAATATAAAAAATATAAAAAATATAAAAAATTTAAAAAATATAAAAAATATAAAAAATATAAAAAATATAAAAAATATAAAAAATATAATAAATATAAAAAATATAAAAAATATAAAAAATATAAAAAATATAAAAAATATAAAAAATATAAAAAATATAAAAAATATAAAAAATATAAAAAATATAAAAAATATAAAAAATATAAAAAATATAAAAAATATAAAAAATATAAAAAATATAAAAAATATAAAAAATATAAAAAATATAAAAAATATAAAAAATATAAAAAATATAAAAAATATAAAAAATATAAAAAATATAAAAAATATAAAAAATATAAAAAATATAAAAAATATAAAAAATATAAAAAATATAAAAAATATAAAAAATATAAAAAATATAAAAAATATATAAAAGAACCGTGAAAAATCGGCTGTCGCAGAAAAAAGTGTTTATGGCTCGTTATGAATAAAATGCATTTTTTAGCTTAAATCACAGCCTTCACTTTTAAGAAATTTGTTTAATAAAAAAAATAATGGTTCAAGATTTAAAGTCTCTAAGATTGTATCTCTTTCTTTTTTATGTCACACTCAGTCTGCCAAGAGATGTATGAAGCTGCTATTTCGGTCATAGGCCAAAAAGCAAGAGTTTTTCTTGGACAAAAGAAATCATATAATTTTGATTGTTTATAGAATTCTAAAGATACCTTCCATGAAAAAAATAAAATAAGAAAATGAAAGTTCTATTTTCATTTCGAGAGGCAACTGTTACGATTTAGAAAAAGAAACAATTTTTTTGCAAGTTCACTACACTCTAGAATACATACACCTTAAAATCCTGATTTAGGACTTAATGAATTTTGTTGGTTTTCGGCGATAGGTAAGCTAGGTAGGCATCGATTTAACACCTAAAGGCTTGAATACAGAATATTAGGAGGTGAAACTAATTTAGGCATTTGCTTTACAAATCATGATAGTTATGGAACAAAATATATAAATGTTTCTGTAAAGTATCATGTACTGTGTAACTTAAAATCTTGATGCCAGTGATTTCGTAGCTGCAACGCTTTTAGATATCTTTAAATCATCCTGTGAAACTATTATATTGTCAAGATATCGAATTGGTACGTTCCAAATCGGAGCTTTTATGTTGAAATAAGGTGCTAACCTCAAAAAATGATTAACTTGCGCTTAGTTATGTATCTTAGCTAGGAAATTCTCATATTTTGTTGTGAGATCTCCTAAAATGACACCAGTTGAATCAAGGTTATCATTTGCAACTGTAAAAAAAGTTATCTGTTAGAATAAATAAGGGGTTCTATTTAAAATACTAACTTGACCTTCAAAAGACCTTGCAAATACTTAATATTTTGTAATATTATAGTTATAGCAAAATTTCACAAAACTCATCCAAGCAAAGTTTAACCATGTAAAGCACTATTAGTAGTATAAGTTCAGCTATTGAACCAAGAAATAATGAAAATGTGCAGAAAAACGTTGAGGTTACGGTCGTTCTGATTTCTAAGCATTAAAGCACTCAACAATGGAGCAGAACAAAAGATTAGAGCTGTAGTTCTAGAAAACCCTTATAGATTAATTATTCTTTATCAGAATGGCATTCGATTTATATTCGACACTAAAAATACAATTGACTACTCTGTTATGTACCATCAATATTTCACATTGGTGTATTGCTATAGTTCTATATATTTACAAATAAATCATCATGTTAGAGTCAGATTTTAATACGAGATATGCCATCAATCTAAGCATTATCAAGAATTAAAAAACAAAAAATTTCGAACAAGTCTAGTTTTTGTTTCAAGAAAGAGGTCAACGAACGATTTAAAGTTGCCTTTAAACTTTTTGAAGTTAAACAAATGTTTCTCTTTTAAAAAAGAGACGATGTGGTTTCAGGATCTGATTGGATTTATCTCTCAAAAACTCTGGGTATGAAACCAAATCTCTGGTCTCTAGGTCAAGTTCAGAAAACTTTGAGCAAAAAATAAGAATTAAAATATTTTACAAAATATATTTAAAAATGCATATAATATTTATACGTGCTGCTAATTGCATACGTGCTGATATCTGTAAAGTTGGTAATGTATTAAATATACTAATCTTTGAAGATTGGTTGTATAAAGAGATCAATGAAACCAATAAAATTTTAGAAATTTTTTTAAATATCGAAACTATCTACTGAAGCGTAGATCATACATATATCATATAATCTATCATATATGACATATCTATCATATCCATTAATAATATAATCTTTCACTTTTCCTCCGTAAGCTCTGAATCATATAAGTAACTGCAGTATATAAGTAACTGCATCATATAAGTACTTGCAAATGTTTTTGGTAGCTTCTTCTTAACTTTGACATAGGATTGTGACTGCATTACCTTCATTTTACATAATTGCATATATTTTTCAAATATTTTAATACACCGCAAAGCAAAACATAAGCTATTTCGATGGATTAAGCCATAGCTCGCTGAAAATCCAATACCGTATAGCTATATCGAAATATTTAGAAAATATTATCGTCAGCGAAAAAACTTGATCAGAGATTGACTGATTTGGATGAAATCCTCCTTGGTAGTCACCATTAATTTCCTCTACCAGAGTGATTCTCTTCAAAATTTGGTAAGACAGTAATTTGTATGCTGTGCAAAGGAGAATTGTGCTACTCCTTTTTCAGGAAAACCGCATAAAGTGGCTACTTTCAATTTATCGCGAATAACTTCGCTTTGCGACACTAATTGTAAAAGGTCCACAATATAGTTCCACAAAGTTTTCCCTTTGAATTTCAAGAAGTCAGAATTAATGCAATCACATCCAGGTGTCAATCGCATCCAGATTTTTTTAAATCTGCACTTGCCAATTGTAAACCGTAGTATCCGTAAATGTGAACGAGAGTCAGGTTAAATTTTGGCGGTATCCAGTTCTTCTTTGTTGATTTGTTCAACACTGCTGTTTTAAGGATGCGTTCGAAGTCAGTCCGAAGATCAACCTTCATTTAACACCTTTCTGTCTTAGAGGACATAAAAACTGCAATAATTAATCAAAATAACGGTAAAATAATGAAAAAAGACCTTAAGATTAGGTTCAAAACTAGGCCCAGAAATAGCAAGGTCATCCAGTGGGTCATACGAGTGTTGCCAAATCCCGGAATACTCTACTAAATAAATGCAGAGTATATATTGGGTGGTCTTCGACAGACATGGTCATAAATCATGTAACAGCTGTATCAGCTGTAAAAGATCCAACAAAGCCGTTCCGACCATTCCTCGAAAAGCAGAATATGCTCAGCATACAAAAAGGCTCAGAACTTAGTCGTCCGAAAAACTGTTTATGACGATTAAAGCCCAAATAAACCATCAATTAAGGATTTTCCAACTCAATATGCAAAATGCAAAAATCATTGAACATGAAATTAGACAATGCGCACATGATAAGAAGATTCATATACTCTGTATGCAAGAACCCTATATGATTAAAGAAAGAGTGGGTGGTTTGTCAACATCAACAAAATTTGTCACTGGTAGTGGTGACACCATAAAAGTGGCTATATGCATCTTTAATAATGACCCAGAGGTACTGAGGCTTTCACAATTATGTGACTCACATTGTGTATGTGTTGAAGAAAGATTTGCTCTGGGAGATTTTTTTCTAATCAGTATCTACTTTCAATACTCTGATGAAGCAGTGGATTACATCCATAGACTCGATAAAATTATGTAAGGCCTCAAAATCTTCCAATTATCATTACTGGTGACTTCAAAGTCCCAACTATGGCATAATAAGGACACAAACGATCTAGGAATCTTAGTTGAAGAGTTTATTCCAAGAAGAGACCTCTTTGTTATAAATAAAGAAGGTCAGCCAAGCACCTATTGCCACAATGGTGAATAAAAGAAGACTGGTCCTCTAGTGGTCATAGAGCTATTGTCCTAACTTTAAATTCTATAAGTGTACATAATAGCAATGGGGCTCCAGGCAGGGTTTTCCGATATTCACTTAAACGTGCTAATTGGGAAACATTCGATAACTTATTGGAAATATCTTGGCAAGAATGGTTAGAAAATATAACATGCAGATCAAAAGAGGATGTTGATGAAATAGAAGCAAAAATCATGAGCTCAATAATCAGTGTCTGTGACAAAAGTATACCACGTAAACGTGCGCACAAAAGAAAATTACCTTGATGGAATAACATGAAAAAAAGCAACAGTTGCAAAAATGCGAAAGGTATATCAAAAAAGAGAAGGACCCCGCAGTAAGACTGCTAAGTGACGACACAGAAGCGCGTAAATATTAACGAGCGCAAATATTTGTAGCACTAATAACTTGCGACTCGGACGAATTCAGTAATGATGAAACTATACGAACGCAATAATGTCATTTAAAAAGGGAAAGCACCCGGCCTCGATAACATCGAAATCGAAGTGATACAAAGAGCAAGCGTTAGAATAGGGTCCAATATTGCGCGGGGGTTTAAAACAGGGGTTTTTCTGAAAGGGTGGTAAAACGGCTAAATAATAATCATACGGAAGGGCGGTGCAAGAGATCCCACTGGCCCAAAATCGTATAGGCCAATCATGCTACTAGCAGTTTGGAGAAAATTACTCGAGAAAGTAATTACTGCCAGGTTAATGTACGTGTTTGAGAGTAGTGCTAGGTACAGCGACCAACAATTCGGATATGGTGAGAATGATCAAAAAAGTCACAGTCTGAGCAAAAATATGTTCTTGGAATATTTCGTGACCTATCTGGAGCCTTTCACAATCTGTGGTGGCCTAGTATTAGGATTGAGTTATAAAATATTGGCTGTCCAGCAAATTTTTACGCAATCATTAATAACTATTTCTCTGAAAAATTCGCAACTGTTGTCACACTTCAAAAAAGTGTGACCAAAGAGTGTTCACAGGGGTCCGTTCTGGGCCAACATCTCTAAAATATCGTTTTCAATAGTAGTATGACCGCCAATGTCCAAGAAGTAGCATTTGCGGATGACAAGGTAATGCTATTTGCTGGAAACTTGAGACAAAGCATTTAGGAAGTAGTGAAGAGTGCTATTAATCAAATGACCAATTAGTGTTGCAAATATAAGATGAGATATAAGATGGTATAAGATGATTTCGTCTGCCAAAACATTAATGATCCAGCTTAAAGGATCACTCGATATCAGTATGGTCTACTATCAGTATGGTCTACCTTTGGTGTCTGTGAATCGAGCGAGGATCAAGATGATCAAAACTGTAAAATGGCTTGGTGTATATTTTGACGAAAAGCTTGGAGTTTCGTCACATGTGAAAATGATTGCAGAAAGCAGTAAGAAAGTGTTCTATGCACTAAGAAGAGTAGCTAAAGAAACTTAAAGTTTTAAACAAAAGGCGCTCAAGATATACATATGGCTGTGCTGGGTGGGCAGACAGAATGAATTGTTACCACCAAAGAACATTAATTAGTGTACAAAGGAGAAACCTGTATCAATCGATGCAATTCCTGTTCTAGCTAGTATAATACCAATTGATATACTACTAAAAGAAAGAGTTGCAAGGTCTAAACTTTGAAAGAGCTTAAGTATGACATAGGGACACAGAACCTGGTTAAGCATACAAAGAACAGTTAGAAATACCAAGCACGACGGCGCGAGAATGTATTAAGACTAAGTCTAGATGACATTTCCATGCACAAGAAACGTCAGATTAACATGATGATGATAATGATGATAGTCCCTTTCTACAACAAGCAAAGGACATTGTGGTAGTATTTTTAAGGATTTAATGATAGTTTAAAAATACTTAATGAGATTACTATACACGTACGAAATAGTTCGGAGCGCTTTGGTCATATTTAACAAACATATGGAACATATGCCTATATTTTTTTTAAAGAAAAATGAGGAAAAAGATACTTAACAATTCTTTAAACTAGACAAATACTGTCCACAATTTATTTCACACTTCGAACAAAAAACCACTAAACAAAGGCATCTATATTGCCAATCTATATATAGTAATTTAGTTTCGCTGAAAATAGATAGGATATCCCCACCCTTCGAATGCCCTTCGTACCACACAATAATTCATAATATATTTTATGATTTATTGAGCTAAATCGTCACATTGAAAAAATTATAATTTTGCACGATTTTTTGATTTTTATTTATTTTTTACCAGCAACCGCCAATAAATCAGCTTTCACACACCATACATGAATGGTTACGACATATTAGACAAAACTAAAACAACGAAATAAGGCAACAACATATATAAACATTTATCTAGATAAAATATTATTTTGAGGAAAAAACATAATTTCACTCGATACATAATTCGAAAATAGAAAAACATCGCAACAACATTTTGTTGACGTACCAGCCAAAGTCATCATGTGAAGCTTTAGTTAGGGCAAAAACAACTACACAAACTACCACTGTCTATTGGAAAATGTGGTAACAAATAACAGCAACAACAATTAGTAACATTGAAAACTTATTTATGTTGCATGTTGGAATTTTTATTTCTCTTTTTATACTTTGCAAAGACTTTTTTTTGTTAGGTTTTGAATATTTTTAGGTATACATAATATATAGACGAGTTTTTCCTAGTTTTCCGCCATAGTTTTGATAATTGTTCGGGAAATTTATGTTCTATGGATTTTATTTGTAAACAATTTCACTTTCTCGGCTGTTTTTTTTGCTGTCAAGTATAAAAATAATATCATAAAAGTTATGTTGAGCTTTTTATGCCGCTTTTAATGTATTTACTGTTTTATGGGAATTTGTTGGAAAATTTAATTTGCGAATAATATGAAGGGCAGTGTTTTTATATACACCAGTACATTGGTTTGCGTCAGCTCGATTTGCTGATATTTTAATTTTTGGTGGGGATTCCTAAAATATATTATTTTTTGTTTTCTTGCATTCGGGGGCTCCCAGTTTAACATAGTTACATTTATTTGAGCGATCCAATATAGTTTGCACTTCAAAATATAGATGCTTATTAATGAACGAATAATTCGCTTCTTTTTAGGATATAGCCAATTACTATAACCTTTCCTTAATCACATTTACTGCCGGACTCATGTTTAATGGAATTTTGGGCAGGAATTTCTAATTGCTAGTATTTCATTCCTTTCTTCAGTACCAATAATTCAATACGTTCATTGGCATTCATTGGTAACGGTACCACTAACTTGCGCCACTTCATACCTAGTTCTACCATCTAATGTTTCATTAACAACCAAACTGTCGTATTTTTTGCTGAGTTGGGCAACTAGTATAGTGATCCTGGGGAATTTCGCCACTTCCCTTACACTTCCTCGTTTTTCAATACTGACGCTATCTTTTCGTTCATAGATTTTCCCTTTGCAGTTGTTTTAATATATTTTAAATGGTCATCTCTTATGGCATTGACTAAAGCATCGACGGTTAATTCTTTCAAGACATCGTCAAAAGCATTACGAGTTTCGTTATTTCTCGTTCCACATCTTGAAAGCGTTTTCCCCGCTATGGCCGTCTGTTATGCAACTGAATTGCAGCTCTTAGGTATAGAATTATCCATATATCAACTCCATCCACTCAAAAATCCACTGTATCTTCTTTCTGTGACGGGTACAGTTTGTAGCCATCTGCTACCTTACCCTCAGAGCTAAGATTAAGGCATTAAGTAGTTTTTGATTGGTTCCTCTATCATGCTGCTTGGCGCCTATACTTTAAAGGCCTCTATTAGAATTTTGCCATCAAATGATGGGGGTTTCAGGATTCTTTTATATTCCCGGTAGCTAATTCGTTTCATACGGTTTTTATACAGCTCTATTGGGTAGTTTCTTCGGTGTGTAACGAGAACTTCTCCTTATCATTGGGTTGTTTATTTTTTCCTTCAATTCTTGCATTTTTTCCGTTACATCAGCTGCGCGGTTGACGTTTCTAACTCTTGCACCTTTCTTGCAAAAGATTTTGTATCTTTCTTCCAGGGTGCCTTGCATTTGACCCCATTTCTTATTTTGCTGTTTTGCTTGTTAATCAGGTTTGGCATTTAATCCAACAAATTTTCTGATTTGTGGCTGCCTTTTGTGTCATGATGTAATTTGCGAGTTATATGCTTACTGTTCGTAGAGAAGTTTCTTAATATTGGCGCAACGGACCTCTTTTGTATCAGTTAGCGACGCAAAATAACGTATTGGTGTAAATATACATATATAATATGAAGTTGGAAGTATAGTTATGCAAACCTTGTTATGCTTGCGTGGGTAATCAACAGTTAAAAAATTTCACAATTTTTTTTAAAGTTTTTTACCTGGCATTTGGAATGTTAGGAAATATGTCGGAAAAGTAACACGAAAATTCGAAGTGTGTCGATTGATGTCGCTATTTTTATCACGATTGTCGTTTGAGGTTATGACTATCAAGTCACGTTATGTTAGAATTCCAAAGCAAATAGTATTGGTTCTATAAATGGGCTAACCGATAGATATGAAGTTACCAACGTTTCTTAAAAATTTTAAGTCATGTTTAATAGTTATAGTATAAAGGTTTGTAGTTGGAGGAAAACAATCTTCTAGCCTAAAGACCCAATTAAAGTTTTAGAATTATGTACAAAGACCAGAGTTAAAGACACTAATTGACAATGATTTAGATAGTCATAAGAAGATTCAACTAACATATAAAGGTCCAACCAGCATTAACTTTTAATATCAATTCATCTGAACTTACCGTATACACAGACGAATACGAATAGTTTAAAAAATCAACCAAGGACATGAAGACTGATATCCAATATAATATAAGTTTTGTTAAATTATTTTTGAAAATTTAGCAAATTTTCCCATGTCGTGTCACTAAAAACTCAACCAACCCAAGCGAATGATTACGACAGCCAACCCGATTTGCAGTACCTTGGGCCAAGGCAAAAGAAAGTGGGGATTTCACAAGCTTTGTACATTTATTTTATTTTCTGGATAACCTGCAATACATAACCGTGAAATTGGGGTTGACTGATCATTTCTAAAGACGTAAGGATATGTCATTTGTAAAAGTAAGAAGAAATCAATTTGGTAAATGCATTAGAGAAACCAAATTTTGACAAACTTTGAGGTTTTCCATAGCTCTAATGGATTTGCTAGTAAGCTCAGTCAAATTAGTTGAGGTAAATCTTCTGTCCTTGAAGATAGTCATGTTGAGCTTCTAATAAATGACGTGGTAATTTTTAATTGAGTTGCAAATGCTTCAATAATTCAAACAGTTTGAATTTGAACGAATGCTTTCACTGCAATAACTACTCCTTCTCCTCTTATAGTTTTATATCTACCACATTCTGTTAAAGTAAAAAATGTTTGAGAGCTACCTTGGAAAACAAGTTTGTCACATTGGGTATACATGGCATTTGAATCTAAAAGTTCATGACCACCATGGGTAAAGGTTTCTAACATATGATGCTTCAAACAAAATTATAGATATCAACGAAGTATCAACCGCTGAAAAATCACGTACGTTTGACGCTAATCCAGCTATTTCCGTGCAGTTCAGTGAAACTTAAAGTCTAGAGGTCAGCCTTGCAGCAATATGTACTGGACAAAACTACTTCTAAAGATAAAATTGGGATTGGTAGAATATTATGTGTCACAAAGATCGAAATAATGTCCATTCCAAAGACTTTATATGTGCATTGAAATTTGGTGTTGAAGTCAGTATAATGTAAATCTTTTAAATCGTTGAGACAAGCTGAGGTAGTGCAAAAAAATCCAAGATATATAATTTATTTCAGGAAGCTAGCAAATCTACCATGTTATGGTTTGGTTTAAATACCAAAAATACCAGAAAAAACTACCACATACATTATAATTTAGCTACAGTTTAATACGCTGCCAATTTCAAGTCAAGGTCAACGAATGCACCAAAATACACCAACCTGTTCAAATTTGTCAAACAAAGGGAGAACACCAACATTATGTAAAAGTAATGCTGTTTCAGTAATTAACGTAGGCTGCTACGTACTTGTATTGTAAGTGTTTCTTGAAAAATCTGTAAACATTATACCCATATAATGCGACCCCTAGGCGCCTAACGTAATAAAGTAAAAATGTTGAATTGGGCCCCAAAATTTTCGATGTGAGCATGTTCTTGAACTTTAAGAAAAAAAAACGACAGTGAGTTAATGCTCAACTCGCAAAAATTATGTGAAAACTACTCTCGCTTCCAAACAACCTTCGGCATTGAATAGTCAATAATTCACGTAATAGTGGTCCGATTTAAATTTACTGATACCATAGATTAAAATGTAGAAAGACGATCCAATTAGAATAAAAATAAAAATAACTACCTCTATATATATATATATATATATATATATATATATATATATATATATATATATATATATATATATATATATATATAAATATATATATATATATATATATATATATATATATATATATATATATACATATATATATATATATATATATATATATATATATATATATATATATATAAATATATATATATATATATATATATATATATATATATATATATATATATATATATATATATATATATATATATATATATATATATATATATATATATATATATATATATATATATATATATATATATATATATATATATATATATATATATATATATATATATATATATATATATATATATATATATATATATATATATATATATATATATATATATATATATATATATATATATATATATATATATATATATATATATATATATATATATATATATATATATATATATATATATATATATATATATATATATATATATATATATATATATATATATATATATATATATATATATATATATATATATATATATATATATATATATATATATATATATATATATATATATATATATATATATATATATATATATATATATATATATATATATATATATATATATATTTATATATATATATATATAAATATATACATATATATATATATATATATATATATATATATATATATATATATATATATATATATATATATATATATATATATATATATATATATATATATGTATATATATATATATATATATATATATATATATATATATATATATATATATATATATATATATCGGAAGCAGCAAGCTCAACTCCATCGGAAGGTCATTTTCAACCAGCATGTAATCATCAAACTACAGAATGCGAAGAAAAAATTATAAATGTAAAAGAAATAATAGAACAAACAAATTATGGATTGGAGATTATATCGCAATATAATGTAGATAAAAAAATGACAGAAACTCAAAGAAATTTTATCGTCAATGGAATAATCGACTTTATAGTCACAAAAAATATCAAAATATCTACAAATTTCGCAAAAAATATTGCAGAACAAATAGTTAGCGTATTTATATATGAAGAAATTGTACGTTATATTATTGTTATATAAAATATTATGCATAGGCAACATAAATTAAAAAAGGTTGCATTAGAAATAATGATGGAAAATCAATAAAAAATTTCCTTTTTTAATTCATAAAGTCGCAAACACATTGTATATTATATTAATGCTAGAAACAGACGTGCGGATAACCACGCGATTAACGCGTTTTCTTTTTTTAGAAATCGAGATAACTGGCGGATATACGCATACTAAGCGTTTGTACGACTTAAAAATTATTATATTCTAAATAAACATGCGTTGACAGGCACTTTTTCCGCAAGTTGTCTTGATTTCTAAACATTTGAACGCGTTCTCCCCTTAAAACGCTTGTTTATTCCGCACATCTGTTTCTAGCATAAACCTTACTATCTGATTTTTTAAATATATTTTCAGTCTACTTGCTACAATAAAATTAAGGGAAAGCATGTCACGGGAAAAATATATCAAAACTATTTTAACAAAACTAAATCTCTACAAAACGTAGGGTTGAAAAAAAAAGCAACTGAAAAATGTGACGAGGAACCCGTAAAAAAATCTCCCAAATTAGGTAATTTTAATATTGTTTCATTGCACATTTTTATTTAATATTAATTATTTATTGATTTTTGTAATAGTTCCTGAAGAAAATATAGCATCTTATTTAGAAGATCTGAAGTCGCCTGAATGTACATGGTCAGAAATTGAGGATAAATGGGGTAAAACATCCAAATACAGATTAAATGAAATGCACAAATACGAAAATACCTCCCAAGTTTTAGATAAATGGAACCACTTTAGTAATCCATTAGGTTATAGATTAGTACGTTTATTTAATATATTTTTTTCTCTAATTTGTCTTCATTAATCCTATATTATAAAGATTTTATTGTTATTTGTTTAATATATCGTTTTGTAATTTAGGTTCTCCTTGACTTTGAAACTATGATTCCTGCAGCCACAGACATGCTTGGTCTAGTCGACGTGTTTCCAGGCCAGATGCTTCCAACTTTTAAAGCAAAAATTAAAGATACTTCCGCTCGATCTTTTGTTGACCTCCTTAACACTGATAAATTATCACAAAGTAAGTTCTGAATATTAGGGAGTGTGTGCATTTGAGTTTATTTTATTTATTTTCTATTTACAGATGGACAATTACTTACAACGTTTTTTTTGCTTCATAACATACTGGTACCAACAGCAAGAAGCGTTGTTAATATTAACCATGAAAAAAAACACAAAAAATACTCCATTCGAGATTCGCAGGCAGCATTTCTCATTGTTGGAAATAACGTTCAACATTTGGAAGAAATGCTTTTAAAAAGAATTGAACAAGGCCTGCCGATTCAGCCATTATTATTAATTACTGGAACCATAAATGATCCGAAAGAAATAGGCGTATACTATAATCGTATACGATACAACTTAAGCTGTATTTCAAGGGCTATTGACGTTTGTTTCAAACTATTTCATATATTTAATTTGAAATATCCGGTAGCTGCAAATCTTTTCTGGAGCTTTTTTCAACAGTTTTTTTACAACATAGAAGCGTTGGACAAAGACCAACATTACTCAGTCAAAAACTTAATAAACGAGCTTAAATTAAATAAATAGTTAATTAATCAATAAAAATGTTAATTAGTCTAGTCTGAAGAACAATTTCTACATTATATGAATTGAAATAAAAAAAAATTATTTTTAATATGTATTAAATTAGTATTTAAAATACTAATTGTATATATTAAATATTTAAATAAAATATAGATAAATAAGTATTAGTAAAATTAGTTTATTAGTTAATAAGAACCAACAATTATTTTTACATCACATATACACTATACACGTGTAATAAATACACACATATACACGAAATAAATTGAGTTGAAATAAAAAAAATTCATTTTTAATAAATATAAAATTAGTGTTTTATTAATTTGTTTTATTTACACGTGTCCGCTGAAAGTGATAAAAAATTGTAAATTCAATTACAAAGTTATTGATATAATAATGTAAATAGTATTTTTAATTGCGACATACTATTAATCTAATTATAAGATAATTTCAAAATAATAGTAACGTATTGTTAAAATAATAATTTAATTATTAAATTTAGATTAGTTTTTGTTAAACCCACAATTTAAACTATTAAATTTATGACCAGTTTTATTAAATTAATTATTTTTACTATTAAATTTAAACCTTATACGGTTCAATCAACAATTATCTTATTAAATTTACAATTATTGTTTTTAAATATATAGTTTTTGCTTTCAAAGTAACAATATATGTTATTAAAATAAGATATTCTATTGTTATATTTATACACTGACCTGTTAAATTGACAATTTTATCATTAAATTAATAATCGTTTCTGGTTGAAATTACTGAATTGTTATTATTTTAATAATTGCCTTTTAAATTAATAACGATTTGTTATTGGATGTATAATAATAACTTTTTTGTTAGTTTAATTGCATTTTTATTAATTTAACAGTAAAAATTTTTTGAGTGTATAGATGGCTAACGATACAAGAAGCCTCAATTACTTCATCTACCGAATCTTTCTTTGTTTTCATTTATTTATGATACTTCCTTTTTCTGAATGGTGTTAACATCCATTTCATCTTATACTATTGTCGTTACATATAAGGTCAACAGCGGCGATCATTCACCTTTATTTCACAAATTACTATTATACTTTCTTTGCCCAACACGCTAAGATACTTGAGTTTCTGATGTCAAAACATTTTTAGCGGCAGGAGTAAGCAAAACATGTAACGGGAATGACGACAAAATGAAATGGAAATGTTGAAACATAAGAAAATTACGAAAATCATCGACCACTTTAATTACAAATTATATGAATGTGTGAATATCGGTTCGAATAAAAAGAAATAAAATGAAAAAACAAAATTCAATGTACAGCTGTATATGCAACAAAACAAAACCAACAACAATGTCTATACAAGCTGTGCGGAAAGTTTAATTGACAGATTCACCAAAACAAAATGTACATTTCTAAATGTGTACTAGCACTGCCTTCTATAAATAAAAAACCGAATTCATTCAATGCATTTGCTGTACAGAATCAAACACTTTTTAAATATTTGTGACGCATAAAACGAAAATCGTCTAGTTTAGAAGTGTGCGTTTAAAAAATTTAAAAAAATTTATATGGTTTTTGTATAGATTGCGCAAGAAAATAATGTTTTTTTTATAAAAGGCCGTGTGTGCGATGAGTTAGACTTTTCTGGTAGAACATTTTGGTATTCGGCTTGAATAGACATTGTATAGTTAGTTTTGGTAAAGTAAATAAACAATCAAACAAATAAAACCACTATTACGTTAATGTGTTCATGTATACATTAAGATACAAGTATATTATTATTCGTATTATATTAAGTAACTTTTTTTCGTAGTTGTCAAAAGTATCGTAATACCGAAAACGTGCATAAATATTTACCCGAAATCTCAACTATTTAACTTCAAGCGACATTTTTAAAACGCTCAACATTATTTTCATTAGGTTTTGTGTTGGAGGATTTCATAAGTCAATTATGCTTAAACCTATTTTCTATGAAAACGTATTATCCCAAACAAATACTTTTTGGAAAAAAAAAAATAATTTCGTAAAGCAGCAAATTTCCACGAAATCCACTATCTATTTACGAAACTCGAAAAAACATGTTATCTCTCGACAAAGATGTAGGTACGTACGCACAAGAAAGAATTACACAAGAATTACATAATCAATTCGATTTGAATGCTGAAAATTTTTTCTCGTAATCTTAAATGTTTTCTATACAAATTATCTAAATTGTTAAGCTTGAATAAATTGTGGTGCCAAAACCAAAATTGTTAAAATTATTCTAATGATCATTGACTGCGGGATATAATGATATGGGTAAAAAAATCAGAAAAAGAATAAAAAAACCGGGAGTAAAAATCCATATCTCGATTAATACAAATTCGACAAAACCATTGTTGCTATATATAATACACACATTTTATTTATATTTTAGTATTATTATCAGAATTATATATATTTGCATGAAAATGGAAAATTTTAAAAATTTAAACCTTAACATTTTCTTCTCCCTAAAAAAAAAATCGAAATGACGAGAGTACCAATAACAATTTAAATATTTACATTACACAATTTAATTTCTTGTCTTCATCTTTAAGATTTTCGTACATTTTGTGTGTCACGAATTGATTCGTTCGCCATCTCATTAAATTATTAAAATGTATAAATAAACAACAAAATATTACGAATTAATTAAAAATGTTAAAATCTCAGAAGGAATTCGTTTATAAATAAATTATGGCTTTTGTACTGTGTACTGAGAAATTGCCATCATTTCAAAATTAACTTACACTAACAAAAATAAATATATGGCCGCTATTCGATTTGATATAATATTTTTGGTAACTACAGTTGTAAGACAAGTGAAATTTTGAAGTAGCAGTTGTACCCTACAGGTAACGACGACAACGGCATCTCTAATCAAAAGCTCCCATAGCTATAGCAGAATCTAGACAAGAAAAGAAATAATTAAATGTTATCATTAAATTAATGCTGAATTCTCTGAAGAAAAACACAAAAAAATTCATCATTCAATATGGTGCGAGAGCAACAACACGTATTTTGGTGCGTTGTTAATTGTTGATCATTTAGAAAATATTAATTTTATTTAAATAATAATATCTGTATGAAAAGTAAAACATGAGTAATAGTATATTATTCACCGAGTATATAACGATAGCTGTTATTCACGAAGATGAAGTTTACCGACACGAGCCGAAAGGCAAGTGTCGTAAATCATGTAAGTGAATAACAGCCATTATAGGCGAGTAGAATACGATATTTTGTCCACGATATTTTATTTCTGGTGGTGTTGAACAAATATCAATATCCATTTATATTTTTTTTAAGTATTTTGTTTCCTGTTTATATGTATTTCAATTTAATTATAGTGAAAATGACATGTTGCTATTGTCAGTTATTGTCAGTCACATGACTAATAGTTTAAAAAAGACTACTAGATAAAATTTCAAAAATTAAATTTAAATGAATAATTTACTAATGGTAGTACTGAATAATAAAAGAAGAGACTACTAGATAACATTTCAATATTGAATAACAGTGATTGATGATTAATCACTACTAGCAATGAATATTGGATATCATTATAATTGAAGAAACAAAAGTATAATGAGTATTATTATACGATAGTCGTGGACAAACAGTTTTAATCAATCTATATTACGAACGTCATTAAAACCAAAACAATTTTAGAACTAACGTTTTGTTTGGTTTGTTTAAGCGTATACCGCATGGTGCATTTGGTTTCATAATTATTTTTTGTGTCTAAAAGTAAATAATTCGTCCATTTCGCATATAAGTTGATATAAGTTGATCATATAAGCTGTGTATTATATATGTGATAAAACAGCTTGCTGTGTTTACTGTGCAATGTTTTGAAGGGTAATCGATAATAAAGATGCCTCACAAAACTATTTTCTAAACGAGAAAACAAAATGACTATGTGTCGGATCTAGTGAAACTGGATAATCCGACAAACAGAGACATTATTAGTGCTATCGCCACAATCCATTCTAATTTCAACATGAAAATGGATAAAATAAACGAATCTGTGGAATATTTGCTTTGCGAAAATACGAAAAACCAAGAACGTATTATAAATCTGGAACAAAACGCCGTAAACCAAACAGATTATATTATATTATCTTTGAAAGAACAGTTAACAAATAGTGATCGGCGAATCAAGGAATTATCCGTTGATTTTATAAACCTTCAAGCCTCATCCAGTTTGTCGGCAGGAAAAATATGTTATTTTGAGCAGAAAGAACTGGCTAACGATATAATCATTTCGGGTTTTCCTGTGGGTAGCAAAATTGACTCACTGAAAATTGATAGCATCGTCTCAACAATCTGTAATTACTATAAACACACGCTAAATAATGTAATATTTACAAACAAACGCACGGTCATGAATAGCTTCCAAATTATTACAAGATTTAACACAATCATATTAAAAAAAAATGTATGAGTTTAGTCCGTAAGCATGGCCCGCTCTACATTAAAACATTATGGCCTGACCTTGAAGCAGAAAACACCGTAACAACCAAGCTCTACATTAATGATCGGTTGACACACCACAACTACAAACTACTCATACAGCTGCGTATTTTAAAAAATGATGGATAATTATTTGTTACCTGGTTTCAAAACTCCCGTGTTCACGCTAAACCGTCAGCAAAATAACAGATATGAAATAAACCGCAACACAACTAACACATTAAAATTAAATCTAAATAAAATTAATACACAATTGAAATTCTACTATTACATGCAATCTAAACGGATTAACTTCTATTCTATTGAATTGCATTTCTGTATTCGTGCTGCAAGGGTAACAACTAATACATGTAATATGTCTACCATCATTAAGAGTACACAAATTAAGTTCGACTTTCGTATTGCTTTGGTGTCCTATCAGCTGAGTTTTATTTTCATAAAAAAGTTTATCAGCAATATCAGCTGAATTTTAATTTAATTATATTATATTTTAATTTTTATTTCCTTAATTTAATTTTTTATTTTCTTTATCATATCCAACTTTAGTGTTTTATTCTAATTATTGTTTTATTTTAGATAAAGAAACTCAATACTTCAAACTGTAATCCCGACAAACAATTTGAGTCCGATGGGAATGTGTATGTTACCATTAGGGACACAAAAACTAGTAAAAAAGTGTTTAAAGAAGAGAGAATAATCTCTGAAATAAAATAATTTTCATGTTTTATTTTTGTAAAAATTGTGTCCAACATGCGTCTGATAATGTCCAACTAATGTATATAGGCATAAAATTGTCTCTGTTGCTAGTTCTCTTTCTCTATTCCATTTGTGAATCGCATTTACAGGTAAAAAATGTGACAAACTTGTGTCCAACTTGTGTCTGAATTTTTTCTAACTTAACTAAATAATCACAAATATGATCTTCTCTCTCTCTCTCTCTCTCCTTTTTCCTCGCGCTCTCTTCATTTTAATTTCTATTTTAATTTGGCGTTCGCTCGCGGTGTAATAGTTGTTCATAATGGATTCATTTGAGTTTCAAATTTGTGGTAATCGGGTTAAAAAAATTACAATAAGTGATCTTATCGTGGTTTTATTTTTTTTTTAAAAAAAATGGTAAGTGATTTTGATTTTGGTTAACAAAAATAATTGTGCGAAATTTTTGAAATGGTTGAGGTTATATTCCTTCTTTCCATG
The DNA here is from genome assembly GCA_963556175.1 of Tipula confusa. Classification (NCBI taxonomy): domain Eukaryota; kingdom Metazoa; phylum Arthropoda; class Insecta; order Diptera; family Tipulidae; genus Tipula; species Tipula confusa. The sequence continues at coordinate 154,824,311 of OY744475.1, read as the reverse complement.
TGTTTGTCAATGCATAGAATAATTTTTTATGTTGAAATGCGGAAAACGTATGTATGTATATAACGTTTTCCGCATTTCAACATAAAAAATTATTTGAAATAATTATTAATGAATAATAATATGTACTACATGTACAATTAATTATTAATGAACAATAATATCTACACAAGCATTCAAAAAGAATGCTTTGTAATCTGCAATCTACCACTATGTGTAAGTGTAACATAGTGGTAGATTGCAGATTACAAAGCATTCTTTTTGAATGCTTGTTTAGTTTAAAACTGCCCTTCCAAAATATTAATTTTTTTTTATTTCTATTTCGGAAGGATCAAGAATATGAAATTGCCCCAAAAAAACTTTCATCTTTAGCACGTTATAACTTTAATCAAACTCCACAACCGATCACAGAAAAAGTATGCGGATTTATAGAAGTCTGATACGTTATAAAAAGTATATGGACATACGGAAATGCGGATTTAAACGAAATAGAAGTAAGCATATTAATTACCAGCATTATTGCATTATTTTATTTTAATTAATTTTTCTTAAAAACATTTCAGATATAACCATAGACAACTAATATAACCTTAAGAATAAGCACACAAACGAGTACAGACTAACAACAATAAGGATTAACCGTAAAACTGCCAACATTTTTTATAAGTTTATTTATAATTTTAATATGATAATATCGTTAAGTTTTTATAGTTAAAGTTAAAAAATATTTTATTTCAAATTTCAGAATTATATTATATTAATATGTATTAAATGTATTTACTTTATTTAAAATAAAAAGTAATGAATTTATAATTGGTTTGGTTTTATACATATTAGGACATTCACCCTCAGAATATGCCTACTTTGATACGAACAAATCATACTGTCCAATTTTTGCCGTAGTAAATACTAAAGTAGTTACATTAGACGTACCCTTTGTTTTACTTAAGTTTGACACATGATAAATGTATAGTGCTGCATAAGTACTTATATGTGGTGGACACATATTAGGATAAAGGAATTACTGCGGTAATGTCATTTGGTCGGTTATTTATTGCATATTTTCTAGAACTTAATACCGACACAAGTAGGACTAACTAAAGACACATGTCGTTACATTTTATTTCCTTATTTTTTTATTAGCTCCTCCCATTCGCTCTTACAAAGAGAAAACATTAATTACAATTTCTCTCTCTATAAGTACTTTTTACCTGGGCGTTGTGCACCATTTGTAAGTACTTGAGTCGTTACTTTTACATACTAAGTAGTACATGTACTACTGGACACATTACAGATACAAATCGGACACATTGTTTGTCGGGAGTTACGGATAAAATGAATATGCTCTATTGTATGCATACGAATTTTAATGAGATGAAAAATAATGGTCTTCGAATATTGTACATCAATTCAAGAAGTATAAGGGGCAACAAACTCACTGAAATTGAACAAATCATTAAAGAGTTCATCGATCAAAATCTACGCGTAAATGCATTAGTTATAACCGAAACTTGGGCGAGCTTCTGAGCTTCTGAGACAAATTACTATAATATACCGAACTATAACGCTTTGCAATGTACTAGGGATACTAACCGGAGTGGAGGTGTTAGCATATTTGTTTATGAATCAATTTCGTCCAATAAGCTATTACGATTTACTAAAGATAACAATTGCTACTTAGTGGTATAATTACTGGATTGTAATTATAATATAATTGGCGTATACAGAGAAAGAAACTTCAATATTAATTTATTCTTTAACGATTTAGACAGCATCCTCTTAAATTTTCTTAATTCATTTCTTCTTTGGGAGCTCAATATTTTTTGGTTGGACTCCACGTCCTTAATTACAAGTAGATTAAATGAAACTATTTTGAGTAACGAGTTTGTTATCCTACTCGAGTTCAAGGAGATTCCATGACTTTAATCGATCATGTAATTTCAGATTGTGTTTCTTTGGAATACATAATAAGGTGCGTAGATATTTCTTACTCCGATCACAAAGCGATAGTAGTTGACATTGATATAACAGTAACCAGAAAGGCTCCTCAGCCGAAATCATTTAATGTCTTAAGTTATGAAGGTATTAAAAGAGATAATGCACTAGCTACAATACAGAATCATTCGGTGCCTCTTACTGAAGTTACAGAGTACCTTTCCGATGTCATTAGTAAGTACACTGTGAACATTAAACCTTCAAACAAATTAAAACCGTGATCTAACGCTGAACTTCTGAGGTCTATACGTAACAGAGAGCACTTTTATTGACTTCATAAAAAATATCCTTTTCATACTTATATTAAAACACAGTTTCTATAATTCAGAAATATAGTAAATAAACTTCGTATTAAATTAAAATTCGATTATTATCATAAAATGTTGGCTAAAACCAAAGGTAACTCCAAAAAAAAAAAAAAACTGGAACATACTAAACCGATTAATCTTTAGAAGAAACAAACACGAAACTGCATCCATTAGCTTAATCCGCCACAATAATCAAATAATCACTTCTTCTAGTTCTATAGCAAACGTAATTAATGAATTCTTTACCTATGTTTAAACTAATCTACAACCGATTCTACAAAACCTAACAGCCATTATTCCACATTTTACCTCGTACTTACAGTTTGCAACAAGAATTTTTTCAAATTTTAACATTCATCCTACTACAGAAGCCGAAATTATTGAAATTTTAAACATAATTAACAAAACTGGTGCTACAGGGTTTGATAACATATCGTTAAAATGTATCTTCTCTTAGCGAGAATCACACCAATTTATAAAAAGGTGATAAATTGAATTTATCAAACTACAGGCCCATTTCTATTTTGGGTGCAATCTCAAAAATGTTTGAATTCATTGTATTTAAACGTTTCAATTCTTTCTTGAAAGATAACTCTGTCATATACGCAAAAATCAGTTTGGATTTATATAAAGGTCTTCAACGCAGTCAGCTGTGGCAAATGCAATAAACCAAGTGTTGATAGCATTAGATGAAAAATATTTTGTTTCTGTTTTGTTTAGTGACATTCAAAAAGCCTTTGACAGCGTTAATCATTCCATTCTGTTAAACAAAATCTGTAGTTTAAAACCAACGATTCCAACGCAACTGCTTTTAAATAGTTATTTTCATAATCGTAAACAATTCACAGTTGTGAACGGTGCTAAAAGCGTGAAAAACACTTTAATTGCTGGTGTTCCTCAGGGCTCTATACTGGGACCTGAATTTTTTTATTATTATTAATAACCTATTTAATCTAAATTTGAATGGTAAATTACAGCTTTATGCAGATGATGCCATCATTATACATACAACTAAAAATTTGATGAAGCTATACAAAAGTATGAATTATGAATTGGATGGCGACGAACTACCTCACAATGAACCTTTCTAAAACAAATTATCTTATATTTAAAACAAAGCAGCCTCAAACAGAACTACCAAAATACTTTTCCGTCAACTATATAAAAATTCCTCAAGTAACAGAAGTTATGTATTTAGGCCTTTTGATCGATGAAAAACTAACTTGGAAAGCCCATATCCATATGATAAAATGTAAGCTGTCCTCTTTCAATTTTGCATTGAAACGCATAAGACAATATATCTCCCTGAAAACTGCATGTATGCTTTATTTTAGAACATACAATGCTACTGAAGCTACATGATAGTGATATGGTCATCTGCCGCTGAGAACGTACTTGGGGAGTTAGCTAGATGTCAGAACAAAATAGTGAAGACCATTAAAATGATAAAACCTTTGACTAGAACTAAACAAATTTATTCCTCAAAAATTTTATTACTTGATGCATTACGCTCATATGAGTCATTCCTATTTATCCATAAAATTTAATTAGGCCATATTAAGTGTAATATTGAGCTACAACAAGTAAGTAATTTACATGAACACTACACTCGAAGAAAATCCCACTTTTTCATAACAACCCCCAGAACTCATATTGGATCTACCAACATATTTAAGTTCCGGTTGACATTATATAATAATTTGCCAACATCAATCAAATCTGCAAAAATAAAACAATTTAAAGAATTCTTGAAAACAATTTTGTATGATGATTAGTTTGACTGCAGCGCTGATACCCAGATTAACTGTTTGTACTCTGATGTTAAGTGTGTGTAGATATGTGTAAGTATATTTGTTTTTCTATTTTTCTATTTCATTTCTATTTTGTATGTATATTGATAATATCTTGTATCTTGTAAATTGAATTATAAAATTTGTATTGTATTGTATACCTCTGAATTATATAGCTTTCCGCCACAGCATACTTATGCTATAGGAAAGCTGCTCAATAAATTGTAAAAGAATAAAAAACTTAAATAAAGAAAAAAAATTTAAAAATGGACCACTAACCTGATCCAAAAGTTCTGTCAAAATGTCGGGGGCCACCCCATCGTAATTTTTTTTTAAGGATCAGGGGTGCTATTCTTGAACCATTACGAATATTTTCGGTACCGAGTTAGTGTCAAAGTATTACGAAAATCATAAAATGGTATTCTTGAAATCGGATTACGAAAACTTTCGCAACAGAACGTTACGAAAATTTCCGTAATGGTATTTTGGTTCCTTATTTCATTTTTGTAATGAAATTGCATGGAATAATTTTATTTTTCATGAATAAGAGTAAGATATATTATATGAAAATTAGAGAAAACGATAATAAATTTGGTAAACAATAATTAATTTATGTGTCTTCACTTTTAAATTAATTGATACATTAAAAGATGATAATAAATGCACAGTATAGATCCATTTTTGCTTGCATTAAGATTTTTTTGTGTTAACGCGATAACCAAACAAACGTAAAAAAATTCATGTGCTTTGTAAAATTAATATCTTTAGAAGAAAAACATAATTTGTATAGTAATTATTTAATTAATTAATTAATTAATTGTTAGTAATATAATTATTCGAAACGCATCCTCTTATGCACAGAAAAAATTAACATAGATTATTTTTTCTGTGTTAGTCATTAATTTAGTTCGTCAATCGTCATCGATGTTAAAAATATCGCAACACAAAAATTTAAATAAGAATTTTTTTGTTGGAAATTGTTAAATATGAGGTGCCCATTTTGACCGTATACTTTTTAGACACTGGCGCACCGAGGTCGATATTGGAATTATTACAAATTAGTTAATAAAAACATAAAATATGAATTAAATAAATTCCTTGTTCGTAATCCACATTTTTCTTTTTTAAATTACAACTAAAAGAAGTTCATTTTGTTTAAATAATCACTTGGTTTCACGTAATAAATTTACGATAATATAAGTATCAATCATTTAAAATTCAATTTTATCCTTCTAATTAATAAAGAAATACAAATAAACATGTTTTTTTAACTTTTTTTCATATAAAACACAAATTTCAATTTATGTCAAAATCGAATAATTTTTGCTGTCAAAAAATGAACTATTCCATAATTTTTATTCACCACGGGTTTGTTTCCGTAATAGTTTCAAGAATATCAATTAATGATTTCTCCATTACGATTGCGAAAACAGCGTTACGATAATTTAAGATACCGAAAATTTTCGTCATAGTTCAAGAATAGCACCCCAGGTATAATAATTGATACAAAATTCATCATAGTATAATAAAAACATAGTAAAGTTGTTTGTCACCAAACAAAACCAACACTAATGTGTATTACAAACCGTGAAGGCTAGCTCTGATGCACTTATATTATTAAATAATATAACTCATATTTGTTTCATCTTTTGTATTGATTTGTTTTTTTTTACGAATCAATGTATAAAACAAAAATTCATAAATCTAGTAGTTTTTTTGTTGCGTATGTATCGCAGTTTCCTGGCTTGTTTATACAAAAGTTTTAGTTTTGAAGCAACACACATCAAGCACGGAAAAAATAATCTATGTTAATTTTTTCTGTGCATCGATTATGTCTGTGTAAACAACTACACGTGTATCAACCTTTTTGGGAACAATGAAATCTATCAAAACCAATAACGATATTACAACATTCTATAACATTGTTGGTGGTTCTGATGTATTCAAGCACTGTATGCACATGTCATACTTCGATTGTATAAGTATGACATAAAATTCAGAAGCTGCGCAAAAATTAAAAAATACAAATGCTTTTTACCACTACAGGAAGAAAAGGATGATAAAGATTGGAGCATACATTTCCTAAATTAAGCAGATGAGTTTCCAGTAATCATCAACGGAAATTTTTAATAAAAATTACCAAATATAAGAAAAGGGAGCCTGGTTCATAGATAGAGGCTTTGTGCTTACAATTTACCAAAATCTACTGTTGAATGGGCAAATTCTCAGTCTGATATGAAACTCTCCGCTATTTTTACAAATTTGTAGATGTAAGAAGACTAAGTAAATAAATGACCAAACGCTACATGCGTTCCAACAACAAATTCTTTGTAGCAACGTCAATACCTCGTGATACTCAAAAAATGAGGACAGGAACATACGGATGGAATTCATCAAAGTTGAAATGAATTAGGAAACTGGTTTAATCAACCATGGAACTTACCATTGAATGGCTCCAATGTAAAAACTATATATTTAAAATTGGTCTTAAGCCTAAGCCAACTGGGTCCAGTTCCCATAGTAAGCCATCATACTAGAATGTGGTATTGAAAAAATGCACTGGCAAATAAACGGTCCTATCTCAAGATAAAACATTTATATGTATATATATATATATATATATATATATATATATATATATATATATATATATATATATATATATATATATATATATATATATATGTATATATATATATGTATATATATATATATATATATATATATATATATATATATATATATATATATATAGACATTTTTTTATTATTTTTTCATGACAATGTACAGAAAACCGTTTTTTTGTTATTTAGTGGATAATGTGAAAATTATTCTACTGTCGAAATTAAAACATTTATCCAAAAATATCTGACATATTTTTAATTAAGTTAATTAAAATATGTCAGGAATATATATATATATATATATATATATATATATATATATATATATATATATATTTATATATATATATATATATATATATATATATTTATATATATATATATATATATATATATATATATATATATATATATATATATATATATATATATATATATATATATATATTTATATCTAATTTTTCCGCTTTTCATTTTGGTATCATATTTTCATATATTTCGTTTTTTTTTATTATTATCATTTTATGTATAAATAGGTCAGTTGATTTTTTAAAAAATGGATACACTGTAATGAATGTGTAATTAGTGTATACCATTAAAAAACAATTAGGCCTAAGACTGCTTACTGTTAAATCTTATTTAATCAATTATTTCCTAAACCTATCAATAAAATTTTAGTTTAGACTGACCTAATTCTAAAATGTATGTTATTCTTTGATATATTAAACTGTAACTTTTATCGGAAAGCAACCAACTTAGCTTTACTTGATTGGTAATTGTATAGATTATATAAGTTATGTGGCTATTTTGCATTGCGATGAAAATTTGTATTTATACATTTTTTCAATTGGCAAAAGAACTACATGAAGTTATAAAAGGAGTTCAAAATGTCCTCCTTGTGATTGAATACAGGCAAATATTCGTTTAAAACTCGTAAACAAAATGGATATCAATGTACGAGTACTCTTCACTTGAGAACTAATCATAGTCATTGAATAACTATAAATAGAAGGTGACACCACTAACTTTGCAGCGACATATGAGCAAAGTGTTAATAAATGGTACTACGCAATAAATATCTCTGTATCTTTGCTAAATTATGTCCTCGAATATTTCATATTTTATGTAATTGGTCAAAACCAACACAAATGTATATACAAGCCATGAAGTTGCGATACTTATGCCAAAAAGTGACTACTATACCTAAGTATTAGTGTTGTGACGTAGTATAATTTGTATATACTTTTATTATATGCTTTGATGTAAATAAAAAATGAATACGAATGATGGAACAACAGTATGTTGCGCTCTTTATGACAAAGCAAAAAACAAATTTATTATTTAACGAGAGAGAGAAGTATTGTTATTATTATATACTTCATTATATACTATATTATATACTATGAATTTAGAGCAGAATGGACAGTGCAAAATATAATTTTTGTTTCGTTTTTTTTTGTAGAAATGTTATATACTTTGAATTTCGAGGAGTATGGACAGTGCGAAATATAATTTTTTGTTTCGATTTTTATTGTAGTCAAATTCACTAACACATAGCCAATTAGTAGTCATAATATGTTTTACTTAACCAAGCTTCATGGCTTGTATAATTATACAATAGTGTTGGTTTTGAATTGGTACGTTTATATTTCCCATTTAAAAATGTGTTTGTAAGAACGTATGTGTTTGTTAAATGAATGTGTTTGTTAGTAGGTAGCAAAACGTGTGAAGATTTAAAAAAAAAATAAACAAACTAACAGCATAATTTTTGTGTCTTTCTTTTGATCAAATAGTAAACATAATTTTGACTCGTAAGGAGAAAATAATTTTTTTTTGTATCAATTGATTTTATTTTTCAGCGATTTGATCGTTTTTTGTTTTTTTTTTGATCAGATGATATTTTTCGTTAGTTAACAGTATTTATATCGTTCCCTTGTGTTTACAATCGAATTTTTATCTTCATCTTTACAACCAACATACTCGGGTGTGTATGTACGATTTCTATACATTTTGTAATTTCGAAATTTTTACTGAAATTTTGACGTAAATTTTAATTTTATGTTAATATTATAAATAAAATTTGATAATTTTTATTAACAAGGAAGGATTTTTTTTTACATAGGGTTTCCCTGCCATATTGTGTCATCCTTCCCTTTTCGCTCATTCGCTTCTGTCTGTTCATCATCACTATAGAATTATTTTCCACGCACACCTTAATTCTAACTGAAATGTCTTCGCGCAAAATTTAGTACATCGTATTTGGTTTCCACTCGAAATACTAGAGATATAAACACCGACGATAAAACACCGTAGCGCTTTCGAATAAAAAAAGAGGCAGGATGCTAAAGGGTTTTTTCATCATCCAAATACGATCGCTGATTGAATGATCATAATTATGTCCACCTTTAGAAAATGGTTATAAAATATTGAAAAAAGACGATATAGCTATATTGGAAATAAATGAATAAAAAAATTTATATTTCACATATTGAACTCGGTAACTTTTTGCAGTGGTCAGTTTACAGATGTGGTCACTTTTACATGTTTTACTTTAATAAAGTTCGGGTACGCCTCCAAAAAAATGTATTTATGCGGCATTCGGGTAGATATCTTTTGTTTTTGACTTTTGAAATGCATTATTTAGTTTATAAGTTTTGGAAGCCAAATTAACAATATTGGCATCTAAAACAAAATGTTACGTTAAGGACTACATCCATACAGAACGGCTTAAAACAACTGAAAATAACTTTAAAGCTCGCACAAATTGAAGTTGATCGTCTAAACGATGATAGAACTTGATGCTTGCGCTAAACTTATGCAATACATTTTTTCTAAAATGCACCAGCATCGCGGGAAAAAATTATTTTTGTGGACGAAAGTGGCAAATTACCATTTGCAACGCTCAAAAACACGATCAAAAGTAAACACGAACGCTAGTGTGACGGTTCTTGTAGTACGAGGCGAGAAAAATTTTATTAATAGCCGCAATGAATTTCCGGTCATAAATATGACAATGGAATTACTAGCAGCAGTTTCGGGCTTTCACTACACTAGGTAATCAAACTGCTGATTAGTTGCTACATTTTTAAAACTATATATATATATATATATATATATATATATATATATATATATATATATATATATATATATATATATATTTAACATATTTCTTGAATAATTGTTAATTATGAAATTGGATTTAAAATAAAATATTACAAATATAATTTTTAAATGTTGTTTGTTTTCTAAATATAGGTCTAATATTAAAATATATGCTCTTAACATATTTTAATATGATTTGCAAAATATTGAATTTGATTTGCAAAATCAACTCAATTTGAAGTACAAAAACTTGAATTAGCTTTGTATAATTTTGTGTTTTAGCTAAACTTGAAATTAATTTGAAAAAACGTAAATTTGCTTTAAAATTTGCAAAACCTATATCGTGATATTTAATGAATTTAATCAAAAAAAATTGTCAATGCACGACCACAATTTATCAATTTTAGGAACAGTAAACAAAAGACTTCGTACTAGTGGTATTTTTGTCGTGCAACGCAAAACTTGAAAAAATTCCCAAAAAAAACAAGGCTGTGATGCTTTTATTTATCATGCATTATGATAAGAGAATCCAGGATCAGTGACCAACTATGATTCTAGATTTCAAAAGAGCCAAGGGCGGCGTGGACAATAAGGACAAAATGCTGGAGAAATACTCATGCAAAAGGAAGATCGGTCTTACTGGCGACCGGAATTTTTTTATAACATTTTGAAAGTCGCCACCTTTAGTAGCACATATAGTATGTATGGAGAATAATCCGCTTCTGAAAACACACTCCAGTCACCGGTGTAAATTTCTACAACAGTTATGCGAGTAGTTGGTTAAGTTTGTAATTAGTAAGCGTTCCCAGAATTCCCAAATAACGCGACATTTCGCTACCAAAAAATTGACTTTCCGATAGAAAAAATGCTATAAAAATGTTCACTCAATTTAGGTCGCATGATATACTTAAAAACTACAAGTATAAAAAATAAATAAATAAATAAATATAGAAATAAAAAACATTCACACGTCCATTCACACCTGTACACAATCACACACACATTCATAAAAGGAAAATATTTTAATTAACAATTTTTGAAAGGACCGACATATTTTGCGAAAATTGTTATAGCATTTAATTTAGAAATTTTGACTTGAATTTAATAAACCATGTAAATTATACAATACAATAAAAAAAAAAAAAAAAAAAAAAAAAAAAAAAAATTTCCTTTTTTGGTTTTATAATGAAGATTATTGCTGCTGCTGCTGCGGCTGCTACTGATGATGATTTTCCTCAACATCGTCGCTGTCGTCTAGCCACCAATATGCGTTGCGTCGTTTTTCATATTCGTCGTCCTTAATTGGTAGTACAGTATTAAATCGTATGTGATCGTTTGGGTCCGTAAATTTTTCGACGTCAAACCATTTTTCGTTTGGCCTCCTTGTTACATGGTAAATTAATGGAATTGCCTCTCGATTCTGTATGAAACCCATACGATCAAAGTAAATGAATGTATTCGGTCCGGGTACCGTTCCTTTTGTTGCATACAATTTCGAAAGTTGTGTATCCACGTGATATGGTCCGTAAATTAGCGAGTTGTCCGTATTAAGGCAAGCTCGTCTGATATGATTTCGTGTAATTTTTAAAATATGTACGTCAATGCGGTCTGAATCAAATTTTTCGTATTGTACTCGGTTCGAGATATAGTGCGTAAAATCCGTTTCCGCCTTTCTGTACAGTCCGTTACAGTGTCGAAGGCATTTTCGTTCGAAAATTCTGTATCGTTTCATGTACCGTGGTACCTGGTTGTACCACACTTGGCATCCGTATGTCAGTATCGGTCGTATCAGGGCTTTGTATGCAATTAATTTAACGTGTTTGTCTAAATGTCTGTTGTAAAATAATTCTGTATCGTTTCATGTACCGTGGTACCTGGTTGTACCACACTTGGCATCCGTATGTCAGTATCGGTCGTATCAGGGCTTTGTATGCAATTAATTTAACGTGTTTGTCTAAATGTCTGTTGTAAAATAATTGTCGCGCACCCATAAATGCGCGTCGTGCTTTATCCAGTTGTAACGTAGTGTGCGTAGCCATATAGCATATATTATCTATGTACACGCCCAGATATTTTATTTGTTCGCACAATTTAATTGGTCGATTGTTGATTTTAATTTGTAGTCTACGCCAATTTCTTTTTAGATCTCTTGATGCATTTTTAAGTGGTCGTCTAAATAAGATTGTTTCGCATTTTCTGCGTTAATTTCGATATGCCAAAGTTTAAAATAATTTTGAATGAAATTTATAGTTGTCTGAAGATTTTTTTGTATTGTTTCAACATGATAAGCCGAACTGTATATAATCATGTCGTCCGCATACCACAGTTGAGCGTGTAAATTACACAATGTAATTTACTGGGTTTTTTACATGTAAAATGTATGTAAAATGTAAACGATTATTTTATATTTACTGTAAAATATAAATCAACTTTTTCATTACAATTATCGCCATCTGTTACCAAATCTCTTAATTAAAGAAAAATTGACTATATACTACAGTGTAGTGTATTTGTGTTTATTTATTGTGATATTTGTACATATGTATAAATGTAAAATAAAGTGCAACTTTCCTATGATAGGAAATATTCTGACAATGAAATCTTGACACCTGCTATCAATAAATGTAATTTGATGAACGCTTCGTTTTTCGTGAGAGGAGTTAGCATATGGAATTCCTTGAGTGGTAACTACTGGGTTTCAAAAAGAATATTTTTCCCAAATTTAATTATTAATGTATTAATCAATTTATTTAGTATTAATTCTATGGTAAGGTTAGTATAATGGTGTTGCTGCAAACTTAGGTTATGAAAAATTATTAATTGTAATTAGAGTAAGAAAAATTAAATTGAATTAATAAAATTCACTACAGTTCCACGCTTAAATTCGATAATCATATTCGCTACCTCTTTACTACACTGGACATCAAAGGCATAATGCATAGGCATTTTATCGAATGGATAGAATAGGACTAGTAATTTCAGGCATACATTTATTTGATGAGGGTGAGACGGGTAGTGATAATTTGGTTGATTTTGTCCTGTTTGAAATTATTAAAGATTTAAATTTAAAAGCCAGTCAAACGAGTATAGATTCACTTCATTCATTTCACTGCAGAGAATTATTTTATTTATGATTAAACGTCAAATTGCAATTAGTTTTCCGCTACATATCGAAAGAAATATGCACTCTTAAAAATATTTTATTTTAGTTTATTCAAATGTAGCTAGATGGCACTATGTCACTTGTTGTTTATTTTGTCGAATATAAGAACTAGTTTAAGACGTAAACAGATGGAATTGTAGAAGGATAGGTGATTTTTATAGTCTCAATGTAGATAACTGAAAATTGAAAATAATTATGATTAACCATTTAAATAAAATGTTTAATTGGATTTTCTAATGCAAGTTATTCTTATAAACAAATGTTTGTATCATTTATTCAATATTTTAAATTATTTCTGGACGGATTCTCGTTTTTTAAATATAATTTACATATTTTTGTAAAATACACATTTTTTTTGTAATTTACGTTATTTACATGTAAAATGGAGAAAACGTTTTTTACATGTAAAACGCCCAACCCTGCCGCATACGCACATGATTGTATTGATTTAGAATTTAGAAGATTGTTTCCGATTAAATCAGCCGTGTAGAGGTTAAAAAGAATGGGAGCCGTAATCGAACCTTGTTGTACACCATTCAGAATTTTAAATTTTGATGAAGATCGTTTGTTACCGCCAGAAGTTGTATAAAATTGCCGATTATAAAGCAGTTCATACAAAATTTTGATGATGCCGTCCGAAAAATTCATACGGTGTAATTTCGCCAGTAGTCCGTCCAACCAAATTGATTCAAAAGCTTTTTTGATGTCGATGAGTACAGCTCCAGTAGGATTGTTAAAATTTAGATGATGTGTCACATCGGCCAAAACTTTGGTGATAGCATGTACCGTGCTATGGCCCTGTCTAAATCCAAATTGGTTGTCGGGCATTAGTTTGTGTGCTCGAACATGGTCGTTTAATTTTTCGTAGAGAATGATTTCGAATAGTTTTCCAAAATTTGATAAAAGGCTGATCGGTCGATAATTTTCAGGATTTGTCGGCAACTTATCTTTTTTCAAGATGGGGAAGACTCGAGCAGTTTTCCAGGCATCAGGGAAGTATTTATTATTCAGAAGATTGTTGAAGAGAGTACATATTTCGGTGATGATGGCATCAGGTAAGTGTTTAAATACAAAATTAGGAATCAAGTCAGGTCCAAAGGATTTCTTGTTATTTGCCAATTTCAGGATGTTTGCGAGTTGATCTATGTTTAAAAAATAATTTTGATCATCTTCCGGTTGATGAGGAGCATAAGCAAGATTTGATGCCGAAAAATTTGTTTTTGTTTTATGTGTCAGTTTATCGGAAAGGTGTTGATCAATAATTGGTTTAATTAAATTTTGTATTTCTTTGGTGAGATCTTGGTGGCCGAGATCTGGATTTTGATGAGAATGTTCCTCGATGTGTTGTCCGATAATGTTTAAATTTAGAGTTTCATCGAAAATTTGGTATTTAGTTTCGTCGTTGTTTTTCTGAAGTTGTGGCCATAGTCGATGACGAGAAGGTTATATTTTTGCGTGTCCGTCGTATTAATTTCGATAGTTTTAATTTTCATGTCTTGCCGAGATTTAAATTTGGCCGTAAATCTTTTAATTTTCGACAACATTTTGGCACTGGGCTTGATTCCTTTCATAATATCGGCCCAATAACGTTCAATTTGGATTTTGACATTTTGTTCGATTAATTGCACTGTGCGTTTAATTTCACGTTTACCCATTGACGCTACCGTATTGGCCTACTCCGTTTATTGAAGTTCTATTTATAATAATATCTGTCAAAAATACTTTTTTTGCCACTTTTAGTTCCATAATTGACTAAATTGTGGTGCATATATATAAAAAATGTTATATTATGGTGGCGCCTAAACCAACAATTAATTTAAGTCATATATTGGTTTTTATGGGACAAAAAAGTTGCTAAGTACCTACTTAACACCACATATTACGACCACGTAACTAAATAGTAAGTGCTCGGTTATATAAAATAACATCACGTTATTATAGTCAGCCAATAGTTCAAAGAAATCAAAAAAAAAAAAAAAAATGTCTCGAAGTTATAAAAAACTCTCTGGCGACTCTAAGATACTTTTTTTATTTTTTGTCTAAAACGATAATTTTTGAAATTTGGGACGTTGTACCGACGACGGCAATTAGTGATCAAACTATAAAGTTATTTGGTGCTACTTGGGAATCTGTTTCAAACACAAAGTAGTTAACAAACTTTATAATTTGTGCGAAACCCAATATAAAACTCCTTGTCGCTTTGAAGAACATAAAACAAATTTAATTATGCACACATTAAGAGTACTTTTACTGCAAAAACCCATAGAATTAATTCTAAAGCAAAAAGTAACAAAAAAAATTAAGAAAATTTGATAATCATTTCTAAAATATGAATTAAATGACCTTGGATAAATTACATAAGCATTTTGTTTTATTTTTTATTTAGATTTTCTTGTTGAATCCAACTGTTTCTGTTTTGACAGCATACAGCGCTATAACAACTAAGTAGCGGCGGAATTGTTTGGTGACATTTCTATATATAGTTATTCAACGTCATAGTATTCATTTTCTTAAACTATTTAGAATTTATGATCCACAACACTGACACAACAACACTAGACTAATGGAAGTATTTTAGTTTTGTTTTTTCAAAGGAGTTGTCACTAGCAATCATCGCCTACTGCATTACGGATAAAAAAAAAGATATTTGTTACACAATTAACATCACAACTGCTCTTAGGCCCGAGTGTATGAGCAACGATAGTTTAAAAAAAATTCGAAAGTAAAGATTAATCGTTAGCAGTCGATTATTTTTTTCATCCATTGTATGAACGAGGATAAAAAAAAGTTTTACTCGCTTTTTTATATTTTTTTTATATTTTTGTGTGATTGGCTACACTTTTTTGAATTTTATACCACTGCACTAACATTTAGTTTTCATGTGTTTATTTTGTTATTAATGTTATAATGACAAATGTATTCCGTCAGTTTTACAGAATTCGAAGTATTTTGTATTTATTAGTTTTTCTATTGGTTTTAGATGACAGATTCATCACCAGATACCGATTTAAGCGACATAACATGTATTACTGTATTATACATGTGATGGGGCATAATACACAACAATCTAATCGACCCCTTTATTATTGAAACTAACTTGAATGGCCAAACAAATCGAGACATTGCGGAATAAAAACTGCCAACATTACTTGAGCTTAGAAGACTTCAGCTTAGAAGTGCGGCAGAACTCAATACCTCAAAGATGAATAGTTTACAAGCAAGAGCGAATAACACGTGAGAATATAATTGATCGTGAACAAGTGAGAATATAATGTTTGTGCCGAAATTCAACTTCACTGTTGTATACAATTATTTTAAATGAGGTTTAAAAAGTGCATTAAAGTGGATTATTACCATTTTTTTAATTTTTTAATTAAAAATGGATTAAACGGGGTAAATCTGTAAGAGAAATCGAAAAAAATTTACTTTCGTCGATTACTTTAAAATTATGTTTCATCGTGTGCTGTAATATCCGAATCTGCAATAAAGTATAGCGATTCCAATTTCTAATTTTAACGTAATATCCACCCACATACAAGAAGAGGGAAACGGCCAAACAGTTTTATCAAAGCACTTTTATGTGTCTTTAGTTTTTCAGGACGTGTCATTTTGTAGACAAAGTTTAGCGCAAGTTCCTTATTTAGATTAAAATTGCTGTGCACACTTTCTTCAAATTTGAATAATTCAATATGATAAAATGAAGACACAGATTTTTCGACGGAAAAACTGCATATCCAACGTTAAAAGATAATGCTTTATATTTGGTTAATAGCTTAGATCAGCTGGGTGAAGTAGGATCGAACTATACAGTCAAAAATGGCAAAATATAAACTGGTTTATAACTCATAATGATAGAACTATTACCACTCTTGAAACCTGGAATAACTTGAGAAAATTTCCTACCTTTTGGAAAATAACCAAAGGGATTTTTCATCACCTGATTACGATCGATCGGTGATGACGAAGAACACAACTATGACCCCCTGTTGGAGTGCAGAATCCATGGACCGAACCATCATCCATGTCAGTACAGGCTACACCCAAACTGTAAATAACAAATTGATGGCAGTGGAGGGATTAATCGTAAGTAGAGAACAAGATGATTTATTGAGTATTTCTAAGAGCTCAAGTATAAATTGTTTTGGTTCTAATTTGATTGATTTTTGTGATACAAAAAAAATATTTCGTTGTCGGCTCCTAACTTAATTTGTACCAATTTATATTACGAATTTAAAAATTTAAGTCATAATGCAAATATCACAATGTCTTTTGATATCAAAACAATGTTGAACATCATCCCAGAATTCGATGGGAATTCTAATTTATTAAACAAATTTTTAACATGTAGTAACGTAGTTTATGAGTCAGCCACTAACGATAAAGATAAAAAACTTTGCTTTAGTATATTGAAATCGAAACTTAACGGTCGAGCGATAATTGGATACTAGATCAATAGAATTATTCCAGAACCAACTTGTTAATTCAAAACCACTTAAACAAGAATCAGTAAAAGATTTTGCTTGTAGAATTGAGAAACTACTTGCTGATCTAAACGATGCATGTATCGAACAACAGGGCAGAGAAGCTGCTATATATATATAAAAATTAAACAATAATACAGCTTATATTCATTTTAAGATGAACTTAAAGATCCGATTAAGCTGCTCGTTTAAGCATGTAGATTTCCAACGCTTCGTGAGGCATTTTCCAAAGCAATCAAAGAAGACATAATTCAAATCGAAAAGGATTATGAATCTAAACTAAATTCCCGAAATTTTAATCATACATCTAAATGTCAATTATGTCAAAAAGGAGGTCATACAGCACTATTGTAAAATACTCGGACATACCATAGATGTTTGTCGTAAACGAAAACGGAACGAATATTATAAAAATAATCGTCCTCCTACTAATTCAAATTTGTGTACTACTGCAATAGGTATATTTTTCAATTTTCGACCTCGGGAAACTTATCAGCCCTCGAATAGGATCAATTGAACACGACTGTTCGAGTGAAAGACATTTAAATCCGTGATTAAATAAACATTCTAATTTTAAAAATCGATTCAATGAAAGCTTTAAAACAGTTACAGAAACTAACACTAAATTAAATAATTCAAATTCAACTAAATTCAGTAATAATTGTATCTCAGGTGCCGATGTCAGTATCATTCAAAAGAAATACCTTAATCCTAAACCAATTTGTTACTTAGAACGAACATGTACACTAACTGGGTTAAATAAAGAAAAGAATCAAACCTTAGACTCATGTAAAGGCGAAATTAATGTACCAAATGGGCAAAAGATAATTCATGATTTTTATTTGATTCCAGACCTTTTAACCTCAGATTATGCAGGTATAATAGGCTCTGATTTTTTTAATACTTATAATTGTAAAATTGATTACGAAACAAAAACATTTAAAGTTAATTATAATAGTCAAATATTTTCCTTAAACTTATCAAATTTTGAAAACTCCGAAAATACCATTCCAGCTAGAGTCGAAAAAAATTTGCAGTTTAATTAAATGTAGATGAAGATAAATAATATTTTTGTCCCGCAAAAGAAATTTTGAATGGTGTGTTTACAGCAAGCTAAATAATTAATGTAAAGAACAAATCAGCTCCAATTAGCATTATAAACTCAAATGATTATGCTATTAAAATAGACGATATTCAAATCAAACCAGAATCATTAGATACGTATACAATGTTTTGGCAGTATCATCCTAGTCCAATAAAATTGAAGAACGTTTACAATCACTTGAAGATAATTTAAAATTTTATCTTAATTCCGGAGAACGGCAGTCCATTTTGGAAATATGCCGCTATTTTAACGATATATTTCATCTTAATGGTGATAAATTAACCACTTCCAACATAGGTTGTCATAAAATTCCGGTATTACCTAATACCAATCCTATCCATATCAAGCCTTATAGATTACCACATGGCATGAAAGAAGTAATAAGTACACAGGTACATAAAATGTTACAAGATGGAATAGTTGAACCAAGTTGAAGTCCGTGGACTTTCCCACTTTTGGTAGTTCCAAAAAAATCTGAAGGAAAGGAAAAACGATGGCGCATAGTGGTAGATTTTAGAAGATTAAACAGCGTAACAATTGGCGACGTTTTTCTACTACCTAATATCATATACATATTAGATCAATTGGGCAAATCCATTTATTTTTCAACTCTAGATCTCGATGACGTATTTTTTTCAAATACCTATGGAAGAAAACGATAAAAAAAATGGCGTTTAGTACCAATCTTGGTCATTTCAATTATACGCCTATGCCATTTGGGTTAAAAAACTCACCTGCAACTTTCCAGCGGGTAACGAATTGTGTATTATCTAAATTTTAAGCAAAATTTTAAACTAATCTTCTCGTCTAATGCGATGGCGTATCAATATGGATGAATACGACTACGAAATTCAATATAACTCTGATAAATCGGATATAAACGCAGACGCTTTAAGTTGTATTAACTCTACTGACGAACAACAACCCTTTAGATGGACTTCAAGGAATTGTGAGAACTTCTAAAAGAATTAGTTTCTATTATCAATTTCCCCACATCTTGAGCAAAATTCGCAAATTTATTTCCAAGTGAGAGCTATGTCAAAAAAATAAAGTAACTCAAACCAGCAAATGTCATATGAAAATAACTTCCACATCAAAATTACCATTTGGGAAGATTTTCTTTGATATAGTTGGGCCATCACTTGAAACTGATCTAGGACATAAAGTAATATTGACTTTGCAAGATCTAACGAAATACTCGAAGCCATTCCATTGCACGATCAAGAAAGTGAGACAGTCTCACGAGCCTTTGTTTAGGAGCTAATATGCAAACATGGTACACCAAAATCTTTAGTTACGGATCAAGGCTCAAATTTTATGAGTATTTTATTTACTGATGTTTGTAAATTTTTAAAATTAAAAAAAAATAAATACTACAGCTTATCATCCAGAGTCAATCGGGGCTCGTTCCCATAGAAATGTAATCATGCGACCTCAATTTGCTGGTGACGACGCGACGTAAAATAAGATAATTTTAAAATAAATATTTGCGATGCTTTAGGTGATTTTATGACGAGGTGAACATGTGGATATTGATAGACTGGTAAAATAGTGACAGTGGTTCTAGGACATATTACCTATTGCATGTCTTTCGGCAATATTAGGATGTAACATAGCAAATAAATAGAACTCACAGATTTTATCCGTCAATATAGTTTTAGGCAAAATAGATGACGAAATTCACAAATTTATTGTTCAAATCACACTATAGTTAACCAACCAAATTGAAGTTATTCAACACATGGTTCAAAACGGCAGAGGTCCATTAATATTCGTTTGGTATCCAAATTTACAAATCTCATCAAAAATTTAACTGAACCAGTAATTAGGTGCCATTGATATATTAACTATAAAAAATTCAACAACTTCATCAGGCAACCCTTGATTATTAAAAGATACAACTTCTTATCGTGATTTGATCATTCCAATTTATTTATAAGTTATTTTTTTTAATGGTAAAGGAGGTGAAATGATTTAACACGATTTAAAATCCCAACCACATATCGAACAACTGATAAATTTAATCATTTATTTAAAAGAATTTGATTCAACGTTTTTTTAACCAGTTTCTAACACAACCGAATAGCGATAACATGATTAAGATGCACAGGAACTGGGGAAAAGGTATATAAAATTGTAAAATTGACATCTTTTTGTGTGTTGTATATAGATGTGTAAGTGTTTTTTTAAAAAGCGGTATTTGTTTCACGTTTAACCTACCTTTTCATTTATTTAGGTGTTTAGGATATGTGTATCTAACAACTATATATGCTGCTTTTAACACATTTAATTTTTTATTTGGTTTAGTCTCACAAAATACGTGCTTACACCATTAACTATGCGCGGAATTGTATTTACATACATAAAATATCTACCATGTACGGCTGATGTCACATACGAAAGACATAATTTTATTGTTGGGATGTGTTGTTTTGGGTGCATATAGTTTTGGTGTGTCTCGCATATAGACACAGTAATTTACATTAATTTGGTAAACTGCTTGTGTGGTGAAAAAACATTTTAAGTAAAGATATGATATATTTGGGGTCACCAATATGAACGTTCTTAAATTTACAATAATCACAGTTACACTATATGTTGTGTTTACAATAGAAAGCAAAATAAATAAATGGCCGGCAATAAATCATTTTTCATTTTGCAATTTAACAAGTAATAGTTAATAATAATGTAATTTAATTAAATTTATAATAATCTACCTTTACCTTGTTAATATAAAAAAGAACTATTGTATAAATAGCTTTCCTGTGTGTGTGTGTGTGTTCATGTATGTAATGATATTATTTCTACTTAAACTATACTTTTCTATAAGCTTTTTGCTATATTACTGCGTGTAATGTAAATGTTACAGTGAAATTGCATGTTTTAAAGTAATTTAAGGAAATTAATATTAAAAAAAAAAAAAGATTTTAACTTTTGTATAGTCGTGTACAAAAATTATTCAACACACCCCTATAAAATCGTTTATGAATTTATAATTATGTATATTTTAATTAGGCGTATTATACATGTGCTAAGCTGAAGTTAATTTAGCGTTTAATGCTTAAAATTGATAAAAATAAAATTGTTGATTCGATATCTTGCTAAAACCGAAAAATCATAAATTAGGAGAGAGAGAGATAGAATGTCAAATAAATGCAAGTAAAATTAATCAAATAAATAAAAGGGTCACCAATAAACTTTTAAATAGAAGTTATTTCATGTCAAAAAATCAAATGCCACGTGGTTTACCTGAAATTAAAACATATTTTTACGAAAATATGAAAAAGGGTCACCAATATTTGAAAATGTATTTAATTAGTTACCTACGTTATAGCTACTCTAAACATTTAAATTTAAATTTAAATTAAAAGACATTACACGATTTATTGATATGGCACCTAGCACCAGAAGCTTAGTCCTTATTGTAAAATAAAATTTTTAGAAAGGGTCACCAATACAGTTTACCTAATATAATTGTTTTCGCTACAGCCTTTAAAGTTGTTTTACCTGAAGATCAATGGTTTTATAAGGTTTAGGGGATCGAGCAATTGTAGCAGTGGCTAAACCCTTGTTGATTGGTTTGGGAGGTACCAATTGGTTCTAAAATTTGTAATAGTAAAGGTAAATTAATTGCGAGTATTATATAACAGAATTTACCAACTATGACGGAATTTAATGTTACTATACACGACTTGGAGTTTTGGTCAATTATTATTATCAGTACAATATTTGATACGTTACAAATCATTTGACGGTACCACGGATACTCAAACGTCAATTGTGCAGCCAGCTCGCATTCATGTTGAATACACATTTTGAATGTGTCGAAATGTTCACGCATCTTCAAATTTTTTTATCTAGTCGATTCCGTTACTGCCACTAGTTATGTATGAGGATACGGACAAGCAATGTTTGGTATTTTTTGGTTTGTAGCAAACTTCAAGCTATTATCAAAATAGAAAACGGAAACTGAGAGCACAGAACCTGCTAACTAGTTGGATTTAAAGACCTGATGTTTGTCGTTAGCGAGCAAAGAATTTATCATCTATTTCTGTTTCGTCGAAATCCGTTACGATTAAGCATTATACGTATCAACGACACAATACTGACTTAAGCGAAACAACTGGCAACGTAAATGAATATCTCAACCATTATTATGATTGTGGGTAGCTGTGCTGACTATGACATTTACCATGGCCAGATATTTAGCATGATGGTGGATCCATTTTCTTGTTTTGACGAAACAAAAAATCTTTCGCTTTGTACTAATGGTCTACAAAAAAATGTATCGAGTTCGGTTCAGTAAAGCTGGATATTGTATTTTCTGAAAAATGGGGCCAGCATTCTCATATCTTCCACATCTAAATCAGTAATCCAGTACAACAATTCGTCGATGGCAGAGGATTCCAGGACGACTTGAATATAAGTCAGATTTGGAAATGTCGTTGTTTCGAGTATTACGTCGGGTCAGTCGGCAAATGACATCGGTATTAGGCCTGAAAATTTCTAGTTTCTAAAATCTATTCTAATTCCATTCTAATTCTATTCTAATTCTATTCTAATTCTATTCTAATTCTATTCTAATTCTATTCTAATTCTATTCTAATTCTATTCTAATTCTATTCTAATTCTATTCTAATTCTATTCTAATTCTATTCTAATTCTATTCTAATTCTATTCTAATTCTATTCTAATTCTATTCTAATTCTATTCTAATTCTATTCTAATTCTATTCTAATTCTATTCTAATTCTATTCTAATTCTATTCTAATTCTATTCTAATTCTATTCTAATTCTATTCTAATTCTATTCTAATTCTATTCTAATTCTATTCTAATTCTATTCTAATTCTATTCTAATTCTATTCTAATTCTATTCTAATTCTATTCTAATTCTATTCTAATTCTATTCTAATTCTATTCTAATTCTATTCTAATTCTATTCTAATTCTATTCTAATTCTATTCTAATTCTATTCTAATTCTATGCTAATTCTATTCTAATTCTATTCTAATTCTATTCTAATTCTATTCTAATTCTATTCTAATTCTATTCTAATTCTATTCTAATTCTATTCTAATTCTATTCTAATTCTATTCTAATTCTATTCTAATTCTATTCTAATTCTATTCTAATTCTATTCTAATTCTATTCTAATTCTATTCTAATTCTATTCTAATTCTATTCTAATTCTATTCTAATTCTATTCTAATTCTATTCTAATTCTATTCTAATTCTATTCTAATTCTATTCTAATTTTATTCTAATTCTATTCTAATTCTATTCTAATTCTATTCTAATTCTATTCTAATTCTATTCTAATTCTATTCTAATTCTATTCTAATTCTATTCTAATTCTATTCTAATTCTATTCTAATTCTATTCTAATTCTATTCTAATTCTATTCTAATTCTATTCTAATTCTATTCTAATTCTATTCTAATTCTATTCTAATTCTATTCTAATTCTATTCTAATTCTATTCTAATTCTATTCTAATTCTATTCTAATTCTATTCTAATTCTATTCTAATTCTATTCTAATTCTATTCTAATTCTATTCTAATTCTATTCTAATTCTATTCTAATTCTATTCTAATTCTATTCTAATTCTATTCTAATTCTATTCTAATTCTATTCTAATTCTATTCTAATTCTATTCTAATTCTATTCTAATTCTATTCTAATTCTATTCTAATTCTATTCTAATTCTATTCTAATTCTATTCTAATTCTATTCTAATTCTATTCTAATTCTATTCTAATTCTATTCTAATTCTATTCTAATTCTATTCTAATTCTATTCTAATTCTATTCTAATTCTATTCTAATTCTATTCTAATTCTATTCTCATTCTATTCTAATTCTATTCTAATTCTATTCTAATTCTATTCTAATTCTATTCTAATTCTATTCTAATTCTATTCTAATTCTATTCTAATTCTATTCTAATTCTATTCTAATTCTATTCTAATTCTATTCTAATTCTATTCTAAACCTATTCTATGATTAATAGAAAACATTATGGCTAACATGATATTCTGCCTTCGAACAATTTAATTTAAATTGATGTAAAGTTTTATTAAAATACTAAAATTGAATTAATTAAAATTAAAAAAACAAAAATATAATTAAATAATTATTCTGCTAATTAATTTCCTTTTTTTAGCTTATAATAACATCAATCGAAATATAATATTCAAGCAAATAGGAAAAATCGTTTTCAAGTACTTTATTCTTCATATTGCGAAACACACCTGTATACATACATACAAACCCAGTTTTGGTTTGTAAAGTTACACAAGATTCACATTTCTTCCATTTCGAAATGATTTTTAATTTTTTTTTTATTCTGTTAATTAATTTAATGATTATATAAGTGTTGTTTGTTGTTCGCATTTTCCCTCTCGTCTGTTCATCGTTTTCCGTTTGCTTTTCAAACATTTCAATCATATCATAACATACATTATTGTTTCACTACAATAAACGCGAAATTTTAAAAGGAAATTAAGGAAATATTTTTCTTTTTTTCTGAATGATTATTATGTTCATGACAGGTTTGTGAATATGCAGAGAATGGTGAGGGTGGAAAAAGATCTTTAATTGAAATACATTTTTTTGCGAACATTTTACGGTACAAATCGATTGTGGTTTTGAAATAAAATGGAGTATGGTTTTGCTACCCATCGCGTAAATTTTGATAAAGTATAAATTCCAGTACAAACTCGACCAGAATGTTAATTGCAAACGCCCCGTTACTATATTCGAACAGAAATTAAATATTGATACGGTTAATTTTAACTTCAAAGACATGGCAATAGTAAAACCCTTAACATTTGTAATAGTGGATCTCATTTTTAAGAAATCATGTGGACGCGCAGTAATCGTATTTTTAATATGAAATTTCTACAGTATCACTTAGAAGGACTGCATTTATATAAAATGCCAAATACTATTAAGAACAGAACAAATATTAGTATTTCAAAATGTAATCATCATTGGAAATTGGCAAATTAAATTTTGAATTTACTTTACTTGAAGTACCGCCTTATTCACTTCTTCTTATAAACCTTGAAAGAAATCATAAATGTCTTGGGAGCCAGAAACCAAAGAATTGTAGTCATGTCTTCCGGATTGCACTGAGATTTTTTCGTAGTATCCATGAATGCAAACGTAGCTTTTGGAAATTTATTTGGAAACTTAACCACGGTTCAGCGTAACTAAAAATAACAAAAGTTGAATGACCGGCAAAATCTAATACAGGACACAGTAACAATGGAATGAAAAGATTATGAAAAGAACAGTATTTAGATCCTGAAGGTCATTTTTTTTAAAACTTGACATGTACTTAACGTATAGACGGGGGGAAACTTAAAACTCGAATCGGGTGCATCGTCAGGTGGCACCATTTTCTATAATATTGTGAAAAATACGAAATATCCTTTAAAGGGAAGCTGCAACAACAAGCGTGGTATTATAATTTGAAATGTCTAAACGAGTTTGGACATCCATAAACCATTTGTCATAAAAATATTTCACACTTATTTAATGATATTTTATACACTTACTAGTCTCGAAACGTCACAAATCCTTTTTGATTTTGTGACAGCAACAACCGATGATGATTTTGATGAAGATGAAACGATGGACAAAATTTCATTTCCATTATTAATTAAAAATTTACCTGAAAATAAAAAGAAAAAAAAATTATTGCCATATGCTATCATACACTCACATATGAATATATGTCAGTTAAACAATGATTAATTACCCTCAAGGTAAACAGTTTATACAGGTCTAGAAACTGTAAGCCAATTTATTTATTTTTTTTTTTAAATTTTATTCACATTTCCCGTGGGCAAATAAATTTTCTCATTAGTCCGATAAAACACTTTTGTGACCATATAAATTAAAGGTAACCCTTTAACAAAATATTAGAATGAATGTTAATGTAAAATACAAATTATCGAAGCCCAATTTTCTAAGTCAATTATTGTGTCCCAAAACAGAAGACAAAATGAAAATACGAAACGACACCGAAATTAAATTTGGGTATACAAGAAAATGTATCCCTACACCCCACCTCATTAATTTTACCATTGGAAATTTACTGAAACTTTTGTTGTTTTTTTGTATTGTATAAATGTAATATTATATAAGTAAGATCTTCTTATATACTAATACATACGGCGCTAGGTGTATTTGTTACTTGATACCTGTGTGCTATGTTTTGCAACCCGCATTCATATCTATATGTGTTTTGAAAATATATCGATTTTGCAGGCCACTGCTGCTCTTTACCACATTATTACTAAGGTGCTTGGTTTGGATGTAGCGCTCCACCCATGTGTGCTATTCTATAGACATCAAAAAGAAGCCAGCCTAATCTTATGGTTGAAGAGAACTCAATAAGTGTCGTCTTTGTCGCGACTCCAATTCTCACACCTTTACACGAGAACCGGTCTGATCAACACCATTTGGCGAAAAGCAGACAAAGCACGGTTGCCAGTGGCAATACGCACTAATACATACCTTCCCATACAATGAGGCCGCTTCATTCTGTGTGGCACATTTTTAACAATCTTGCTTATTACGCATTTAGCATGTTAGTAATTCTTGGGCAAGAATGCATCTTTATCAATACTTTATGAGGCATGCTAGTATTCCCCTACTACAGGGATTAATTTGGTAATGTAATATTTCATAGAAAAGCAAAAGTTCGAGACCTGGCTTGTTTAGATTTAAATCAAAGTAAGTAAAGCAAGAAGAAATTTTGAATCAATTATTAAGCACAATGTAACCACTTTGCAACAAATCCAAGTGCAAAAGCTTGACCCAAATGATATCTCCCACATAACTCTTCCTTTAATTGATTTCTTTTATTGATTTCTTTTATTATTTCTTGTACTCATATCTCGGGATTCAACATTAGTTCAGTCAACATTAGTTCTACGTCATTTTTGCCATTAGTAGCAACCTTAGAAGAGGTGGTGTGGGATTTGTTGGTCTGACAAAAAAATCCCTATTGAATAATTTTGAAAGCTTTATTAGTTTTGCTCAAGAAAGTGAATGTAGAATTACTTGCTAAACTTAAAACAAACTACTAAGTCGGATGATTAACCTCATTAAAAATTTCATCACTAACCTCCTTTAAAACAAGTCAGTTCCTGAGGAAGCAATCACCTGTCAGTAAATTTAATTTCATCTCTTGAAATAAATTCCAGAAGCGACTCCAATCAGATTTGGAGGATTGTTTCGGCTTTCAATTATATTAATTAGATTTAATTGTTCGATTAATGTGACCTGGACCGGTTAAACGAACTCGTCGCTGGTTGGATAAAGAGTTACATTCTACCACGAATTAAATGGACCAGTTTTCGCAAAGGCAGTGAAATAAATTACATCAGTAAGCAATTGTTGCTAATGGTAATATCAAGATTAATTCAAAATATTTTTGGCTGTTTATCAATTTTAAAAGATGAAATGTTGTATAAAAACGAACATTAAAACTTGTTACTAAGGAGTCTGAATCGACTATGTTATGTTAGCGAAGTTATAATCTCGACTTTGTTCATAGAAAAAATTTTATCTATCAGATCATTTTCGCCTCCAGTTGAAGCGGCTTTCATAAAAAAATTCCGCAGAAATATTTGTAATATTTTTTCGGCAAAACATGACGAAATTAATATTTGTAAAATATTAATTTCGTCATGTTTTGCCATAATTTTTTTAATGTTAAATAAGAAAATTCCATTTTAAGTTGGTATACACTTTCGTAATTTACTAAAAATGATAAACAATATTTAATTCCGTCATGTTTTGCCGCAAAAATATTACTGAAAAATTATGAAAAATTTTTCTATTAACAAATTTCGTACTATTGTATTTGACAATTATCAAAAATTTAGTACTATTTTTGTCAATGCCCAATAATTTTTATATCCGAAAAAAATCGGATATTTCGGACACTTTGATGAATTCATCTCCGACTATTTTCCGAAATCATGCCGATTTAGACCCAGAAAAAAAGTGTGGTTATGTTTTTGTTAAATGTAGGCTTATTTCAAATATTTGGCGGCTAAATCATAAATTTGAATTTAAATAAAAACCATGAAATATTTTCTTAATTTATTTATTAATAATAATCATCATAATAAAAATTAAACTTAGATTAATTTTCTTAAATTATTAACAGAAAATGATTATTTAAATTCTTCTTCTTAATTAATAACAGATGAAATAAATTAAATATTAGGCTTAATAACATTTGAATCTATAGTTAATAAAAAATAAACACAATTAAATGAAATACACAACATATAAATTAAAAAAAAATTATATGGCGAAATGAATGCACAATCTGAAATGAAACATAATATAAATAACATTTATGTACTACCAAAATTTGTTGTGTATTTAAATAAATCAATATTTAACTACAAAAGATGATTTTTGTAAACTCAATGTATAAAAATTAAAATTAAATTTAAAAACATGAAATTCTAACGAATGAAAATACACAATAATGTCACACTACACAATGGCATCTTAAACATATATCACAAATTTCATTAACGCTATAGCCATATAGCGCAAAAAGTTAGAAGTATTAATTATTTTCCGTATGAGTCCGATTTTTTGACCAAAAAGCGGAAAAAATTGTACTAGAGCGATTTTTTCTGTTTTTTATACTTGTTTACGTGTAAGTACCATTAAATATACAAATCTAAGTAGTATTCATCATAAATTTTAGTACTCTCCGTACGTCAAAACTTCATAATTTTTGTATATGTATGTTCAAAACAAAAAAAAATATTTTGTATTTATTTTTGTATGCTCGTATTTATATTATTGCGAACGGATAGTCGAAAATGAACAATGAGAAAATAGAGGTTGCTAGATATCGACGGCATTCGTTTAGTAACGGTAGTGTCCATCGAAACCAATTGTACGAATTTGATAAAACAAACGCCTAATATTGGCGATTGATTTCAATAGTAGGGACCCTTTTTTTAGTGGTATATGTGATTTATCAAATATATGAAAAAATATATTAAACATATTGGCTGCGGGCAATATTTTACTTATTTTTTAACATTGTAAATTCATTTACCGTACTAAAAAGGAGGGTAAACAAAAACAAAAAAGTTAATTGTTTGTTGTTGTATTTGTGTTGTTTTTTAAATCAAACGTTACAGGCCATTACATATCTCAAAATATGGATAAGACAAAAAATAAATTATCCTGAACGATGTAAGTTGATGTAATTCTTTTATTTAAATAATTATATTTAATTCATTTATTTTTATCACTAACAAATTAAATTGATCATAAGCACAGAAAAAATTAATATAGACAGAATTAAACCCACGAAGAAGATTTTTTCTGTGTTTTGAATTGGTGATTTTACAAAAACAACAATCAAACAAAAATTAAATGAGAATTTAAAAAATTTTACGCTCTTCCACAGTTTCTTATTACATTTTCATAACATTGTGTGTTACCTTGATAGATATTACAAATGATCATGAAATGCATTTAAAAATTTATTTTCTTTATCATTTGTTGCTTTTTATCAAAATTAGCAACAATGTGCTCGTAAACAGTATCCGTAGTATTTTATGTGCTTAATTGATTGTTGTTGTTGGATTTCTTTATGTTCATTATTAAATGTAACATTACTAGAGAAAATGCGTTTTGAGAAAATGGGATTTTTAAGATTGTTTTAGTAGGTAACAAATAAATTAAAATAAAACCCATTACTGGGTTAAATTCGAAATATGTTTGAAAGATTTAGTTTTTTGAATGATAATTGATAGTAAAGATTAAATAATTAAACTAATTATAATTATAATTATTCCATAAATTTAATGACTCATAGAGAAAGCAGGAGATTAATTCATAACCAAATGTGTACCCAATAAATGATTTAAATAAGTACAAACTATTTTCCTAAAACAATGATTTTCAGGATTCATTGTTTGCTGGGTTTACTGTAATTGTTACATTTTATCTTTATCTTAAGATATTAGTGAATATCAGAATTTCTTTAGGTTTTGTGGGGAATGTTCTCCGCTGATTCCAGCATATATTGATTATTTATTTAAGGAAGATCTAATCCATTTTTTTCTACAGCGTTTTTAAGAATGGCAACTGGCTATAATTTTCTTTCATGTAAAGGATTTTGACAAAAACCCTTTTTTTAATTTTTAATTTTATAAGAAATATTTTTGATAAATTAATAATATTTTGTTATAATTGTTAATAATCTTTTGTTTTAACTAAGAATGTGTTTTTTTTAACTATTTTTAAACTTTAACTTTAACTTTAACTCAACAGTATTCCGAAAAAAGAAACAAATGTGTACAATGTCGCCTAGAAATTTAAATTTTTCCATAGCATTTAAGTAGGGCTGGCGAGTTGATTTTTTCATTTTTGTTAATAAAGCATTTTCCATTCAAAAATGGAAAACCAGCAAGGAAAAGTAGGATTTTGCACATAAGTTGATTCCAAAAATGAATACCACAGTTTTCTCATCGATATGTAATAGCACAATCAAATGCCACTCAACATATGTAACGGGTGATTTATTTAGAGGTTCTTTAGGGATTTTATGACAGATCACGTGTGATTCGTGTCAAACAGATATGGTATTTCTGGTCAGTATTGTTTGACATTTCATCATGGAAAGACTTAACCCGGCACAGCTCTACAAATTATTCAGCCGTATTTAAAACAATTTTTGCAAAATGTGGTTCGGTGATGAGGCCCATTTCTGACTTAATGGCTACATTAACAAGCATAATTGCCGTATTTGGGCTGAAGAGTAACCCGAAGAGGTTTACTTAAGATCTACCATTATATCTAAAAAGTTCAGTTTGGTGCGGTTTATGGGCTGGTGGAATCATCAGTCCATATTGTTTCAAAAATGAGGCCGGAACGTAACTGATTGTCGCCCGTTATGGCACCTTAAGAACGAAATATTTGTTATCTGAAATTGAAACCCGTGATCTCGATTACATTTGGTTCTAACAAGACGGCTGCTACTTGCCACACAACGCGTGAAATCATGGCTGCGAGAACAATTCGGTAAACAGTTAATTTCACACTGCGGACTAGTGATTTGGCCACCTAGATCATGTGATATCACATCTTTAGACTTTTTTCCTTTGGGACTACGTAAAGTTCAAAGTCTACATGGATAAGCCGGTTACGATTGAGGAATTAGAAGCCAACATTAGTCGCGTCAATGGCCAAATACCACTCGAAATACTCGAATGCATCATCGAAAATTTGAACTTCAGAATGGTCCATGGTACGGGCAACATTTGAAAGAAATAATCGTAAAAAATAAATGTTAAGAATGGTTCTTTTTTATGATAATAAAGATTACTCGATAAAATTGAATTTAATTTTAATTTTTGAAAAAGTACCTCAAAATAATTCACCCATATTAAAATAGGGAAGTGTAAATGAAAACGCACTTATAGGATATAAAAACAGTTAATGTGAAAATACTTAACTTAATTAAAACTATATTAATTACATAAAAACATGATTAAAACTATATTAATTACTGATAATAGTATATGATGAGCGATCGTAGGTCGTCTGGAATTGTTTGTGCAGTTCCAACCTCCTTAAAAAGTAAAAGAAACATCCCTAATTGACAGTTTCTATTGAAAATATGCAATTAAGTAATTTGTGTAACAATCCCAGCTCCAAAGACAAAGAGGGAGAGTAGGAAATCGGGGACAAATAATGTCAATTAAGTTTTTAAGAAAGTCATCCTTAAATAATTGTCATGATGACAATGATACATTTTTATACAAGATCTGCAAGTATTCCACAATTTAAAAAACCATTAGAAATACTATTACCTAAATATGAAGACAGTGATAATGTAGATGATGTTGCAGATACATCCTTCTCGGACAACTATGTTAAAGTGATCAAGCCAAATTTTATAATGAAATGATGGACCAGGGTTTACATTTTACTGATATTATATTACCTAGGATATGCAATATTTGAATGTTTGGCACGACGATTATGCCACTATTGCGAAAATAAATAGGTAAAACAAGAAAATTATGAATTCTGAGTATTTTATATTTATGAAAATCTATGTTAGTAATACTAGTTTTGGCTCACTGCGAGCTCCAACGGTATTATTATTTGAATTATGTAAACCGCATATTCAAATATTTGAAGAACTATTTAACGAGCATTGTAATGAGAAATTACAAGAAACAAATCATTGATCGATGATATGTATTGATTCCTCCAACGGAAATCCAAATTATAAAAATTGGTTTAGTTCATCAAATCCTTCTAAACATAATTGTAAGTTACTAGATTTCTTAATATAAGTGCTTTTAAGAAAGACAACAAATGGATGACAAGAAACTTTCTATGACAAGAAAGTTGAAAATAAAATAAAACTTATTCAACTAAGATAAGACATAATAAATAAAATTAACTATTTTAAAAATTAATTTGTTTGTACATATTTTAGTTTTTCTATGTCCATATTATTAAGGAAAATACCACACGTTCGTTTCTACTGTGTTAATTCAAAAATCGAAGAAATTTAAAAATACGGTTGATAACCCTTTCTATTTTTATTTGGTTAAATGCATATTTAACCAAATAAAAATAGAAAGGGTTATCAACAGTAGACACAGAATATTATATTATATTATCGCAAAACCAACAACAATGCCGTCTGCAAATCTTATATATATATATATATATATATATATATATATATATATATATATATATATATATATATATATATATTTATATATATATATTTATATATATATATAAATATATATATATATATATATATATATATATATATATATATATATATATATATATATATATCTATATATATATATATATATATATATATATATATATATATATATATATAAATCGATATATATATATATATATATATATCGATTTTTCGCTTCTCTTTAGTATGCACCACTTTTGATTTATATTAAGTTATATTATCACATATACATACAAAGCTGCTAAATTATATAAAATGCAAGAATTTAAAAGAGCGATCTAAAGAGTAAAAAAAAATAATCTAAAATTTTTACTCTCGCATTTTGCGATTATAACCCCATATGAACATCATAACCCCAGAAAAAAACTATACAAAATTTTATTCGTCGGTTTACTTCTGCATATATTATTTTTTCTGTGTCATAAGCGTTTGACATTTGGCTTTGTCACCTATATACCAGTTGATTGAATCCGCAAAGCAAATAATTTCTCGCTTTAAGCCGTTTTTGGAAAATCTATTTACTGCAGATTTAGCACGATTTCAAAGGTAAAGTGTATTAAAATTTTGGATTTGGCCCGCAGCCATTATATTTAATAATATAATATAATATAATATAATATAATATAATATAATATAATATAATAATATAATATATTTAATAATAAATATATAAAAAACATTTACAATAAATAATATATTAGAATGATAATATATAATTGTATATAATCAATGGCGTTGACAAATAAATTAATTCAAAAACGTGGTCGAATATACTGGGCGCTTTAACAAAACTCCACACATTTACATCTAGTATCGATAAAGAAGTGGAAACTAAAGAAATTGAAGTACGTTCCGATAAATTTTAGGAATATTATAAGGAGTTTTGTGTGGTTGAGATTATTCGCAAGATGCAAGATCAATCTTCTAAATTTTTAACGAGGTCGAAGTCATGTATTTTAAGGTTAAGGCAATATTTGTGCATGAACTACGTAGACGTCAGCCAGCAACTACATTTACAAACCTATATGGTAATCAAGACTTGTTAAACAGAACAATCGATAATCTCTGTTCACAAGCACAATGTATATTTTTTAGGAATCTTAACAAATCGTTTATCCATTTTAATGATGGATGATAGAGCTGACGTGCAAAAGTTAAAGTAAATTTGAATTTTCATGTTACGTTAGAGTTGTGTCGAGTATGGTCGTTTTAGTGCTATTTCGGAAACATTAACTTTTGTTTTTTCCTTAGTAACACGTCGGTCGCGTTTTTTATGTTTCCCGGGTTAATAAGCTATATTCTCTTTAATGAATTAAAATTTCAGGAAGTTTGGAAGTAATTGCAGGCTCGATACGACAAGGAAAGATCTATCGTAAACTCACTAATTGAGAAGTTTATGACGCAAAACCATTGTGCTGAAAAATTGCTTATGTATCTAATGGGGTAATACGGTAGCTGAAAGGTTAAGATTAACTTTGAGAACAAAGAGATGCCTGGATTCACTTTGGGAACTAAGAAGCTTGGACTCAATTCTCAGTGTACATCGAATGTTCAAACTTTGATACATTTCTTTAATTTATCCATAAAAGATTTGAGGCCTTAAAAGCATGCTTACCATCCAAGGATTCAAAGCAGCATTTGAAACAGCCGCCATAACAAACAATAACTAATCTAAACACTATTTACTACCACTACAGAAACGATAGAATGCCCTTGTTGTTTAAAAAATAATCATCCACTTTACAAATGCTTTGGATGCAAAGGATTAAGCATATCGGAACGAATAAAAATGGTGGATATTTCGGGTATCTGCGCAAACTGCCTTATAAGTTATAATGTAAGAGAGGAATGCCCTTCAAGTTCTACATGTCGGGTATGTCACAAGTATCATCATACATTGCTACACTTGAAAAACTGCACAAAATAAATGCAAAGAGATGAAACTAAGTTAGACACTTTGCATACATTTTACACATCATCAAAAGGAGATCAGCTAGGCAACTGTCAACAATCAACGGTTGTGCCACCAGTATCGAGTACTGACGTTTGTTTAATAAATAAACAAAGCTAACAGTCAACAATAGAATCCATTTCGAAGTCTGGTTCTAATAGCGATGGCAATACTGCCAATAGTCATAATACTTTATGAGAAAATTACCAATTGTTTTTTTTAACCAATTTTGCTGTTGGATTTACGAGCAGATTACAGTTTAATCATAGAAAAATTTGCTCAATCATTAAAATTATCACGTAATCATGCTTGATTCAACATCAGAGGTTTGAGTTCCGCAAACGCAGGTTAGACAAAAGGCTCTGTTAAACTAAAAAAATTATTATTATGCAATCAGGTAATCACTGTGAAAGGATTTATCGTAAAAATTTTTACATCCAACATCCCAGTACTGCACTGAATTTAGTGGAATGCGAAAAAATCAAAACTTTAACGAAAAAAAACAAAAACAAATGAAAAAAGCAAGCTTGCAACTACCTAATTGTGCCTGGTGTTTGATACTTTTGTAAGTATTTAGTCGGGAGTTTCATTAAATGAAATTTTAGGGATTGAACCAATAATTCAGCAAGAACTGTTAATATACGTGTTCGCAAACACAAAATCGGGTTTGCCGCTGACGTCGATAAAATGTTTAGAGAGGTGAAATTGCATCTCGCTGATCAAAATATTATCATTGTGTGATTTGAATAGCCTCAACTTCCCATTTTTATAGAAGGATCCCCTTTTCCCTTCCCCATTCCCCTTTTTATAGAAGGATTACGGTTATTTACGGTACAACTTGAGCATCATTCATTGCCACCAGAACACTACATCAAATAGCAGATGACCTACCGCCTAAATTCAGTGACATAAAACGGATTATCAAATCTGACTTCTATGTAGATGGTATAATATCCAGATATAATACTATTATAGTTCCTAAGCAGTCGAGTTTTCAAAAACGAATAGTCGAGAGTTTTAGAACCGAAGGTTTTCGTCTTAGAAAAAGAACAACCTAACTGAAGAATAAAATAATTACACAAAAAAATTTTTCTTTCAGCTTTAGCCAAGGGTAGGGGTTAGGGTTTTTGATCCGCGTGGGCTTTGAACCTTGCACGATATTATATTTCCACCAAAGTTAGTTGTAACTTGGGAAAAATTATACTTCAATTTCATTATGGTTGAGCAAAATATATACCGCGATTTTTAGAAATACCGAAGTTTTAGTGAAGAAAGCCGATTTGCATGGTTTTTCTGAAACCTCATAATCAGCGTATTTTACCGTTGTTTATCTACGAAGCTGTTGGATTTGATATTTTTCTGCCATTCGGCTAGTGGCAGCACAAAACCAGGTATAGCTTCAATTCAACAAATATGCATTCTTCGGCTTGAGATATATGGAGTTGTGTTATTGGTCAAACTTATGGACAAAAAACGTCACTGGTAATTTCCAATCTACAATTATTTGAATGGTCAGGTTTTACCAACGTCCTAGCTTGGCTATTAGACGTGCTGAGATGTTGGAAAATTTTAATTGGTAACAGGGCCTCATTCATACTCGATTTTCTGCCGAAAAATAGTTGGAATTATATCTCTTCAGAAATGAATCCAGCAGATACATCCAGAGGAATTATGCCGGATAACTGATTAATAATACTTTGTGGTCTGAAGGACGTCCATTTAAAAAAAAAACTAAAAGTTCCTAGCCCAGTAAAATGTGAGAAGCTCGAAACTTATATTTTCTTTAAAACATTAGCAGAATTATCAAGGGCCGAATGTCAAGGAATAATAGAAAATTAAAGCTTTAACGCCATAATTGATGATCATCCACTCATCAAACAAACAGCAACCACTAACAGGAAAGTTAGGCGAATATTTACACAAGAAAAACTTGCACCTAAGTCAACAATAACTAATGACAATGTTTCGTCAAACGTTTTAGGTTACTGGAGCAAAACGGTTAGCGGGACAAATCAATCGATCATGTGTCACCTGTCGTCGTTACAAATTAACTACATCACAATGGCAGATAGGTAATCTTCCATTTTATCGAGTAACGCCGTCAAGACCATGAGTATACCGGACGAAGTGCTAAAATAGTTAAATACTATATCGCTATTTTTGTGTATCTTGTTATCAAGGCTATTTATGTTGTAGTGGTATCCAATATGTGTGAGGCAATTTTGGCCTGCTTATGGCGGTTTGTCGCACGTAAAGGTATACCGAATCGAAATTATTCAAACAATGGGTCTAATTTTGTAGATGTGCAAAGCAGAATTAAATGGCCACAACAAGAAAGCACAAAAGACACTGAAGAAAATTTATGAGCATTTTTTTGGCCAACCATATTGACTGGAAGCTAGTACATTATTGGTCACTATAAAAAAAGAGAAATTAAAAAACAAGAAAAGGTAGGAAAAATGGCTTGTAAAATTAACATTACACAACAAACTTTGTTATTAATCATATTTAAAAAAAAAAAAAGAAATCACAGGTCATAAAGCGCTTCCAGCCCAGGTCGTCTTCAATAAGGCCGAGTTCTCTTGAAACTTCACAATATGTATAGGAATCACATTCGTAACATTCAAAAATTCCCAAAAAACGGCGCACCTTTAACGATAATTTTAAGAGACGACGTTGATAAAGTTCTATTTATCGTGCTGAAATATCAACAATTTACCCTATAATTTGTTTCCTCCTTTTTTGGCAGCTGACATTTGTTGTTATTGAGAAAGGTGTAAAAATTCAAAAGGTGTGGCTAAAAAATACCTTGGGCTTCGAAATCTGTACGATTTAATTAAATCCAAGCTGTCATTGCTGCGTGAATACTCTGTTTACAGCTTCTTTTTCTTGCTTTTAATTTGGTGTAGTTCTAAGCATAATATAAATACATATAGGTACTACTATATACAAAACTACTATAGACATCTTAAGACAAAAACAGTTTGCTCATTGATGTTCCAGATGTCGGGTCGATAGAATATCGTCAAAATATAGTATTAATATATGACATTTAGGCGATTATATATATATATATATATATATATATATATATATATATATATATATATATATATATATATACACAAATATTTTGATTATTTTAAATCGATCCCAGTAGCGACATCTAGCACGTCAATTAGCTAACAAAAAATAGTAGTACTATGTGAATTTATATTATGTTCTAAGTTAGTTTAAAGAACTGAAATTTATGCCCTAACTGTACAGAATTTATTTTTTAAGATATGCCGAAACTTAATATCTTCCTTAAGAGTAAAAAGTGGATGTAAATGGGGGAAGTTTCTACTGTTTTCTATAGTATAAACGTAAGACTTTTTCAAAGATTTCTCTATCAATAACTTCACGGAGAATTTCATCAACATTGAAGAACAATTTGATCAATCAAGTCTATAGCTGACGCATTTTGCCAAATATATAGTACAAGCGTAATCACTTATTAAATTTCAAATGAATCTTGGTACTGATGTTTACTGATGTCATACAAATATTTCTTAATGTCACGGTTCAGGTGATTAAAGCCGGGCTCTGATTTGAATATAGAATCTACATTCCTACTAATTTGTTGCTCAATTTATGGAACTAATTTGTGGTTTAGTAAATGTACTAGCACCACTTTCGCTTATGATATTATTTCCAAACCTCTTATCAAAACGTAACGTTATTTTTAACGTTATTTAGAACTCGGAAAATTTGGGCATTAAAATTTTGGAAACTAGAAATAATGGTCATGTTTCTCAACTATTATTTTTATAACGAATTAAGGTGACATGTACTATGCACGTGAGTGATTCCTGTAACATATACTGTAGCTATCTATATAAACCACAAGTCATTATATTTACGGCCCGCACCACGTTACAGGTATTTTAACGATTAAACCAAACAAATGAACGAATGCCTGCACAAAAATAATTTCAAAAATATTTCCTTTTCTATCACAGAATATTATAACAGTTTTTAATGTACTGTCAATATAATATTTTTCACCACACCACGTCACATTTTCAGAGTACCACTAACATGTCACGTATTGCATGTATATATATATATATATATATATATATATATATATATATATATATATATATATATATATATATATATATATATATATATATATATATATATATATATATATATATATATATATATATATATATATATATATATATATACACGTTAAAAATCACAAAACAAATTGAAAATAGCTGCAAAAACGAAAATGTAAAATTTTCCATCTACAAAGCAAATTTTGTTATCCTGAGCACAGCATAAAAAAAAATGAAAATCACTAGGCGAGAAAATAACATAGAGGACGTGTGTGTGTAAGCGTATGCTAGAAAAAATAAATTCACCATATCGTCTGTGTATCCTTTCAATTTCCTATTTCTATTTTTTTTATTTTATATTTAACAGTAGATTTGTGTACTATTCTGCTGAAGAATAGCATATATACATAATATACACATATAAAAGTTTACAAAAATATACTTGCAACATAAAAACAAGCACAAAAAACATATCAAAACAACATTAATGTTATATTATGCATTATGGTGATAGTACATGCATGATGATAGTATATAGTTTTCTGTATAGGTATTATATATATGTATACCACTATCTAATAGTTTGGTAAAAGATGAAAAGATTTATCCCCAGACCCAGCCTCTTTTGAATACATAAT
This sequence comes from Tipula confusa, assembly GCA_963556175.1. Taxonomy (NCBI): domain Eukaryota; kingdom Metazoa; phylum Arthropoda; class Insecta; order Diptera; family Tipulidae; genus Tipula; species Tipula confusa. The sequence goes on along the minus strand of OY744475.1, from coordinate 154,784,240 downwards.
TAATGTGCGACATAATGATACTTTACAATTTGAATTTTCGTGCTATGTACTAGAGAAAAAGTCGCGAGACAATTTGTGCTATAAATCAGAATGCGTATACATGATATGGTGTTCAAATAAATGTTACTAGAAGTTTTTGCCAGATTAACAAATAGTATAGCAATTGTTTATTTGAATCACTGTGTAAAGTGGAACTACCACTTGTATACTATACCGAAAGATATCGTCTATTCCTCATGTCAGAGACGGCTAAAATGGAGTAGTTTTCAGATATGATAGAACCTTACGTCAAAAGCTGCTGAAACAAAGATTGCCTACATTAAAGGCAAAGCGTACTCTTTATTGGGGTTCATTAAGCGTAAAGAGAAGGGATTTTGTGACCCTCCCACTTTTAAATCTCTCTATGTTAGTTACGTCAGATCGGTAAAGAAATTTTGAAGAACTCAACAATCTAGTAGAAAAACCCAACAAAATTCTGACAGTCAAAAAGCGGCTAATTAACCAAAGATAAGTCAAAATGGCCATATTATAGGGATAAAGTTTCAGGAACAAATTTCAGGAGCTAACCTAGAGTGGCAGTACGTGGCACAAAAAACCCGACAAAAACCACCTCGACCGAATACTCTTATGATTTTTAAGAAGCGAACAGTATCTTATATGTTGAACTGCTATAATGCTTCTCGCCAGGGGACACAAATGGTAGAAGTTAGCAATCTAGACTAATAAACAGAAAAGGCCAAATCGGGAGGAAAACTAGGGATTAGTTCGGTGATTTTTTGCAACAACTCCTCATCTCACATGAATTAGTGAAATTCTCCTAACTAAAGTATTAACAGGGGAAAAGAGTAAGTTAAATACACAAAGTGATCACCAAACTATTTCTGTGTTTTGCATGATAGAATGTACTTAAAGGAAGTTTCGCAAAAAAAGTAAATCAATGGCTGGAAACAAAAAAACCTGTTTTGTCGAACTGCAGAAAATTAGACGGATTACCTGAGAAAAACTTATATTGCAGTAATACCATAGATAGTAAGTAACAACTAAAAAGGTCTAGGGTACTGGTGGGTAAGGAAAAAGTCGAGCTGCGTAAATAATGCCTGCGATCAAAGCCCTTAACAAAATATTAGTTACAGCAACAATATTGTGCAAACCGTTCAGTACTCAAGTACATATGGGACTAGGTTAAATGCGGTTCATACAATGGGTCTTAGTCCACTGGAATTTTTGAAATGTATGCCTTTCCACCAAAGGCCGAGTGAAAGTAATTCTTTTTGTGTCATTGGAAGATACTAAAACCATGTTGCAACAGTGGCCCTAGAATATACAGTGCTGTTTGCTGTTGGCTTGTTTAATACTCTCCTAGAGAAAAGATTATTTCGTAAATAGTGAAAAAACCAACTGTTGGTACTCTGGTCAAAAGAAAGAAAGGCAGTAGATAAATAATTATCGTACTTCGCAATCTCTTTGCTTCATTGGAGATGATCAAATATTGTGTAGTGGGCACATTGGATGTAAAAAAACTTGACTATAGGTGGAAGTGTATATTGGACGTGCAACAAAATATATGAAGGTGTCACCATGCACTTAACAATGCAGGTAACTGATTACTGATTAGTTATAGATAGATTGGTGAATATTTACCTGAGCAGACTTATCCTAACAAAGCATGGTTGTTTCGTTCTTATCTAAATTATTTCAAACACGATGATTCTCCATATTGCTCTGCATGCGTCAGAAAATTTAAGAATGTAGAGCTATGTGTTTTGAATACCTGACCCTCGGCGAAGATTAGTGTAACCTACTTATATATATCTTTGAAAATTGACGTATTACCAGAAAATATTATTGTAGCATTATGCTAGATTTCGAGGAAAACCAGTTATAATATATCATACATTTATCAGAGCTTTCCGTGTGTGCAATTTGTTCCGTGTGTGCAATAATAGGGACTCAAAATTTCAGAGAGCAAGTATACAAACAATATTCAATAGTATGACTAAAAAATTTGGGAGTCAAAAAAAAAAGGTCAGCATTTTTAAAGACCACAAATCATATATCAGCCAATAAACTAATAAAAATAAAGGTTTTCAAAAAATAGTGTCAAACATACTTATCGGGCATCACGATTAGTTTAAACGATTAGAAAGCAGAAGTTTCTTAAACATTAACACAGTCTAGATGTACAACAAAATACTAGAACATACTTTCATAAATCAAGGAAGGGTATTACTCGAGTTTTAATGACTTCTCAGTACTATAATAAATTATGCTCAAAACGTCAATTTATCAGAAAAATAACAAAACATAGTAGATACAGTTAGGGAATAATAGTAAAAATAAAATACTTGATGCAACACAAAAACAAAAACAAATGCCGGCTAAAATATCCGCAAATAAAAATAAACTGAATATGACTCACCAGCTACCACATACTACCCATGCATCATAACCCACATAAAATAACCCACATATCACCCATAAGAAAAAAATAATGGAAATTCGACCAACCCACAAAATTAGAAAAAAATTCATGAGGTACTCCGATTGCATCGGGACCGGATAAGTTGTCACGGTATTGATTACGTAAACTGCGCTCATTGTTGAGTTGATTTACTTTAATTACTTTAGCTATCCACGTTTTACTATCATTTCATCTACACAATCGCTGAGCGGTTGTGCATCTTATAAGTGTAACTTATCACTGCTCTGTAGGAAATATTTCGATAGCAAGACGAAGTAAACAGCATATTTTAATATTTGAAAAGGACTAGTAGTATTGCTCAGCCGTTAATTGGAGCTCATCACTTCCTAAAAATATAATCTAATCACCAAAAAATTTTAAAGAGGGTCCGTCATCTTTCTTCTACCGCATAGACCTTGGTTCACTCTAGCGGTGAGTAAAACAATTATAGTTTTATTGGTTTGTTTCTTTGGTGCAAATACATTATCAAATACATTATCATGTTTAAAATTCTTTCTCTCACCGAACATCCTTTAAACTCGGCTTAACGAAAACAACGATAATCTTGTTTTTTTCTGTTTAATACACAAAAATGAATAATCAGGCTTTCTTATCTCTAGATAAAATAGTTGAACGTATTTATGGGTATGCATATAAAGCGAGTATCCCACAAGTTACGAAACTGCCGATTTACGATTATTAGATTTCTGTTTAGCAACCCCACAAAATAATATTATGATTAACCTTGAACAAGATTTTCAAGGTCAAAGTGATGAAACATAAATCGTTCATAAGATATTTAATTGTTCCAGAACTTATTTAAAGCGTGGTACATCGAAATACACTCAAGATGATGGGCGATGATGGAAGAGCGCACACAAAAAATAAGAAATAAGAAATGTATAAGAATACGAAAAAAGAAGAAACCCAGATCGCATAAGAAAAATAGTTACGAAATAATAAAATTTTCGTTGTTAAACATGTAATTTATAAATAATTAGGTTTAAGGCAATTTATAACATGGCATCATGGAGATTAATATAGATTTCGTGGAAAAAAGGGAATGAACGAAGGAAATAAAAATTTATTTTATTTAATGTTGCTGAAAACGAGTGGGAAAAGAATGTATATATATATATATATATATATATATATATATATATATATATATATATATATATATATATATATATATATATATATATATATATATATATGTATATATATATATATATATATATATATATATATATATATATATATATATATATATATATATATATATATATATATATATATAAGGAAAATCCTAATCCGGGTACTATTACAAATCGACTGATTAGCGAGAAAAAAAAATTATCGAATCGACAACCAAAATCGAACAATTGTACGAAATATTGTCACCGTCAATTGTTAAAATTTACGATACAACTCAAAGAAAATACGGAAAATGCTTGCTCCTTATCTGTGCCTAATTAATAATCGTTTATTTTTTATTTTTTTCTAACATAATTACGGAATATATTTTTTTGACAATTTTGACATGCACACCACTTATATACGATAGTGGCAACATAATGACTGACAAAATTACGATAACAACTATAGATACATCCGCCACATATAAATATATTTACTTAAGATACAATAATGATCATGTATTCTGGTGATAACACATAACTGTCAATTAATTAAGATTATGTATATATATATATATATATATATATATATATATATATATATATATATATATATATATATATATATATATATATATATATATATATAATGTATATAAATATATATGTATATATGTAAATATATATATATATATATATATATATATATATATATATATATATATATATATATATATATATATATATATATATATATATATATATATATATATATATATATATATATATATATATATATATATATATATATATATATGTATATATATATATATATATATATATATATATATATATATATATATATAATATATATATATATATATATATATATATATATATATATATATATATATATAATATATATATATATATATATATATATATATATATATATATATATATATATATATATATATATATATATATATATATATATATATATATAAAGGCTTTTCTATGAAAAAGTGGAAACACCAAAATATATCGACACTTTTATTTTCGACATTTACGAAAAAAGGAGAAAGAGAAAGATAATAAATTTAAATCGGAAGAAAGCGGCAGTGTTTCCATCATCTTTTATTAAGTAAAATAACGAATCGTATAGTAAAAATGTTGACGATGGTTTGCTCCATCCTAATAGTTCGATAAATATCTATTGTGAACACGATCACAGCTTCAAAAAATGAGTTTACTGCGTTGGGAAAACTTGATAATATTTTAACGCTGCCAAAAACAGTTGATGTATAGGAACAGATATATTTAAGGAATACAGTCAACTAAATGTATCTATTTAAATATTCACTTAACTAAAGGCATCGCTTTTTTTAATATAAATAGTAATACTAAATACTAATAGAAGTAGTTTATCTGGTGGAAATATTGAATGATGTTAGTGAAAATTACCTCGGATCTCTTGTCACTCATGATAATAGTAATGCGGTCATCTCCGTCAAATTGATCTATCTATTCCAATGAATATTAGTGGACTTTCTGTTTGGTTCCTGACTCATTAACACTTGTATCTTCTTTGGTTTAAATAATCCATTAAATTTAAAAAAAAAGTATTAATCCCTAACGGGTGTAGAAGACCCAATAACTTTTTAAAATTGATGGACTTTTTCAAAATTTCACCTCCCTCGCTTTACCAGCACTTGGTAAATAGCACTAATACCACCTGTGTTTGACACAATTTAACTATGAACGTTTTAACTGAACGACTTTAATATACGCTATTGGAGCTAAATTTACCGGGGACCAGACTTGCCCTCCTATTGTTTCTTGTTAAAGTGTACTCATTCCAATTACAGGACCTCGCATTAAGTTCTGTATTGTTATTTTTTGTCACTACCTTCCTGAGCTATGATTGGATCATTTACTGCAGGCTTCCTTAGATGTGGTAGCCATTTCTCAGTCTCCCTCTCCGGAATCGGACCCTGATTCTCCGTTATCCATTGCACCCATGGTAGTCCTCGATGCTACCATTAATAGGGCAGTCATTTGAAATACATATCGCCATGCTATGTACGTGTCATACATAGATTCATCTTATAAACGATACAGCATAAGAATATACCTTAATGTATCTAATGATTTTAATCTAATAAAAGCACGCGTTCCTTGCGATCCATGGTTATGTGCACGTTTTAGCTTTAAATATGCTTTATCTTTTTAAATATGTTTTATCTATGCAACTATGCATACAATCTAATAAATCATAACTGATATACTGAGTCTTCTGCGGTTTCACTGTTTGAGAGTGTATACTTAGACATGTATGGCTTAATCTTTTAGACAAGCATATAACTAATGGCAGGACCAACCAGAATATAAAAGATTTTTTTCCATAAAACTTTAAAGATTTATGAATAAATTATACAAAAAATAATTTTATTTGTTAGTTTTCAAATCAATTCAATTAAAATACGTTTTTTCGTGATAATATTTCATACTAAAAGCGCAAAAATTCTGTGTTTATTTTATGTGTTTATGTGACTTTGAGTTTTGTTGTAGTGACTTAAAATTCTCACATCAACCAAATAGAACATGAGCCATTTATTATGCATATATATTTTTCTTATTTCCAATTTGTTTCTCTACATGTAAAGAGAAACACAAAAAACAAAAGGGACTATGAAACCTACTATTTATTTATTTTGACGAAACAGCGTGTTTTACTACTAGAATGTGCCTCTTTTTGAAACAATTTTGTTTTTTAACAAAAAAAATTTTTTTTTTAAATTTTTATATCGAAACAGCGTATCTTACCAGTTTACCACTAAAAATGCATTTTTGTTATCAAAACAGCGTGTTTCACTATTAGCCTGTTTTAGACTAATAAAACAAAACTGAAATGTATCTCAAGCTAGTAAGAAATATTTAAGTACGATTACATAAAGATGAGAAGTTAATTCACAATTGTTTCTAGTAGTGAGTCAAGTTGTTTGGCATGGTCGTTTACCTCTGCAAGTAACCCTCGTTATACGAGTTACAACGCGATTTCGTATAACGCGGTTAATAAACTCTTATATAACGCGATGTGGCTTTGGCCACCCTAAAAATGTAATGCATCCGAATGTTAAAATAATGTTTTCAGCAACTAATACCACAGTCCTTATTCAACCGTTGGACCAAGGCATACTAGTCAAATTTTAATCTTATTATATTTAGAGAAAGTTTCAAATAATTTAGGATATAAAGGAGTCGAATCCGCAAGTATACTACAGTGTCTCAACTATTTAAAAGATTCAGGATTTTAAATTGTATTGAAATTATTTCTCTTGCAGGAAAGGAAATAAGGCTAGCTGTTTTTAATGCATGCTGGAAAAAATTATGGCCCGATGTAGTTTTAGAAGTAAACGCTATTAGAAACAAAAGTTCATCGCATGAAACCATTTATTATGTATTAATTGATAGAGCAATCGATGTAAATCTATCTGGCGTAAATTTTAAAGGATGATGGTCCAAACAAGAATATCGATGAAGACAGTCCTGGCGCAGATACTGCAGAACCGGAATCAACATTAAACAAATTAAAAGAAAGATTAGACTAGGCAAGAAACTTAATAATGATCTTTCCATAGATAGAACATTTTGGAATCATTTCGAAGCAGTTTTAGTGCCTCTAAGCACATTTGAAACAAAACGTTTAGCAGAGCCTAATAATACGTTTCCTATAACCAGTTGAAACATAAATAGAAAATATCCAAGACTCAAGTAACGAAAGACCTACACCTACTAATAAAACTTAGAAATATTTTGGACTCTCTCTAGTGATGAATGAAAATTAAATATTCTTTGTGATAAAATTATGAATTTATTTTATTTTGGACTGTAAATTTTTATTTTTTTGTAATGTTACACAATATGTTGTCGTTATACATATCTAAATTTTAAAAAGTGTTTTTCTAATTAAAAAAACATACAAATTTGTAAACATTATGGAACATAACCCAAAATTTTGTATGAAATCAAAGTCTCATATAACGCGATTTATAAAATTCGAAACTTTTTCCGGAACCAATTTTCGCGTTATACGAGGGTTACCTTTATTTCAAAGCCATATTATAGTATTTTGATCGTTTAAAAATTTTACTGTCAATATTATTATCATGGCGTGATAATAATATAGACAGCACGAAAATTCATGAAAACGTGCAGACATTTCATCCATAGTAGTTCTCCATCTTTACTTTGAAACAATATGGTCACTTCGTTAGCCGTTGGACCATTACTCCGCCTTTGGTTAATCTCTCTATAAACTAGTGCTAATGGTACCTAGGCAGGCTCAATACCATCTGCTTTGGCAGCTTTAATGGATTATATTTCCACTTTGGTCAAGTAAAGTTAATTGAACTTACTCTTTCTGACAACATGGGGAAAACTCATCAGTATGCAGTTGACCTGTAAACAGCTCTGTACAGTTGACTATGCCAAATTAACACCAGCTGCATTTACCGTCTGCCCCTGTTTTTTTTATTAATTATCATAGCAAAACAAACGCTTACAGAAAACTGCATTCGTTTAAATTGAAATGGAAAATTATTGGGAATATGTGTGCTACGTGTTGTAAATTTCGTTTCCCCAGTACTACATCACATTACAACTTCTGCTAGTATTACATCTTTTTTTGTAATATGATCTCCTTGAGGCTAGTTCCATTGCATAGTTTTAGCGGATTGAAGTTTCGGAGAATCATAATCGGAGCATATGAATTAATGCCAAATTTTACTCTCATATTATGTCGCAATCTTTGAATTTCGACCCATACAAAGGATAGTTACAGTGAGGGATTTTCAATTCTAGTACTCTTAACTACTATACAAGTAGGTTTTGTCGAAAATCATTACAAAAGATAACTAAAACCTTACTTGTAACCTGGTTATTTCTGTGGATGATTTAGTTTTAAGGCCTTTCTCTTGGCTATCGTGCAATCATCCTTTACAGTAAAACAGCAATATTTAAAAACCGTTTCTTTGTCACTGTTTCATGAGAATTTCGTTGCAGTCTATAGGATCTTAAACATCGTGTGTGCTTTTCTGCCACCAGATATATGTTAGTGTGGCAGCAACCTTAAAAGATTCTGCCGCCGATTCTACTTTCCATTATGTTTTTATTTCTGCTAGGATAGTTGCATTATGGTAAGTTTATCCAGTTCCATCAGGATCATTGAGAAAAGATATTGCCCCTACATTTTGATTCACGTTTTTTACTATAATATACCGTCTATGTTTGTGCAGGTCCAAATTTCTGAACACAGTCATTAACGATGTCAGTCATCATACCTAAAGTTTAGTTTGTTTAAGAGACATATACTCGTGGTTCATCAAGCAGGTGTTACGGAGTTGTCAATCCGGTCGCACTTAACAATTACCACTGTTGTCATTGAGCTGATAACGTCTTGAAGTGAAAAAAGACAGTTATTTATAACGCGCATTTGTCGTATAAATCCAATGGATCGAACGGTCCGCTTGTCACCAATATGACAGCGAACAAATGTCTTATGTAATTGGGATTGTCGTTGACACTGGCATCATCGAGAGTTTTGTCCCGATGTTGATCATAGTCAAAAAGAGTATGTGCCCTACAGGTTGCATGAATCATGAGGTGCGCTACCTCATAGACTGTCTTTAAGAACGTAAAAGAAATTTTACCGCTCACCGTGTGCAGTAATTCACGCAAATAAAAGCATTCACTATTATTAGGGTGCACGGGTTACATCCTACACAATGCATTGTCTTTAAGGGTTCCTGGTTAACCTTAAACTGGGTCGATTAATTGCGTTGGTTTAACACACCTTTTGCTAATCACTTATCGAATGTGCAATAGTATTATTCGGTCATTTAATCTTGGATAATGCACTGAAATCCAACTGAAGCCTGGTCGCTACCTTTATTTACGTACTTGCAGATAAACTACATTGACTTGATGCTAGTGCAGGACTCTACATTGATATGGGTTTCAAATATTAGTACTAGTGAATATGGGTAAATCAGCTATTTTTAACTTCGATCGTCTAGCCATGCATATTCTCCTCGCAGTTAAGGGTGAGTTCACACCCTAAGCGGCTGATTTGATCGGCGGTGATATGATAGATACCCGTCTCGCTGAAAAACTGTTCCTGGAGCTTTTTTTAGTTTCGTCTATCTTTCATGCAATATAAGTTTGTAAGCTACAGAGACCACGAATCATGTGATTTTTATTCTGGATATAAGAATGGAGAGAGCCACATTTTTGTTATCCAACTGAATACCTGAAACAGCGAACAGCCCTAAATACATGCTCTTTTGTAAGAAGTTTGTTTGAACAGGTACTGTAACTTTTAATGAAATATTCGAAAGATCAAGTCATGTTTGTCGTGTGATTTCTGACCTTCAAAAGACTCGCAGATAATTGCAAGCGACTTAGGATTCATGTAAACGTGGAAGGATGAACTAACGCCAAGGTTTTGTGGATCTAAGTTTAGCTGCATAGCGTCCGGAAGTCAATATATAGCTCTCCACTGGTGATGGTTTTTGATGGGTTTGAATAAATATCAAACACCTTGTTTTAATTATTAAGCATATTACTCCAGAAAAAATTAATTACAAAGTATGCACTGTAGTCACATACTCCAGAGCAGTGTTTAGTCCAGCAGCAGTGTGATATTGACCATTGGCTTACAAGAGACACAAATTGAAAACTGGTATAGAACAACTATAGGAAAGGAAATACAGCGGTATAACATCGTCATCAGTCGCAATTGTGCTATGGCAGCGAATAAACATCAAAATATTAAGTGAATATAAATTAATAAATTTTCCTGTGTTTTTAGCTTAATAAGCAGAAACTTTAAAAAAATATATATATAGTTATATATAAGTATAGTTTTATTATTTAATTCTCGTAATATAATGTAATACCATGGTCTTCAAGTCGCCAAGTGTGGTAGATAAAACTGGACTAAGTTCACAAAGGTCAACGTCTGTAGGTGATTTATCATCAATCGCCACAACGTCAACCAGAACATTTAAAGGTGTGCAACATAGTCCAAAAAAAAGTGCAAACGAAGTAGAAAGCAATTTGGTATCAAATTGTTTGCTTCAAAATAAAAATTTTTGTGATGACAATGACAAAAGTGCAATGAATAAAAATAAAATAAAAAGTGCCGTGTTGTTAAAAAACAATAATACTAATAATGATGTAGGTCAGTGTTCTACACAGTTAGTACAACGGGGTATCGACCGGTATATTACAGTGCAGCCGAAAAGAAAGAGAAGCCCAAGAGCTGCGCTAAACACTAGCATCAACAAATTTACAAGGCTCGCTAGTGTTGAACTTGCTCATGGCAATCGTTTCTCTAGCCTGGTAGAAACAGAGTGTATCGAAGATACCACATCTGCGGACAAACCTAAAATTGAAAAACCGCCGCCCATTTATTTGAGAGAAGAATCAAATAAAGAGCTTGTAAAAGCTATTGACACCTTAACAGAGGGAAAATATTATATTTCTGCTCTTAAAAGAGGTAATATCAAAGAAACCAAGATACAACCAATTAACATAGACGCGTACCGTGCATTAATAAAATATTTTGACCAGGTTGGTAAACGTTACTACACTTACCAACTAAAGAGCCAAAAAGGTTTGGTCGTTATTATTAAAGGAATAGAGAGCTTTGTAGAACCAAATGAAATACATGATGCTCTCACTGCCGAAGGTTTTAATGCAAAATCGATTACAAATATTATTAACCGGGAGAAGATACCACAACCACTATTTCGCCTGGAATTAGAGCCAGACAATAAACCTATGAAAGGCAAACATTCAATTTATAACATAAAATATTTAATGCACAGAAGGGTAACCGTGGAGGAACCTAAGAAAAGAATTGGGCCAATACAATGTATCAAGTGCCAAGAATACGGGCACTCAAAAGCATATTGCACACTAAATGACGTTTGTGTTATCTGTGGCGAACTTCATAATTCAAAACAGTGCAATAAAAGGAAAACTGATGCCTCCGTATTACGATGCAGCAACTGTAATGGCAATCATACTGCAAACTATAGAGGTTGTCCCATTTATATGGAATTAAAACGAAGAATTAACCCAAAACAACGAGCAGAGCAACGCATGCTTAATTTACATCCAGCAGTTAAACCTGAAGTACGACCAGAAGTTTCATTCACCAACTTTCCAAATATAACCTATAACGCAACCGTTAACAGCAGCATGCATCAAGGTGTTTCGTACGCCAGTATTCTTAAAGGCAACGCTCCAAAAGCTCAAGTAACTCAGGAAGGAAATGTTACCACAGCCTTAAACAAGCTAACAGACATGATGCAAAGCTTCATGACGATGATGGAGAGAACGATGGACTTGATGATGCAAAATATGAACGTCTTAATGCAGATAGTTGTTAAAAAATAAACATGACCGTTCTAAAAATAGCAGTTTGGAATGCAAACGGCTTAGCACAACACAGAGCAGAAGTTCAAGCATTTCTCATTGAGCACAATATTGACATAATGTTAATATCAGAAACACGTTTCACTAAAAAAAACTATTTTAAAATTAACGGGTACTCAGTATATGATACTAAGCATCCAGATGGTAAGGCGCATGGTGGTACAGCAATATTAATCAAGAGGCGATTAAAACACCACGAACATACAAAATATGAGGAACAACATATCCAATCGACCAGTATTTGTTTAGAAGAGTGGTCGGGAAAATTTATAATATCCGCAGTATACTGTCCACCAAAACATGCCATAAAAAAAGAGCAGTTCGTGAATTATTTCAAACAGCTGGGTAAAAAATTTCTTGCGGGAGGCGATTACAACTGTAAACATGTTCACTGGGGTTCAAGACTAACATCGCCGAAAGGCAAACAGCTATATGAGGCCATGGAAGAACAAAGTTTGGATTATTTATCAGCTGGACATCCAACATACTGGCCCACGGATAGAAAAAAGATTCCTGACTTATTGGACTTCTGTATAACTAAAGGCATAGCACGCTCAAATGCAAAAGCCACAGATTGCTGTGATCTGTCTTCTGACCACTCACCTATAATAGTAACAGTTAGCACCGATGCCTTAGAGTCGGAAGCACCCAAACGTCTAACGAACACACGGACCAATTGGAATCAATATAAAAGATTAGTAGAAAAAAATTGTCGACTGGACATCCCACTTCACACCCAAGCAGATATTGATGTAGCAGCTGAACATCTAAAAGATATAATGAAATTAGCCGCAGAGAAGACCACGCCTATTATGAAAAATTCCGAAAAACTTAATAAAATTTCATTTAATATCCAGGAACTCATTCGGGACAAACGAAACATACGTCGGCAGTGGCAACAAATAAGATCACCGATATTAAAATGGAAATTAAACCGTGCAATAAAGACTCTAAAATTCGCTTTAAAAGAGGAAAACAACAAACAGACACAGAATTATTTAAGTGAGCTGTCCGCAACAAATAAAACAGAATATTCATTGTGGAAGGCAACGAAACATTTAAAGAGGCCGGCAAACCTAAATTCACCCATAAGATTACCAAATGGGGATTGGGCAAGAAGCGATGTAGAAAAAGCCAATACTTTTGCGTCCCATTTGGAGAAAGTGTTCTCTCCACATGATCCAATGAATAATTTCAGGCTACCAGAACAAAATGAAAATGATTCCACCAATAAACCGATAAAGTTTAAGTGGAAGGGGGTCAAGAGCACCATTAACAATTGCATTAACTACAACAAAGCACCAGGGTATGATCTTATAACTGGAAAAATGTTAAGAGAGTTACCAGACATATGTATAAAACTAATAACATACATATTTAATGCAATCCTGCGAATTTGTTATATTCCTCAAGAATGGAAGATTTCTCAGATCACAATGATACACAAGCCTGGAAAACAAGAAACTCATATCTCGTCATACCGGCCAATTAGTATGCTACCCACAATTTCAAAGCTGTTTGAAAAAATGTTACTTACAAAACTAAAACCAGTTTTAGAAGAAAAACAGATTATACCAAACCATCAATTTGGATTCCGGAATCAACATGGCACCATAGAACAAGTACATAGAATTGTAAATGCGATCAAAGCTACCTTCGAGGAGAAAAAATATTGCTCTGCTATTTTTTTGGATGTTGCCCAGGCGTTTGATAAAGTCTGGCACGATGGCCTTATTTATAAAATAAAAGAGATGTTACCAAAAAATTTACACCTAATTCTAGAAAACTACTTGCTCCAAAGGCAATACCTAGTTAAGTACAATGATGCAGTCACTACTTTAAAACCCATACGCGCAGGAGTTCCTCAAGGCAGCGTTCTCGGACCTGTCCTATACTTACTGTATACAGCCGATTTGCCAACTACAAACCAAGTATTGATATCAACATTCGCTGATGATACGGCTATTTTGGTATCAAACAAAGATCCTGAAACGGCCTCTAGGAAATTGCAAAACCATTTATGCAAAATTGAAGATTGGCTACGTACATGGCGAATAAAAGTAAATGAAGAAAAATCAACCCACGTTACATTTACGCTGAACAAGTGCAACTGTCCTACGGTGGAATTAAATGGTGTCATTATACCGCAGCGAACTAAAGTTAAATACTTAGGTTTACATCTAGATAGGAGGTTGACATGGAAAGAGCATATAGAAACGAAGCGCCATCAAATAAAGATAACATTCTCCAAAATGTATTGGCTAATAGGCAGAAATTCAAAATTATCTCTAGAAAATAAAGTTCTCCTATATAAATCAATTATTATGCCAATATGGACATATGGCATTCAACTGTGGGGTTCTACTAGTGCATCAAATAAGGATATTCTGCAAAGATCTCAATCCAAAATACTAAGGAATATCACAAATGCTCCTTGGTATATTCGAAATGCGAACATACAAAGAGACCTTGGTGTTAAAACTGTGAACGAGATCATCAGGGAGTACAGCACGAAGTATTTTTCGAAACTAGAATCACATCCTAATGAATTGGCTAGGGATATTTTAAAACAGCCGAAGTATAGACGACTACAAAGAACAGATCCACTTGATTTAATGAATATATTATAAAAAAAAAAGTTGGTGTATAATATATACTGTTATATAAATTAAATAATTGAGCCCATTAATAATAAGTATTAACATAGGTTAAGACTTAAAAAATGTAAATTAGTTTGTAAGATATGCGTACTTTTCGTTAGTTTCTTTAACTGAAAGATTCGAAAATAAAGCCATTGGCAGTAAAATTAAAAAAAAAAAAAATAACATCGAAATATTAGATCTATTTACGAGTACAGGTAACTAACTACCTGCTAAAGCGGAGGATTACTAACAATAGCTATAGAAGCAACAACGCAAATAGAATGGAAACGAGTAAGCAGCTGAATAATAACTGCAAGATTCCAGTCGAAAATAAAAAATACTACAATTATTCAGTGCTACTGAAAACATGCTGATTACACAATAAAATTTAAAAAATTAACTCTATGAGCAATACTATAAAATGTCATCAAAATTGTCATGGAAGATTTCAACGCAAAAGTTGGAACCGATCATGAATCAACCATGGATAAAAAAGCATTCGAACCAACAAGGGACAGTAAGGGAGATAGACAAATCGGCTGCTGTGTCACAAATCAGTTATGCACAGAAACACAAGTCCACTTTGATGTTGCCAGATGGCAGAACAACGAACCAAATAGATCACGTGCTGTTAAATAAGAAATTTCTATCATCCTTTCAAGTTGTCAGAGCATTGAGAGGAGCAGACATGCATAGCAATTACCAACTAGTAAAAACAAAATTCAAAATAAAACGCGCCGCTGTAAAATACGCAAGGAACAACAAGAAGATATTTAACATAGAAAATTTGAGAAAATAATGCTGACACCAGAATTACCTTAAGTGAAGCCCTACAACTTAACATTACCAGTAACGAAACTGACGTAATTGCTGAAAAGTGGTCACAAATAATGGTAGCCTACTCTAAGACAGCTACTAGTGTACTCGGATTTCAAGACAACCCGGGGACACCGTTAATCAAAACACAGCAGAAATGACGAGTCAATATGAAGATATAGCTCGACAGGTAAAGAATAAGGCAAGAAGTGATCGCAGGAGATACAGAAATGGCATTTTTGATAAAGCTACACAAGCAGCAGCAAACAGAAGCATGCGCACACTACATCAATGCGTAAGAAGGATTACCGGAAAATTTACTGAATCTCCCTCTTCAACAGCATAATAAAAGTACTGGCCACATAATGAAAGTAAATACGCTCCTGGAGCGTATCTCACCTAAGTAATCAACAATTACATACGAAATGTACTGGGGTCCTAGGAATAGAGGTCAAATATAACGGCAAGCAGGGTGAAAAAATCCCATAACACATGAGGAGTTATAGACAGGCATATGTACTATTCCCACTGTTGTTCTTAATAATGTTCGACAATGTAATGCGCAGATTAGAAGTAACAAACCCAAATGGAATAAAATGGAACCTCATCAGCCGGCTAAATGATCTTAATTACGCAGATGATTTAAGCCTGTTAACACACAAATACGCCGATATGTAGGATAAAGCTGAAATACTAACCAAATTTGCCGAAGAAGTTGGTCTCAAAGGCCATCAGACTAAACACAATTATTGATACATCAAATGTGTAAAAAGTGTAAGCTCCTTCTGCAAACAAGGCTAATCGATATAGAGAAAGAAGTTAGTAAGCAGAAATATGGATGGTTAGGACACATACTTTAAAAGCCATCAAGTGACATTGCCAGGGTATCATTAGAATGGAACCCGCAAGGAGAGAGGAAAATCGGAAGGCCGATAAGGTGGTAAAAGTTAGTTCCTGTATGGGCCAATTATAACTTGATTTGCTCCAAATGAAATCCTTCCAGGTGCTGCTGCTCTTATATATTTTAGAAAATCATTGGATTATCCCATTTATCTCCATTTAACTGCGTAAAAAGTAGCTCTTGTGGTTTTTGCCCGTGATCGGCGTAGTTAATTTGTACTTTATAGTTAAAGCTACTCTTAGCTTTATGTGACCATGGAAGCTCATGTATAAATAACATGTAAGTGAACTCGATTATTTATATAGATTAGTATATGGATATTCCGGGAATATAGCCACGGTGGAGTCAAATAAATTTGGAATTTATTCAAAATATTTATTCAATTACATCACATTTTTGTTGTTGTTAAATAACCACCACCGCCCGCCTGTTGTTCTGTATTTCAAACACACGTTTTTCTTGTATTACGAGTCTATCTCATGTTGTACACCAGAATAAGGACTCAAATCTACTTTTCGAATTAATATTTTAGATGAGTTCGGCATTTTAAAAAAAGTTTTTAATTTTTATTGAATCAGATGAAATTCGTTTTTCAATTTTTATATCAAGAGTTTTTCAATTTTGGGGCATGGGTGGTGTGAGGGTGGAAAACAAAACTTTTTTTTTTTAAAGAGATTTTTTTCGTTCGTTTTTTATGTTTGAGTATCGTATATGTGTATAAATGTCGATGTTCTAGAGAACCGAAAATAAATAAATATTTTATATATATATTATTTGAATTGGATGGGATTTGACCTGAAAATTCATAGGCGGTTTTTTATATTATAAAACGTGATAAAAATTTTTAAAATTTTCATTTTAAAAATCTTGTACTTTGAGTTGAGTTTTCTTTGAACAGCAGTTAGTTAGGGGTTGTTTACTGTTGTCGTTTTTTTTGTCATCGTATTACTAGACTCAAGTGATTTCGATTTTATATTAAGTTTTTATTTGTCAGTGGATATTATATTTTGGTTTGATTTCGATTTTCTATCAAAACATCTTATGAAAATTTTTATTTCTATTATTTTTAAGGTAATTTGATTCGTGTGTATACAAATAACTTTTATATGATTGGGCTTATACTTGATCACAATAATTGTTAAGATTTTTTGAGAGGTTTGTTTTGGTATTTTAGATTCCTGGGAAATATTGATTATTAAATATTTACTGCTCTATTGATATTCCCTCGTTATAGCTCCAGTGACCCTTTTCCATTCCAGTATTACATACTCGTTTGTTTTGATCATTGGAAATTTTGGAAGATAGTAGCGGTTTCTGGTACCTGAGTACCATCTTGTCACTCACGATAATTATTGTTTGAAAGTAGACATTTAAAAATAGAGTAGACTCTATGCTTTTGGAAATTTATAAGAAAATAAACAAAAATTGGCATGGATTTTAAATTATTGAGTTGCAACTGTAATATCAAAATAAATCGTGACTTGACTGTTTAAATTGAAAAAATTAATACGAGATAAAATAATTTTTTTTTATATGCAAAAACTACAAATCCAACAGAATTTTAGACAACTGGTACCCCGATAAAGTATGCAGAAAATATAGTATAAAAAAAATTTGAGCCATGAATCACGATAGGGAATACAACAAAATCAGGAAGCTAAATTGTTAATATTCTAAACCAGTAACAGTTGAACACAGTAACATTTGTTTTACAAAAATATTTTGTATCACTCGACTAGTCACATGCCATCGATAAATAAGATTGTCTAGGGTCATTGGATCATATATTATTCTGTATTTGGATTTTTTTACACTTTGGTAAAGTTTATGGAAACATAAGATAAAATAAAGTCTCGGCGAAAAAGTAGCCAGCTGATACCACTTCAGCATTTAATATGTGTCCATTGTCAAATGAACCACACACTAACGATCAATGAGCACGGTTTAAGCAGTTGTCGACAACAGACAAAAATCAAATAGCGCTACTACACCAGCCTTGCAGAAGATGTTTGTCATTAACACACCAAACGTATCGCTGCATCCAAAACAAACGATGCGCGATTTGTAATGGGATACATCACACCATTCTGCACACTGCAAATAACAAAGCACAAACTACGAGCACATGTGAAGTAAAAAATGTGAAACTGGTTACTAACGTAATTCGCTTTAGAGAACACGTGTTATTAGCAATAGCAATGGTCAAAACTACTAACTTCAATGGAAGCTGTGCGAAGTTAAGAGTCCTGGGGTTCGATTCTGTTTCGATGAAGAGAGAATGAAAAAAAAAATTGTATCAATATGTTTTCATTTGCTTTTATCGTTTTATTTTAACATCAACATCGAAAACGCGACTCCGGTTTACCAATTTGATAAAATACATTAGTTCTTAGTTTTTTACGCATGATGTCAGTGAAAACTGTTATACATTTTCAGTTCAGTGTTATATATGTTTATATATCTAAATAAAATATATGTCAAAATTTGAAATAGATATTTTGTATACACAAATGTATATAAATTTCTGTCTTATAGAAAAATTGAAGCACATTATTACGATTATTATGGCTAAATTAATTATTATTTAGTAAAATTGAAACTCGTGATTGACTTTTAAAATTTGTCATTAACAGAATACACACAACACACTCATAGAATACACACATATAGAATATATACAACACACGAAACACAAACATTTAGGCGCAAAAAGAATAATTTTATCATCGGCGATAAACTCTTTTCAGCAACAAAATCAAATTGATAAAATATCTCAGTTTTTCACCAAATTTGACACAAGTTTATCGTTTACCACGAAAAAGGAATCGCGATTTGTGTTTTATCGATGATAAGTTTATCAGTTATCATTATCATTGAACCGGAATTGCACCCCTGATAAGCCCGGCTTAGGATCTCAAGCAACTTTTATTACCGAATAAATTGAAGCTGAAGAGACAGAATGTATTTGCCAAAATAGCTGGGGTTGGAGGTCACAACATTGGAGAGGTAAAGAAAATCGTGAACCTCAAAATCCAACCTATCCCAACATCCGAATTTGAGTTGCTCTTAGATGCTCTAGTGTTTCAAAAACTCATGAAACTGTTACCAGAACACAGATACAAACATAAAGCTGGGAGCATATTAGTAACCTAGAGCATGCAGATCCAAATTATAACACACCAGGATCCATAGATATGTTGCTTGGAGCTTTATAAAAGGAAGTCCAGAACACCCAATAGCTCAAAAAACAGAACTAGGGTGGATCGTGTTCGAGAAATTTGAAAGTCCAAGTGCCCAACACTTGATATCGACTCAGAGAATCAGTTAAAACAATTTTGGAAAATTGAAGAAGTCAACCTTGAGCGAGATTTGACCAGTGACGAACAAAGATTTGAGGAAAACTTTAAAAATAGCTACAAAATATTAGAAAATTGGTGAATGGTCGCACTACCATTTAATGGCGATGAGTTCACATTAGGTGAATCAAGAAAACAGGCCATAGCATACTTCTTCAAGTGGAAATAAAGACATCCAGATGAAATTTGAATATAAAAAATTCATGGATGAATACATCCCTTTAGATCATATGATTAAAATAAACCAACTTGATGATAAAGGTAGAAACTACTTTCTACGACACCGTGCAGTAATCAAAGACGACAGCTCAACAACCAAATTGAGAGTAGTCTTTGATGCTTCAGCGAAAACTACAACCGGAATACTGAGCATCTAAATGAAAATGATTGTACAATCGAAATAGAGGAGACCATCAAAACCCTTGGTATCTTATGGAATCCTACAGAAGATATTTTCCAGTTTAAAATCAAACCACTAGATATCAAAGCGGCTATAATGAAGAGAAAAGTACTATCCGAAACTATGGACGTTAGGTCTAGATTGGGATACGCAACTACCAACTGAATTGGAAGCAAAATGGGTTTACTATGCTAACCAGTTGAAGCTATGCAGTTTGCTATGCTAACCAAAATAAAATAATTCTAGTCACTGACTAAACAAAGGTCGCACTGTTAAAATCCTAATTAACCATCCCTAGGTTGGAATTATGTGCAGCTGGGCTACTATCAAAATTAATCAAAAAAAGTAAGCAAGCGTTACAAGAACCAAAAATAAAAATGTTTGTATGGACAGATTCAATGATAACATTAGCATGGATTAGAGGGAAACCCAATAGATTCAAAACGTTTGTTGCAAACAGGATTATTGAAATCAAATCCGTATTACCTCCATTACAATGGGGTTACGTAAAATGCGAAGAAAATCCTGAGAATTGTGCATCGAGAGCTTAGAATAATAATGTATTGAACGGTCACATTCTCTGGTGGAATGGACCAATCTAACTTAGGGACTCGTTTGAATATGGCCAACAACCACAAATTGAAGAAACCACTGAAGAGTCAAGAAATCAAGTATGCGCATTCACTACAATAAACGAAGATGAGCACGCCATACTGAATTTGATCGAGCGGTGTTCATCGTTCAGATTTGTCAAAAGAACAGCTAAATCACCACCAAGCGTCTTACAACCAGAGTACTTCAGGAAAACTTGAAGTTAGCCTTAAAGGTAACACAACAAGTTTCATTTGGAGCATTCGACAAACAGCTGGGGAAACAAGGCGAGTTAAAACTTCGAACACTTAACAACATTTCTGATAGACTACGCGCATAAGATGACGCTGCACGGAACCAAATCTCTTATTCTAGCTTTCATCCGCCAAAAGTATTGGATAATAAAGGGTCCGTTGGCAGTAAAAGCTTTCATCAACAAATGTGTAATTTGCTACAAACAACCAGCACGGTCTATGAAACAATTAATTCGTGATCTTCCAGCAGCAAGATTTTTACTCCAACCAGACCATTCACACACACACAGGAGTGGATTACGCCAGGCTATTTCACCTGCGACATTCGCTAGGACGAGGTAATAAAAGCTATAAGTTAGCAGTGTTTGTCTGTTTTGCAATAAAGGCCGTTCACTTAGCAGTAATAAGCAACCTGTCATCTGAGGCTTTTCTAGCGGCATTTAAACGTTTCGCATCGCGTCGAGGACATTGTTCGGACCTCTACAGAGACTGTGATTCCAACTTTATAGGAGCTTCAAAAATTATGAAGAACGATAAAATCACTGCATTGAAACAACTACCCGAAAACCTGGCGGGACAGCTTGCAAAGGATGGCACACATTGGCATTATATACCGCCAAAGCAACCACATATGGGTAGACTATGGGAAGTGGCAGTCAAGTCTGTAAAGTATCATATACGCAGGATAATTGGAGAACAACATCTAACATTTGAAGAGATGACAACAATAGTTTGTCAAATAGAAGCATGCATAAGCTCATGACCGCTTCTTCCACTATCATCAAACCCCAATGACTTTTCAACACTAACACCGGGATATTTTCTGATAGGAAAGCCGCTCCGAATTGTACCAGAACCAACCCATCTAAATCTAAAAATCAACTGCTTAACACGATGGAGACTTTTGCAGAAAATAACTCAAGAATTCTGGAAGATCTGGCTAAACGAATACGTAGTACTGTTACAGAAGCGAAGTAAATGGGATAAAAAAAAACAAATATACCAAAGGTAAGGCTTGTTCTAATTACAGACGATGAGCTGCCTCCTTTAAAATAGCCTCTAGGAAGAATTTATGAAGTTCACAGTGGTAAGGATGGTTTTGTTAGAACGGTAACGATTAAAACTAGCAAGAGAGGATTACTCAAAAGGTCCATTACTAAAATCAGTCACTTACCGATTGAGGATAATGAACAATGCCGATATCTTTTCGGAGAAAACACAAACAGATGCACCATCAGCAACGATAGCGCACAACAACAAATGCGAGTGACAAGAGCAAGCACAAGGTTCCACCTAATACTTCAGGAGCTCGTCATAATCTGCGCATTAGGAGTAGTAGTAGCAGGGCCACCGACAAGATGCAATATAACGAGATTCACCTCCCATCCTGGGATCCACTTTGATAAAATTGGGCAAGGAAGTCTACTCAACGGAGAATGGAGAATAATAACTTACTTACCTTGGAAACGTTACCTCGCCAACTAAGCAACTTATGTTCAAATGGAACACTTACACCACCAGGACAGACTGACCCGTTTAAATACTGTGAAGCTATTGTATCAGAGATAAAATCACTCAACAAAAAATTAAAGGAAAAAATGATATTCTAAACACTCTAGGCGGGAATAAAATCACACGCAAAAGAAGAGCACCTTTCGATTTTGTCGGTAAGATTGCCAACGAATTATTCGGAATACTAGATCAAAGGGAAGGAAAGCATGACATTTTGATTGGAGCTGATTATTTCTTCGAACTTCTAGAAAAGAGTCCAAATAGCGAACTTTTCATCATCAGTTTCGACCAAATGCTACTTAAACTATGGGAGATAAAGTCAGTACCACCCAATATCAAACCACTTATACTTGAGAAAAATTCTGTATAAAGACAAGTATACAAAAAACGTGTAGTAAACGAACGAAAGTAGTTTTATAGTGAATTTGGCATCCAATCGTTGAACCATTAGCCAGTTCAACAAAATGAGAATGGACATATCGAAAAAAAGGAAGCATCTGTTTTAATTAACTAGTGTCATACTACTTAATTCGGTTTATTACTTAGCTTGGAAAACCACAAGAGACCAGAATAATTGGAATATAGCTAAGCAGAAACGAAATCTTCGTACGATCAAGATTGGAAAAAAGCACAGTATCTTTTTCAGTCAAGTGCCCAGTCATTCTACTATTATCAATAGTAAGACAGCAGAAGGCCGGTAGAGAGCTTTAACCATTGGAGTCCTAGATCTACCTAAAACATAGCTTTTGGTGAACTAAACATAATTGTAGCTCAACTTGGAAATACTTTTACTTTAAAAGCATAGCGTTTTTTGAGATAATATCAGAATTCATAATCGGTACTCCACTGTGAGTGATTCTTCCTCTTACTCTGATATGAAGTGATACCGTAAGAATTTAATCAGATGAAGGAAATTATTAGACAATGCAACCCCTTTTTAATTTGTACCTTATCCATCAAACAAGCTTGAACTGAATTTTACTAGATTACAAGATCTTTACAAAACTGTCCGATAAGTTTGATCTTCAAAATGGTTTTTAGTATTGCAGTTTAGTGACATTTCTAATAGTAAAATAAACTAGTTCAAAAACAACTCTCTATTTTCCACAAGGAAGCTGCTAGAATCATCAAGGAATGTTCTTTGATATTCTTTTTCCTTACATTTATATGTAAGTTAAATTAGCTGTAATGAAAGTTAAGTATCAAAACAACTGGAAATACTTTCTTCATTAAAACAAAAAACATAAAACAAAATAAACAGTCTTTTCCAAAAAAACCATCTCCATTACGTAAATTTACATAATATTCCAAAACCACCAGCTTCCCAATTCCCATTGAATATTTATTTTATTTGCGAATTATTGCAAATTTTAAAATAATATTCCACTCCAAAAACCATAAATGTTACCATATTTTCAATATCATCCCATAGCCATATAAATTAATGGATAATTTATGAACCTAATTTTCATAACAGAATTTGATCCCCCCCAACAAAATAAATTATTATGTTAACTATGTGTTATAATTACAATAAAAAGAAATATAAGAGCCAAAAGCTCTCCCATATGTACATACACATACATAATTTATTTATTATACATATACAGCTCATACATAATATTGTTATGTCTAAAAATGAATTCTAAACAAACAATTATATGCATGCTGGCTGGCTGGCTGGCAAATAGAAAAAAATGGCAAAATGAAATATTTATGAATATTTAATTGGTTGGATAAGAAAATGAAATGTATTCCATCCATTTTAACATAAGTATGTATACATGTACACATGTGTGTATGTGTTTAGTTATTTATTTTATGCCTTAAAATTTTCCAAATGAAAATGTAAAAAAGTTGATTTATTCTGTCAAAATCTTTATGAAAAAACATTTGATATATACACACACATAAATACATACACACACTCCTAAACATAAGAAGATAGTAAATATACAATTATGATTTGAAATAACATGCGGAGAGATACATAAAAGCCATTCTTCTTCTGGTGTGCTATTTGTATTTATTACATATTTGCTTTACTACTCCATGTGTATTGTCAAAGATCATTAATTATGTATGTGGATGCAAACATATATAGGAATTTGATGGATAGATATTGTAAAAAAATGGTTAGAAAAATTTAGATACCATGATTTTAGTTTTATTTGTATTACCTTTGGAATTGAGCTAGTTTGTAAATTGGATAGAATATATACTTTGATTGACATCTGAGATTTTATTTGTTCCTAAAGTTTATAGCGTAATGGCATGCAGTATTATGAAATAGGAAAAAAAGGACAACTCTCAAAGGTGAAAATATTTTGTTTCTTCCCACCTTTTTGCCAGTAACATAATATTGAGTCTAAGCTGCTTGAAAAACCATCGTTTTTAGGACCATACAATTATTTTAAATCGATGGTGGCTATTTTTTAGTTTATGGACTTCCGTTGTAGCATTTTAAGCTGTTTTCTGTTCTAAAAAATATTTGCATATCATATCTCACTTTAAACACTAATAATAGATCGAAAATAAATCTTAAGAAGATTGTAGCGTATTTTGTAACAATATTTAAAGTTAAGTTTCTATCTTCAATTGTATTCCATATTTTTCATATCTTCCATATCTTCCATATCTTCCATATCTTCTATATCTTCCATATCTTCGATATCTTTGATATCTTCCATATCTTCCAAATCTTCCAAATCTTCCAAATCTTCCATATCTTCCATATATTCCATATCTTCCATATCTTCCATATCTTCCATATCTTCTATATCTTCCATATCTTCAATATCTTTCATATCTTCCATATCTTCCATATCTTCCATATCTTCCATATCTTCCATATCCTCCATATCTTCCATATCTTCCATATCTTCCATATCTTCCATATCTTCCATATCTTCCATATCTTCCATATCTTCTATATCTTCTATATCTTCCATATCTTCCATATCTTCCATATCTTCCATATCTTCCATATCTTCCATATCTTCCATATCTTCCATATCTTCCATATCTTCCATATCTTCCATATCTTCCATATCTTCCATATCTTCCATATCTTCCATATCTTCCATACTTCCATATCTTCCATATCTTCCATATCATCCATATCTTCCATATCTTCCATATCTTCCATATCTTCCATATCTTCCATATCTTCCATATCTTCCATATCTTCCATATCCTCCATATCTTCCATATCTTCCATATCTTCCATATCTTCCATATCTTCCATATCTTCCATACCTTCCATATCTTCCATATCTTCCATATCTTCCATATCTTCCATATCTTCCATATCTTCCATATCTTCCGTATCTTCCATTTCTTCTATATCATCCATATCTTTCATATCCACCATATCTTCCATATCTTCCATATCTTCCATATTTTCCACATCTTCCATATCTTCCATATCTTCCATATCTTCCATATCTTCCAAATCTTCCATATCTTCCATATCTTCCATATCTTCCATATCTTCCATATCTTCCATATCTTCCTTATCTTCCATATCTTCCATATCTTCCATATCTTCCATATCTTCCATATCTTCCATATCTTCCATATCTTCCATATCTTCCATATCTTCCATATCCTCCATATCTTCCATACCTTCCATATCTTCCATATCTTCCATATCTTCCATATCTTCCATATCTTCCATATCTTCCATATCTTCCATATCTTTTATATCTTCCATATCTTCCATATCTTCCATATCTTCCATATCTTCCATACTTCCATATCTTCCATATCTTCCATAACTTCCATATCTTCTATATCTCCCATATCTTCCATATCTTCCATATCTTGCATATCTTCCATCTCTTCCATATCTTCCATATCTTCCATATCTTCCATATCTTCCATATCTTCCATACTTCCATATCTTCCATATCTTCCATATCTTCCATATCTTCCATATCTTCCATATCTTCCATATCTTCCATATCTTCCATATCTTCCATATCTTCCATATCTTCCATATCTTCCATATCTTCCATATCTTCCATATCTTCCATATCTTTCATATCTTCCATATCCTCCATATCTTCCATACATTCCATATCTTCCATATCTTCCATATCTTCCATATCTTCCATATCTTCCATATCTTCCATATCTTCCATATCTTCCATATCTTCCATATCTTCCATATCTTCCATATCTTCCATATCTTCCATACTTCCATATCTTCCATATCTTCCATATCATCCATATCTTCCATATCTTCCATATCTTCCATATCTTCCATATCTTCCATATCTTCCATATCTTCCATACTTCCATATCTTCCATATCTTCCATATCATCCATATCTTCCATATCTTCCATATCTTCCATATCTTCCATATCTTCCATATCTTCCATATCTTCCATATCTTCCATATCTTCCATATCTTCCATATCTTCCATATCTTCCATATCTTCCATATCTTCCATATCATCCATATCTTTCATATCTTCCATATCCTCCATATCTTCCATATCTTCCATATCTTCCATATCTTCCAAATCTTCCATATCTTCCATATCTTCCATATCTTCCATATCTTCCATATCTTTCATATCTTCCATATCTTCCATATCTTCCATATCTTCCATATCTTCCATATCTTCCATATCATCCATATCTTTCATATCTTCCATATCCTCCATATCTTCCATATCTTCCATATCTTCCATATCTTCCAAATCTTCCATATCTTCCATATCTTCCATATCTTCCATATCTTCCATATCTTTCATATCTTCCATATCTTCCATATCTTCCATATCTTCCATATCTTCCATATCTTCCATATCTTCCATATCTTCCATATCTTCCATTACTTCCATATCTTCCATATCTTCCATATCTTCCATATCTTCCATATCTTCCATATCTTCCATATCTTTCATATCTTCCATGTCCTCCATATCTTCCATACCTTCCATATCTCCTATATCTTCCATATCTTCCATATCTTCCATATCTTGCATATCTTCCATATCTTCCATATCTTCCATATCTTCCATATCCTCCATATCTTCCATATCTTCCATATCTTCCATATCTTCCATATCTTCCATATCTTCCATATCTTCCATATCTTCCATATCTTCCATATCTTCCATATCTTTCATATCTTCCATGTCCTCCATATCTTCCATACCTTCCATATCTCTTATATCTTCCATATCTTCCATATCTTCCATATCTTGCATATCTTCCATATCTTCCATATCTTCCATTACTTCCATATCCTCCATATCTTCCATATCTTCCATATCTTCCATATCTTCCATATCTTCCATATCTTTCATATCTTCCATGTCCTCCATATCTTCCATACCTTCCATATCTCATATATCTTCCATATCTTCGATATCTTCCATATCTTGCATATCTTCCATATCTTCCATATCTTCCATATCTTCCATATCCTCCATATCTTCCATATCTTCCATATCTTCCATATCTTCCATATCTTCCATATCTTCCATATCTTCCATATCTTCCATATCTTCCATATCTTCCATACCTTCCATATCTTCCATATCTTCCATAGCTTCCATATCTTTCATATCGTCCATATCCTCCATATCTTCCATAACTTCCATATCTTCTATATCTCCCATATCTTCCATATCTTCCATATCTTGCATATCTTCCATCTCTTCCATATCTTCCATATCTTCCATATCTTCCATACTTCCATATCTTTCATATCTTCCATATTTTCCATATCTTCCATATCTTCCATATCTTCCATATCTTCCATATCTTCCATATCTTCCATTTCTTCCATATCTTTCATATCTTCCATATCCTCCATATCTTCCATACCTTCCATATCTTCCATATCTTCCATATCTTCCATATCTTCCATATCTTCCATATCTTCCATATCTTCCATATCTTTTATATCTTCCATATCTTCCATATCTTCCATATCTTCCATACTTCCATATCTTCCATATCTTCCATACCTTCCATATCTTCCATATCTTCCATATCTTCCATATCTTCCATATCTTCCATATCTTCCATATCTTCCATACCTTCCATATCTTCCATATCTTCCATATCTTCCATATCTTTCATATCGTCCATATCCTCCATATCTTCCATAACTTCCATATCTTCTATATCTCCCATATCTTCCAAATCTTCCATATCTTGCATATCTTCCATCTCTTCCATATCTTCCATATTTTCCATATCTTCTATATCTTCCATATCTTCCATACTTCCATATCTTCCATATCTTCCATATCTTCCATATCTTCCATATCTTCCATATCTTCCATATCTTCCATATTTTCCATATCTTCCATATCTTCCATATCTTCCATATCTTCCATATCTTCCATATCTTCCATATCTTCCATATCTTCCATATCTTCCATATCTTCCATATCTTCCATATCTTCCATATCTTCCATATCTTCCATATCTTCCATATCTTCCATATCTTCCATATCTTCCATTTCTTCCATATCTTTCATATCTTCCATATCCTCCATATCTTCCATACCTTCCATATCTTCCATATCTTCCATATCTTCCATATCTTCCATATCTTCCATATCATCCATATCTTCCATATCTTCCATATCTTCCATATCTTCCATATCTTCCATATCTTCCATATCTTCCATATCTTCCATATCTTCCATATCTTCCATATCTTCCATATCTTCCATATCATCCATATCTTTCATATCTTCCATATCCTCCATATCTTCCATATCTTCCATATCTTCCATATCTTCCATATCTTCCATATCTTCCATATCTTCCATATCTTCCATATCTTCCAAATCTTCCATATCTTCCATATCTTCCATATCTTCCATATCTTCCATATCTTTCATATCTTCCATATCTTCCATATCTTCCATATCTTCCATATCTTCCATATCTTCCATATCTTCCATATCTTCCATATCTTCCATTACTTCCATACCTTCCATATCTTCCATATCTTCCATATCTTCCATATCTTCCATATCTTCCATATCTTCCATATCTTCCATAGCTTCCATATCTTCCATATCTACCATATCTTCCATATCTTCCATATCTTCCATATCTTCCATATCTTCCATATCTTCCATACCTTCCATATCTTCCATATCTTCCATAGCTTCCATATCTTTCATATCGTCCATATCCTCCATATCTTCCATAACTTCCATATCTTCTATATCTCCCATATCTTCCATATCTTCTATATCTTGCATATCTTCCATCTCTTCCATATCTTCCATATCTTCCATATCTTCCATACTTCCATATCTTTCATATCTTCCATATCTTCCATACCTTCCATATCTTCCATATCTTCCATATCTTCCATATCTTCCATATCTTCCATATCTTCCATATCTTCCATATCTTCCATATCTTCCATATCTTCCATATCTTCCATATCTTCCATATCTTCCATATCTTCCATATCTTCCATATCTTCCATATCTTCCAAATCTTCCATTTCTTCCATATCTTTCATATCTTCCATATCCTCCATATCTTCCATACCTTCCATATCTTCCATATCTTCCATATCTTCCATATCTTCCATATCTTCCATATCTTCCATATCTTCCATATCTTCCATATCTTCCATACTTCCATATCTTCCATATCTTCCATACCTTCCATATCTTCTATATCTTCCATATCTTCCATATCTTCCATATCTTCCATATCTTCCATATCTTCCATATCTTCCATATCTTCCATATCTTCCATATCTTCCATATCTTCCATATCTTCCATATCTTCCATATCTTCCATATCTTCCATATCTTCCATTTCTTCCATATCTTTCATATCTTCCATATCCTCCATATCTTCCATACCTTCCATATCTTCCATATCTTCCATATCTTCCATATCTTCCATATCTTCCATATCTTCCATATCTTCCATATCTTCCATATCTTCCATATCTTCCATATCTTCCATACTTCCATATCTTCCATATCTTCCATACCTTCCATATCTTCCATATCTTCCATATCTTCCATATCTTCCATATCTTCCATATCTTCCATATCTTCCATACCTTCCATATCTTCCATATCTTCCATATCTTCCATATCTTCCATATCTTCCATATCTTTCATAACTTCCATATCTTCCATATCTTCCATATCTTCCATATCTTCCATATCTTCCATATCTTCCATATCTTCCATATCTTCCATATCTTCCATATCTTCCATATCTTCCATATCTTCCATATCTTCCATATCTTCCATATCTTCCATATCTTCCATATCTTCCATATCTTCCATATCTTCCATATCTTCCATATCTTCCATACTTCCATATCTTCCATATCTTCCATACCTTCCATATCTTCCATATCTTCCATATCTTCCATATCTTCCATATCTTCCATATCTTCCATATCTTCCATACCTTCCATATCTTCCATATCTTCCATATCTTCCATATCTTCCATATCTTCCATATCTTTCATAACTTCCATATCTTCCATATCTTCCATATCTTCCATATCTTCCATATCTTCCATATCTTCCATATCTTCCATATCTTCCATATCTTCCATATCTTCCATATCTTCCATATCTTCCATATCTTCCATATCTTCCATATCTTCCATATCTTCCATATCTTTTTATCTTTCTATCTTCCTATCATCAAATAATTTCAAAGCATGCATTATTTTATGTAGATTTTACAGATGTGTGCCTCGTTGATACTAGCGGAAGCGTTTTATGGAAGTTGCATATCATAGCAATACGTTTTTAACAATAAAAATGTTAATGAGCTATCATTAATTAAATTTTCTTAAATTACACAATTTTTTTGCAACATTGTGATCTTATCAATCACGGTAATTTATTCAATTTACAAAAAATCCAACTTCAGTTGAATTCAGTTTATTGAACGAAACGCCACCTATAGGATCCGGAAGTTTAAACCTTCTGTAAATTATACGTTCAACTTGTTATTGCCATTTTCAGCATTGACGGTATCCGGTATTAATTTTAGTTTGAACCATTCCTGAATGTTTTTTCAAAAATGATGGCAAAAAATACATCAGACTGGCAAAAGAGAAACATTGCTCACTAACCTGTCAAACTGTTTACTAAAACGTGGCTCCGAATATGTGATACCACCATATGGGAACAGTGAAGGCCACATTTGAATACAAATGGCCTAAGTCATTGGACTCTTTAAAAACGTCATATTTATAGATGTTCATTTTTGGAAAACAATGCTCCTTATCGATAAAGCACATTACCACTTCTATGGCTTTGTTCATAATAAAAACAGTCTGAATATATCTGGTGCCAATTATGATTTAAATAATAATGCAGTCACAAATTTGTCAGGCAATGAACTTGTAGCCAACCTAAAACGTTAATTTTTAAAACATTTATTTGATCGTTATGCAATGGAGAGCTATTCCTTTTATAAGGATACGACATAAAGTAGGCACTTTCTGTTCATCGCACATAACTTCATTTTACTATAACTTCATTTTTCCATATTTGATTAGAGGTTTCGCTAGTAGTTGGCTGTTTTTAAAATGAAAAAATATGCTTGTCACAACGAAATCATATGCGATAGCAAAGTACATCATCCTTTCCCCATTATCGTTCGATAATTCGTGTTGGGAGTAAGGTAGGTACAAACGTAGTCACCAATCACAATTCTAACGATTCTACCTTGAGCCCTAGAAGAAATCAAACACCAATATTGCCGTAGTCATCTCCACTGTAAAGCTTTGGGTTACATGGTTTCCAGTTTTTGACCATCGAGTTTCTTGGAGAGCAACAGGTTCCAAAAGATACTCTTTTATGACCAATTTAACTGGTTTAGAACACTTATTACCTAGTTCTTTTTTTTAAGGATGTTTTTTTAAGTCAGTTCAGCGATCCAACCTTAGCAAAGGACACTGTTATGGAATTTGAAGGATATCATTATCTTGTAAAGTTTATTACCTTAATATAAGAATAAATCGTAAAAACTTTATGAGATAATTACAAGCCAATGTCCAACCTGTCAATAAAATAATGAAATTTTTAAATACAAAAATAAAAAAATTGTACCTAACTTCAGTCTAGTCATAATATAAAATAGGACGTTATCAGTGTATTGTTCTCGCGTAAAATTGTCTATCCGCACGTCGATAGTCTATCTTTTTACAATAGAAAAGCTTTTTATTTCAAATTAACGGTAAAATATTTAATTAAATCAGTGGAGTGTACAGAGCTGGAAAATTGTATGATATAGGTACACAGGGTGATTCGTTAAAAGTTACAATCTTATCAAATTTTGTTTCGTTTTAAATCGCAAAATTACTTGAGATTTTTTAATAGAAATCGTTATTTTTTTAAATGAACCATCCTGTATAAAATATACTCAATATAATTTAGTAACCTTCCATCATTCCATCGAGCTTTTAAATAAAAAAAAGAAACAAGTAGATATCTATAGAACAATTCGTTTATCTTGTTGTCTATATGTACACATTTATAAATATACATATATACATATAAAAAAATAATTATTACGTCAAACATATACAAAAATAAAAATCGAGCTTTTACCATTTTGAGCTTATATAGAATAATTAAATGCACGAAAGCTTAAAATATTTTTTTTTGGACACATTTACAAAAAAAAATGTTTGTTGTAATGAAACGAAATTGTGAAGTATTCATTTTTGAATAAACAGAATAAATAGATTTTAATTAAAATTATCGATTGTCCGTCCGGCCAGATTATGGTTGGTCTATCATTACATTATGAATAACTAATAGCAAAAAAACTAAATATGTTTGCATTTGGTCGCTACCATTAAATGGTATGAACATTTGATAAACATTGGTCAGCATAATATATACAGTGGTGTTTGCTTCAATATAATAAACACTATAGCAGCGACTATGTAATTAGTCAATTAGCACTATTTTTAAACGTCAACTTGATATTTAAAATCTAAATGGGCGTTGATATTTTCATCTGTACAGGTGATTAAACTATAACCATCAATGCATTCATTAACCTGGTAAGTAGTGACAAAACAGTTCGTGCTGTCCTCATGAGATTTTTAAAAATTGGTGACCACCACCCTTATGCTCAATAAAAGCATCAAACATGAAACTTTTACACGCTTTTAGCTCGTGAATAAATTATTAAATTAGTAAAACCGAATGATTCAATGAAATCGGTAAATGCTAGTACAGTTAGTGTAGGTGTTTGTGCGGAAACATTTACTGTAAATCCGAGTATCCATTATATAGAGTTTTTAGCTCTACAGTAGCGCTCTACACTTACTCTATGGGAGAGTTCTATTGTTTAAAAAACTCTACAGTGTATGCGTTATTGTTTTAGGTTTCAAACATATGTGACATATGTTTTGACTCTACAATAAGCCCGAAATAGAACATGAGCGTCAGTGGTGGGCGTCGACGCCTGTCAAATTAAAATATACAAAAACCATACTATGCTAACAGAACGATCGACGGTAACGACGACGATTTTTTCATTGAAATAAATTAAGAGTTTATTGAGAACTGTACCCCGATTTTGTCCGTTTTTTCATTCATTCTAACGCAAGAGAATTTAAAATTTCGTATACGTATATAGTGTAAATTATACAAATTTATTATTGTGTGATTCAATTTTATTTTAATGTGCCAGTTTAATTCTCATGTAAATTACGCCTAAATGTTGTTTCAATAAAGCCTAAATGTCGAAGCGGTTAAAATCGGTAAACGCATGAGTATTATTTTCCCAACCTTTCTATGTGACGATAAAGCCATCTACATTATACATACAAAATCAAAAATCACATGTCGTTTTGAATTTACATTAAAAGAAAAATATAAACGGAACTATATTATTTTGATCGAAAATCGAACAGAGATTAAAATTTATGTTTTAAAATGGTAAGTGTACACAATTTTAAGTTTCAAAATCAAAAATCAAGTCACAAAATCAAGTTTCGAAATGTCATCATTTATCAACAAAAAAAAGTAAACAGTACTGAAAAGTATTCAGTAATACAATGCGCATATACACTCACATAGCTGCGGTGTTTAGGACGGGAGGTACCGGGTTCGAATCCCAACGGGGGAGGGTTGCAAAAGGGATTTTTCATCACTTGATTACGATCGGTGATGACGATGAACACAACTATGACCCCCCGTTGGAGTGCAGAATTCATGGGCCGAACCATCGTCCATGCCAGTACAGGCTGGCTGGAGCAATGCAATGTGCAGATGGATATTTGAAAACGCGAACCTGTATTCGCGCGTCCTCAATTTGGCTAGTTATGGCGTAAAGTAGGACGTTAATTAACCGCGAAAGAGCTGGGAGAGCTTCGGCCCCAAAACAGATTGCATAGAAATAAACAAACAAACAAACAAACACTCACATAAACACAAGATACATTATTATTAGTATTAACAATTCTAACAAGAAATCGTTTCGTATTCTTATCGAAACAAATAAACCAAATTTATTTTTTAAAATGGTAAATTAAAGAAAAAACTAACAAAAAAACCTAAACAACATGCGCAAATACAGTGCGCATGTACAATACCACGAACACAAACACCAATATTAATACATTCCGGTTTAACAATTCGTACGCATGAGAATTGGTAAATTCTCATGCGTACGAATTGGAGTACTGGTAAAGTCTGTGGAAGGACATCCAAAATAATAAGCGGATAGTATGGATATGAAAATTTGAAATTCGAAGTTTGTTTTAAGGGTATCAAGCAAATGTTCACAAATAACACAATAATTTATTCTAAAATAATAAATAATTAATTTTTTAAATTAAAATACACTTAATATAATTTTTAAATTAAAATACATTTAAATTGTTAATTGTTAAATTGTTAAATTGATCAAACCGTTATATTTTGTAAAAATCGATCAAAATTTTAAGATATTTTATGTAAACAACTGTCAATTAAAGATTTTATGTTGTGTTGTAGTAATATTAAAATGTTAAATAGATGGTGCATCTATTTAACATTTTAATATTACTACAACACAACATAAAATATTTAATTGACAGTTGTTTACATAAAATATCTTAAAATTTTGATCGATTTTTACAATATATAACGGTTTGATCTTATATGTTTTGAAAAGTTCATATATCTGTTAAATCAACACATTTAAAATGTGTCCAAAAACTGTATGTTTTTATTTATAAATAATTACCAATCACTACGCGCTATATACAAATCGCGAATGTCTATTTTCACTATAAACTTCCAATTTCACCCGCCAGATCTACGACCATAGTTCTCAATTTCTAATTTTATCGCCAGCGAAACAATGTTGCCAACAATTTTTTATATTTTTAAGTTGGTTTTTTAATAAAGTGGGTACTAAGCAGCCATGTTTTAAATTTTTTTATTTTTTATTTTATATTGTGATACGCTTTTGTTTGTTATGTTTTTAACAGCGATATCGCTGTCGTAATTTGTATTTATTCGTTGAAACTCTTGTTCAGTTTTGACCTATAAAGAACGCTATAGTTGTCCACGTAATTTTAAATTTATTTTTTTTTTGTTTTAAAAAAATCATTTCGATTGTCATTTGCATTGAATATTTGTGAAATTGTGTGCATTTAAATTAAATTTTTGAATAAAATCTAACCGCCATTTTATCGTGCAAAATAAGACCGATAGAAAAAAAATAACATGGCAAATGTGATGCTAATTTGGTATACCGAGAGCTCTACCGTATAGAAAAATATATCTAAAGTGTAAACAGTCTGTAGAGCGCATGGGTGACTCTACTTAAAATTTCTCTTCGGCTACTCTAAAGTCAAGCGCTTCTGACGAAAAATGAGGCGGGATAAAAAAAACGTTGCAAAAGTATGATGCAAATAATGCAAAAGATATACTTAGAATGTTTCTGGCGAATATCATGACATTAAGATATAAATATCATGTAATTAAGATATAATATTTCTGTGTCAATTAAATTGAGGTGACAATATATGAAACGGGTATATTAAGACCAAAGCTAAAAATAATGTAATATTACTGTAGAAAGTTAAAATAAGAAATTACAGAAATTAGAGCAAAAAAAGACAAATCGAAAAAAATGTACTTAAGTGCAAAGTGCTTCAAAAGCACTTTAAAAAAGTTTATCCAAAAAACTGTAGTTTGATAGTAATATCATTTTCCTTCTCAGTACAGAGTGGCTGGAGGTTTGCTCCGTGAAATGAAACATAGAAATGGAATTAAATCTACACGCCTTCGATGTGACCTGAATCTAGCAGTGTAAAGTTCATGTTAGTTTTAAGGGATTAGTTAGTTTTCCTGTTAGTTGTAAGGGATCTGGTGGACTACTGCAACCTAAAAATAGTAAAAAACCAACAATTTATCATAGGCTGCGATGCAAACGCGCATCATATTATTTGGGGTAGCAACGACACAAATGGTAGAGGTGAGTCGTCCCTTTTAATTATCTTATGAACAACCACGTAGACATTTTATGACCACATCCACGTCAGGTTCGATATACCGAGAGGGATCATACAGGCAGCTGAGCTTCGTATCTCTTGTTTTACAAACTAGAAGACCTACAAGGATACTTTATTCCTTAAAGCGAACATGCTGCCAACATTTTTGATTTCAATTAGTGACCTAGAAACTGCAGCTTGTTTGCTAAATTATATGCTTCTATCTTCTTACAGAAATAGCTGTGTGGCGCTCTACAGCCTACAGAATTAGTAAATGAGAAAAAAATACAGTGCTTGGAACAAATCTTTGTTGAAACTTTGGCCAAATCTTGGATCAAACCATTTCACCATAAGGACCATGTGGTCAATTTTAATAAAGGAAGTAATAGAAAACTAGTATGCTTTCTTTAAGGCCACTGCAACCTGAAATATCATTTTAATAAAATGAACCTGTTCACAGAGACGGCGTGCCGACTCTGTTTGGAAGAGACAGAAATTGCAAAACACATACTTTGTGAGGGTGTTGCTCCTGTGTATACTGAGGTGGCTTCATTTTGAAGAGAGGTATTTGACCTCGGAGAAATTTAAATTGGTCTCAGCAATCAGCATTCTTGCCTTTATTATGAAGGTATGGTGAAGCTTTTGGATTAATGAGTCCCAATAGTACAAAAGATCTTTTAGGTCGCAGTGTTGGCCGTTTGGGCAGGGGAAAAAATGCTCTGTGAAATGAAAAATGGAAATAGAATTGAATTTACACGCCTTCGATTTTACTTGAATCTAGTAGTGTAAAGTTCAAATGTGATGGGGTAAGGACGATGGTGTAGTACTTTTTTCCGTCGTTATAAACAAAACAAACTTTAGAGTGGGTGGATTTAGATTGTATTTTTATTTTTTTCCTTCTACCTCCAATTTAGGAGCATAGGGCGTTAAAAAGGCTGGGCCATTGTACTCTATTTGGGGCTATTTTTCAGTTCCCCTTGTTTTACCGAAGTTTTTCTTCGGTTTGCGTCGTTCCCCGTATAGTGCAATCAGCAGGATTTTCGGCGAAAGGGACATAACTCCATTGCTTGGGAGGTAGAAATGATAAGGTATCTGTCCTGTGTTTATCGATCAAATTATTCCAACGTCTCACCCTGACTGTCCAACCAATCTAACATTATCTTGGGGTCCGTCCAATTATGTATGGTAATTGCATTAGATTGTGTTACCCGATGGGGTTGGACAAAATAACAGCAGCGCATAATTCCAGCCGAGGAAGCGTTAGTTGCTTAACTGGTTGAACCTTGATCTTGATATGAGACCATATTTACAAACATTTCTCCATTAGGTTGGGTGACCTTAAGATAAACAGTTGCGGCATAAGCTCGTATAAATCGTGGGATAAAAATAGATGTAATATGCGACAAGTCAGTTCGGATCTTCTCCCATGAAATTTTTCTCTTAGATAAGTTTCTGGACTATTCGTAATTCGTTTTTCATTTCATAGTTTCTGGATATAGAAATTACATTTGCTTCCAATTGCACAATTCCTCTTCAGTGTCAAAATCGTAGCATAAAGTCCATCGGTTTTTTTTTTTGCTCTGGGGAAATTTCACTACACTAGTACTCGATAAGAAAGTCGTGAGTCGGCGCTAGAGTTTCTACTCTAACAGTGATCTGAGATAAATTGGCATTCCATAATTGTATCAACCTCTCAGAATTTTCTTAAACTTCAGTCGTCATTCGATCTCTCGGAATTTATCCAATCAAAAATAGTATTCTGAAACACAGGTTTTGGTGGATTAGTTTGGATTTAACCATTTTAGAGTAGGGTAAAAACGTGATATGCTCCAATGAGGATATTCATATTCTCTATCTTGTGAAAGTGCGGATTGGCTAATTTAATTCCTTCTCAAGAATGTGTTTTCTTTGTTTTTGCTGAGGTAATCTGCTAGTTATTTTTGCTATTACGAGGGCTTGCACTTTGAATTCGAGCAAACGATCTTGTTTGACGGTAACGGTTGCTATTCTTAATGATATTAGTGAACTAGACTCTCCTAAACCGATTACTAAACACATGCATGAGACCACAATCAAGCCACTATTTTTTTCCTAAAAAAAATTCGTCAATGCTGTTTCTGATCGTATTGGATAGTGTCATGTGAAAACTAGATAAATTTTTAGGGAGCACAATTAGCTTCTTACCGGCCAATAAATATACTACCGATTCTATCAAAGGTGTTCCAAAACGCCATTTTCCAGAAACTAACACCAATTCTAGAGCAAAATTGCATTATTCCGGATCACCAATTTTGACTTCACGGAAAACATAACACAACGGAACAAGTGCACAAAGTAGTCGGTGTCATTAAAAATATCATTGAAAATACGAGTCCTTAAAACAAATTTTAAGTCGTGTTTAAAATCAGTACTACTTTGTGGCTTAATACTTGAAACCATACGAAAAAATCATTCATTAACTGCAGGTGATCGTAATTAAGTAATTTCGATAAATATTGAATTACTTCTGGCCCAACACCATAAAAAAACATCGAACTGCACAGAAACAGGAAGCAATTAGACATTGATAACGAAGTCATGAATTGAATGAATTGACCATATACTAAGGAAACCACCAGGTGATATAACAAGGATGTCATTAGACTGGAACCCGTAAACAGCAGCCCATAATAGAGGAAAACGCAAGAAGCTTATTCATACCCTATGTTCCTAAATTTGAGACAAAGGAAAAATCGAGCCAAATCGGTATCGGAGTATTTTGATTGACCTTTATTATTCCAAATAACAGAAAAAACGGCTAAAACCTGCTCGAAAACTGAAAAAACATGAATTAAGGATCAAAAAATATTACTCTTAAGAAACGCTTACTGCAACTAGCTATTTACCTCTCCTAAACATAAGAACGTACAATGACACTAAATATTTTCTGTCACGTTTACCACCGTTATATTTGTTTATCCAGTATAAAATTTCTAAAATGAAAACTAACCGAAAGCATTAAAAACAACTTATGATGGGCCAATATATCCCCATTACCTCCATCGGTAATTCAGTATTTTAATTATTTTATTACCAAAACTCCTTTTTAACTTAGAATGGAAAAGCATATCTTAATTACAAAATTAATTATTTACACTTTAAATTGCAATATAAGAACATCCTTTTTAACGGACATAATCGTTTTTATTTTATTTTCCTATTTTTCCATGGTTGAGTTAAATTTTTTTTTTCGATTTTAACTAGCTTCAAACACGAATATCGGAAAACGTTATAAGTAAATTTACCACTGTGTAACTGTTAGTGTTATTTAATTTAAATTTAGTTTTTAATTGAAGAGCATTTATTTATGTTCTTGAACTTGTGTGGTGTGGTTGTCTTACATAATCGGAAGTTTTGTTATATGTTGAATGGCAAATGTTATGCTAAACATCCAAGGCCATACCTTGAGTAAAACTGACTTTGAAAATTTTAGTAATTAAGTATTAATTTTTATTTATCAAACGGATGCTCTGATGGAGTCCAAAACAGGACGCTAAAATAAGAATGGATAACTTTATATATAGAATTTTTTTGAAAAAATTCTATCTGGTCCGTATCACCGGCAAGAAATCACGCATGATCATATTGCCCTACCATAAAAGGTTAAATGGATTATTTCCTTGGAAGGTTCATAGTTCAAGATGTTTCATCCATTAAAAAACTGCGAGTTTTCGATGTAATTAGATTACACATCAGTTAGTTACCAGGTTTTCTCGGAAATATGATTCAAATTTGTATCGGGAAATATCTTTTCTCTTAGTTTAAAGCTATTAGCACATCGAACGTTGTAATCATTATTGATCAGTAATGCTATTTTCTGAAGATTTATTGTTCAAAATTAAGCCACGATGGTTTATGTCAATATCTTAAAAAAGGTCCAGTGCTGCAATGTTTTACAGCCAGTGTTTAAAGTCTAAAGAACATTTCGTAGTTTTTATTAAAATTATGAAGAATTTTACCTTTATCCGCATACCAATAACTTTGACTTTTTGGTGTTTTCCTTAAATATTAGTTTTTGTTGGGCTCACCTAAAAATAGAAAAAAAAATATTTTTATTAGTTATATGATTAAAATAGATGTACTCCATTTTGCAGAGTCAAAATATAAGTTTGGTCCATTCTTAAATGTATTTTTTTACATAACAGTTTATATTACACTGCATTGAAAATAATCTTCAAGGGCGCTCTAGTATTTTTTAAAACACTTGTAG
The DNA here is from genome assembly GCA_963556175.1 of Tipula confusa. Classification (NCBI taxonomy): domain Eukaryota; kingdom Metazoa; phylum Arthropoda; class Insecta; order Diptera; family Tipulidae; genus Tipula; species Tipula confusa. The sequence goes on along the minus strand of OY744475.1, from coordinate 154,742,931 downwards.
GTGAAAACAAGGTCTTTATAACTCTCAGGGTTATGACTCTTTGAAAGTAGTGTATATATTAATAAAATCCTTCTTTTATGAGCAAAGTATTTGTAATGTTTAATGTTAAATTAATAGATATTTGTTGGTACGGTTTTGGGCCGGCAATGGCCTGTAAAAAAAATTTCATAACCAGGAATTATCAAACATACATTGGACCTGAAATCAGAGGAACTTCAGAGGATTTTGCTCAAATTTAACCTGTACTATAAACTAATCCATTACAATATATTATATTATAATTAATATTATATAAAGTGTATTATTAGTCAGCCATAAATAAATACGAACAATGAATCGAAATGTGTGCTGAATGACACCTCCATTGAAATACATAAAAACAAAAACTTTAACAAATTAAATTTATATTTTATCGTTCAATATATTAAAAACTATTTATAAATTAATTTTTTTATTTATTTTTTTATTATCATAATATGTACTTTTATTATGCTATTTCTGTTTTATAGTATTATCATTTTTATAGGAGTATTATTATAGATTAGCCTGATAACTATAGGTACTTATATATATATATATATATATATATATATATATATATATATATATATATATATATATATATATATATATATATATATATATATATATATATATATATATATATATATATATATATACATATATGTATATATATTTATATATATATATATATATATATATATATATATATGTATATATATATATATATATATATATATATATATATATATATGTATATATGTATATATATATATATATATATATATATATATATATATATATATTTACGTACAAAACATATAATAAAATCGTATTGATTCTAAAATAGTTATAACCAACTAAAAATCTATATTGCTGCAGAAATAAAACCAATAATTTATTATGATTTAAAATATGTGTACTTCTCTCCATTTGGATTTTTATGACATAAAAAAACCAAGCTTAGACAATTTTTTTTACTTTTCAATAGTTTAACTGCTTTCGAACTGGTTTGGAAAAATGATAGCACGGAATAATAATCATCATAAATTTTCCATTTATTTTTAGACAACTGCTATATCTAATACATAATTTTGCATTTATTTCATAAAAGTTAAACTCTAAATTAAAAACAAAATATTTACAAAATAAAAAAAGATATCCATAAATCAAAAATAATCTGCCTACTAAGGTACTTATCTGAAATAAACGTGAAAAGTCGAAACCAAAACAAGCTCAAACATAAAAGACAAAACCACAGAACACATTAGCTGAAATAAAAGAGAATCATTCATAGGTTGCTACAATTAGCGCTTCCGTCAAAATATTTTTTTATTTTTATACTTATTTTTTTTTATTGATACAGTTATACAATTTGTAACTTTTGTGTAGGGTTATAGTATTTAACAATATATCCTACGTTATAGTCTTCACCCATTTGAATTGCAAAACATACAATTTCACAAAAAAATAATTTCTCGGCCATAAACATTTTTATATTGATATTAATATATCAAAATGATCAGTGACATTTTTTTTAATGTTGATATTCAGACAGTTTAATTTTAATTATTTAGATAGAAAACTAAAACCAATTAAAGTTCAAATAGAGTAACAAAATAAGGGTTTAATACGTTTTAAAACTGCACAATTATTTTTAATATCCATTCGTGGCAATAAAAATGGCATCGTTATGATTAAAAATGGTCTATAATTTATTTGCATCTAATATGCTCATCACACATCATTTTCTAGATTTCCTTGATAATTATTCAATTTATTTCCTTGTTTAAACACAAACGCAAAACATGTAATAAAAAAATAATAATAGAAATGATTTTGACAGAAGTGCCTTTACGATTTATTTATTCTCTTTTCGTACGTTTTAAATTGTATTCTCTCTCTATATTGATGGTAACTACATTAGCTATGAAAAAGTATCGTATGAACTCATTGCTCACCAAGAAACACTTCTGCAATCTTGCTGGTCAATTTTTTTAGGCATCAACAGAAAAATGATTTTTAGGATGTGAAGCACGTGAAACTCGAATGTTTAAACTACGTTTTCGCATTTGGCTAACCAATATATCAATCATTTGTATTTATATGTTGTAACGCGCCTTACATACAATAGCGGTAGTTATAGGTAGACAATTTAAATACAGACACAGTTGGGCGCCAGTCTACCGGCACCTGAATTCTTCCGGTTGATTGCTCGACGAGAAGTTAGACTCTCAGAGGGGTCACACGCTTCAACAATAACTACCACCACGCAGCGAACGCCGATTACGCACAATGTGGAGTGGGAAATTTGTGATACATACAGTTAATAAAATGAAACTATGGACTACGGATGACGCCACACCACACAATAAACACTCGTATCACTCAAAAGCCACAGAGAAAAAAGCGTCATCAACTTTATTTTTCTAGAGATATTTTCTTTATATCACCACTGGTATCACGTGGTTTCGAATTCTCACACTTAAAAGTTGTAAAGTCTCATTTAGATGACTAACAAAGTGCACACACATTTTTTAATCAGTGTAAAAAAATGTTCCAAAAATTTTAACAAATATGTATTCAAACAATTTTTTAGATCAACATATCAATGTTGAAAATTCTTTAACAAAAAAAACCAGGTTCACCAACTCTAATGCCTTTTACCATGTTTTTCAAACGTTTTTCACCAAAAATCTCAACGTTTTTTTTATTAAATTACACAAATCTTTTTCTTTTTTTTGCCGTCTTGGCCACTATTCACACCATGACTACCGCTTAAAGACTATCCTCATCCTCGTTTTTATTTCTTCTTCTTCCGGTTCGTTCTTTATCCGCCATCGTCCGCACTCTCGAAACCTCTCTCTTGCTATCGTTTAAACATTTAAACATTTAAACATTTAAACATTTAAACATTTAAACATTTAAACATTTAAACATTTAAACATTTAAACATTTAAACATTTAAACATTTAAACATTTAAACATTTAAACATTTAAACATTTAAACATTTAAACATTTAAACATTTAAACATTTAAACATTTAAACATTTAAACATTTAAACATTTAAACATTTAAACATTTAAACATTTAAACATTTAAACATTTAAACATTTAAACATTTAAACATTTAAACATTTAAACATTTAAACATTTAAACATTTAAACATTTAAACATTTAAACATTTAAACATTTAAACATTTAAACATTTAAACATTTAAACATTTAAACATTTAAACATTTAAACATTTAAACATTTAAACATTTAAACATTTAAACATTTAAACATTTAAACATTTAAACATTTAAACATTTAAACATTTAAACATTTAAACATTTAAACATTTAAACATTTAAACATTTAAACATTTAAACATTTAAACATTTAAACATTTAAACATTTAAACATTTAAACATTTAAACATTTAAACATTTAAACATTTAAACATTTAAACATTTAAACATTTAAACATTTAAACATTTAAACATTTAAACATTTAAACATTTAAACATTTAAACATTTAAACATTTAAACATTTAAACATTTAAACATTTAAACATTTAAACATTTAAACATTTAAACATTTAAACATTTAAACATTTAAACATTTAAACATTTAAACATTTAAACATTTAAACATTTAAACATTTAAACATTTAAACATTTAAACATTTAAACATTTAAACATTTAAACATTTAAACATTTAAACATTTAAACATTTAAACATTTAAACATTTAAACTAATGGCTAGCATTATCTTGTTTTAATAGAATTTTTCGTTAAAAATTATAACATAATCACAAATAGAGGTTTTTTTATTCTTGTCTCTTTTTTATTTTGAACAAAATATTTTTATTTTGTATGGAATACTACTAGTACTTATCGTTTTTGTATATCACGTGCCATCTATGGCTCATAATTTTCTTGACTCACCATTTCGATATAATACTGTTTGTTTTAATTTTAAAGCCTAGTTCTCAGATCAATGTAGAATGTAAATTATCGCGGTCTCCCAAAATTTATTTATTTTCGTGTGAAATAGAAGCGAAATTTTTTTGGAGAATTATTATTTTTTTTGATGTATAATGATATAACACAAACAACAAAACAAATAAGAATTATGCAATTCTCGAATCTTATATCTGTCATTCTTAAATTTTATTTGGTATTTTACAGTAAAATCTCCTTAATTTTTTTATTGTAGACTCAGCGCCTTTTGTCATTAACTATGTAATACACAATAATCTATTGTATTACACAATAAAGCATGTCGGACTGTCCAGATTGTACTACAAACAATACTGCTGCCATCTAATGGAAAGAGGTATGTTTTACACGTACGCTTTAGTGCATTGTTTATACCGCTAGATGTCTCTCAAAGTAAAAAAAATATAAACAAAATATTTTGTGATTATCGTGTGGGAATAGTGCTATGTAATTCTAAATACACTAAAAGCGACCGCATATATACAGATAATAATTATCCGTGGACCAACCAATCATACCAACAAGTCCTAATCACGTGACTCTCTCAGCCAATTAAATTCCTACTAAAAGCAGATATACGGATAACTATATGTTAATTTTTTATGATTGTTTTTGTTTTGTTTTGATTTTAATATACGAAATTTTATTGCCAGCAATTGTGTTTTGGTAGAAATTTGATTGAACGTGATTAAAATGTGTGGAATTGGATGGTTGGTCTGCAGATAATTATTTATGCGTACGTACGTGTGCCTTATAATCATCATTCCTGTTGTTAGTAACCTCGAACAACAACAAATTAAAACCAAGAAAAAATCACTCGAATTTTCGTTTAAACAATCTTGTGGCAATCATTGGTACTACATACTTTGATCGTGCTACTTTTTCCAGAAAACATGGCATACTACGTACTTTGATCGTTGTGCCCCTTTCGGAAAACATGATCTATAAAATAAAACTGTAAGAATAAAAATGGCACGGCATCTATTATAAAAAAAATAACTTTTATTTTCAAAATCAGATCTGTGAAAATTCCACACGAAAATAATAAATTGATAATTAATTTCATGCGAAATTGGAGAGTTTTTGCACGCCATCTCTGGAACATGCCATGTTTTTGAATAAATTTTAATCTTTCGATCTGGGTACTCAGAACGAAATCTCAAGAGAAATGTTTCGTTTCTGATCTTGCTTTGTTAAAATTGTATGAAGATTTCATTCGAAATCTGAGTACTAGGAAAATACTTCAGTCCAAGTTATACTCTGTTCAGTGTGCGGTGTCAGTATTCTTGATTATCTTTTGTATTTTGTGTTGTGCTTTTTGTCCAAAACCTTCTCTATTATACAAGCCGTATTTAATTTTTCGTGCACGCGGACTACTGCTTATTTTACATACTGCATAAGTAATAGTACTGTAAAATTCCATATACATTATTTTTTTTTAAACTCAGTGCATCAGTATTAGTACTATCAAAATAATTCATATAAAAAAAATTGTAGATATTCTTTTTATTGTCGCACACCATTAAATCTAAATTTATAAGCATTGACTCTACTTTTTGGCTTTTAAATTTTATTGTTTTTTGACAGGTTTTACTCTTTTTTGTTTTGTAGTATGCGAATTTTAATTTATTTTACAGAATATTCGCTATCATATACCGATACTTACAATAAGAACGCAGTGTTAAAATACGATACATTAGTATGCGAAGATTACGGCTTGTAATAAATAGGGCTTTGTTATTTTCACAATGAAACCAATACTACATTCAGTAGTCGGATATCTAGAAATATATGTGATATTCGGCCATTAATCGGTCTTGGTATAAAGACGTCTTTGTTTCTACTATACTTTTTCTTTTTTATTTCTTTTGACACTAATACACCTCCTCCTAGTGTACTTTTTGTATATCATATGTTTTGGTACATTATTTCGGGTGCAAATATGTTTCCTAACTAGTTTGACCTATAACGGCAACCAAGGTCATACTATAGCAAGACGACATTTTGAAATACTCGGAAAACTAAAAGGTAATCTGTTATAGTTTCCATAATTATTAGTGTTTTCGATATATACCCGGCGGCGTGCATTGTTGCCAATTATAATTGAAATTTGTGCAAAATATCTACTCGATCAACCTAGAATTTATTCATTACTTTCATCCGTTTAACATGGAGGCCCTAAACAAACAGGAGGGTATCATAAAGGGCCAATCAACAAAATTTTTAAATTTTATTACTGCGAAAGGTGAGGATGCCTTTATAGAAGAATTTGATACAAGATTGATAAAAGATTCAAGTGGAAGACCGAATATTTCAAATAGACGATAACGTGGTATCAGAAATGGATGCAATAGATGAAATGTTTTTCTCATTGGTAGCCAAAACCCAAAAATTGATTAGACAAAAATCATCAAATATTGCTCCACGTGTAGACCATGATGAACATACCACATTTAAATTTGCCATTTTTCGATGGTAATGTTAAACAGTGGCAATCATTTTATGATATTTTTGTATCCACAGTGCATGAGAATGCCTATCTCCAGCACAAAAGTATTTACTTCGTCAACTACGAGGAACTGCTTATACGTCGGTTTGCCATTTTCGAGTCAATGATGCAAATTATTTAGAAGTGATTAAACATCTTACTAAACAAATACGACAAAAAGAAACCTATAATCGAAACCTATATTCGTGACTTTCTCGCTATTTCTAAATTTAATCAGGCATCCCACGATAATATAATGAAATTGCTTGGGCCTAAGGCAACGGAACGAGATCCATGGATAATTTTGTTCGCTAGTGATAAACTGGATGACGAAACCCAACGATTCTGGAAATATTAAGATGCCAAAGAGAATTACCCAAGAATTCAGCAATTTCTTGACTTCTTAAGCAAAAGAATGGATGCATTAATTGAAATTATGCCCGAGTTAAAGAGTTCCGTTTTCGTAAATTCCAGGGAAATTTTAACACCTGATCGTAACCTGCAAAAACACAAAGCATTGTAGGAAGTGTTCAAAACGTCATAACATGCAACTCCATTTCACAATAGATCAATCCAATAATTCCAGTTCTTAAGCCAATCACAGTTCTTTGAACCAAACCGAAGCCGACAGCAACGAAATTAATTTCAATTTGGCAGTTAACATACATCAGTCGAATCTTCCAAGATACACGTAACCAACAGCCGTATCCTATACAACTCAGCAAATCCCAGTGTTACCAATGGCAAGTATCGATAAGTACAAGATAATGATGGCAATTGGATCAATTGCCGAGCTCTATTCAGGAGATAGATGATCACCACATTCCTTTGTTACGAACGAGTTCATATCGAAGTTGAAGGTTGCCACATATTAAACTGAAACGAAATCACTCCAAGGGATGATGTGCACGCAAAATAATGGGTGTCGTCGACCCGCTATCAATACAAGGTTTGGTTGGGTCATTACAGGCCAACTAAACATTAAGAACCAAACATATATGTCCAACCAAATTGTTAAATGTGCCCATTCAACCAACTGTGAGCCAAATAACGGCATGCTGCAAACCGCTGCAATTATCGAGAAATTTTGGAAAATTAAAGAACTATTACCGATTACAACACCAGATTTAGAGGAGCAGAAGGTCACTTCTGGCCATTTCTTGATTGATCAACCAATAACCGTATTGCCACAGCCAGATCAGGCTCAAATAAAAATAAACTGATTAAGTAAATGGCAGATGGTCAAGAGAATACCTTACGTCATTGAATAAGTTCTACAAATGGCATACTCCGAACCATCAAATAAGACGAGGGAATCTAGTGATTCTTCGAGATCAACACCTCCCCCATCAAATCGTATTTACGATGTGCATCACGGTTAAGATAATCTTATCAGGGTAATCACTATCAAGCTTTGAAAGGGTGTTCCATATTCAAATTTAGCAACTTAGATACAAAACATTGGATCATGTTGAAAAAGCGAAAACCTTTGACGGTTATTACCTGAACAGTCGCATTTTTGAAATAGAATGATCTGATGCCCTCAGTTTCTCAACAATAATTATTGTATTTTTTTGACGATTAACGATGCCATCAAGATGAGAACTCAATTGCGAACTATAACTGTAGAAACATTACCGTTTTTAAAATATTGCTCAACAGTAAAAATGCATTGTTGTTTTCTATAGCTCTCTATTTTCGATAATCCGGAAGAGTCAGGTGTCACGCTGTATTTTGTAACTATCGATCAATTAATTTACAAAACAATGAGGCCAACACTCAATTAAATTCCTCTCCCAAATTGAGGAACACAAACTATAAATTATCTTTAGGGCCTTCTTTGGTAGGTGTTTATTTCGTTATTTTGACCTTTAGCATAAATTAAAGCTGTTTTTTGTAGTAAGTGGACCTACTAGATTGGCAAAACAAGCAGCCATCCTATATCACCCATGACGGAGTATCGTTTGGAACTCGTTGCTTTTCAAGAAACTTGATGACGAAAAGGTGGAAACCATATTTTGTACCAAGACTATATATGCGTTTCTTAGGAGTGGAGATGTCCTCGCCAATCCCAACCGACGTGAAATTCTCACTGATCATATGCAGAAACACCGTTCCCGTAAAGTTGATTTCATTAAAACCAATCACTTGATACTCGGACGGGATACTTTTGGGATTATTTTTTTTAACCTTTTCGATTAACGAGTTAAAACAGTATGAATGGCAAGCCCGGGATGAAAAACAGTCTGGAAAATTATAAAAGTTTGGACTAATCGATCTACAATGGACTTTAAACTATTTATAGTATTTTTGTTAACCAAGTTGATTGCTTAACATATAGCCTTATTACTACATAATATAAGTCACGAGGTCATACTAAATTAATGCCATCACATTAATCCACTGTAAGGAAAAAAATTGAAAATTCTAATAAAACGAAACTTATCATTATTGTTATTTATTTATTGTGTTTGTGTGTGTGTGCATGTATACACAGAAAACTAAAAGAAAATCTAATAAATAAAAGGCCAAAATGAAAATCGTTTATGTACCAAAAAAAAACTGTAACAACCCAATTTCATTCTAGATCTTCTTCTGTTGTTTTGTTACTTCGTTTCATTTTTGTCGTCTGTTGTTCTCAGCTAAGGAGCAAAAAATACGAGAAAATATTACACAAATAAATAAATAAGCGACCTAAATTTTTTTATTACACATTTTTTATTTTTCTTATTTTGGTTATTTGCGACAAAAATATTATTTTCACTTCATTGAAAAACTACAAAAGGAAAACACAAAGTTGAAGACAAATCTTGTGTACGAAAAGTCAATGGTAAGAAAAGGTTTTCTCTCGTATATATTGTATTTTGTTTTTCTCCGCATCTCGTACATAACAAAAAAATGTTGTAATTATTTGAATGATGCTGTGAAAGAAACACCAAAATGAAAAACCCTCGTCGTATACACAAACAGAAGATTTTGTAAAAAAACAAAAATCTAGTTTCTAGAGTAGTACCATCTTATTGTTTACAGTGTCTTTATTTAGTATGTATGTGTGTGTGTATTTTCTAATGTTTTTGTTGTTTTATATTCTCATAATGTAACGAGCACATTCTAATCCAAAAACACCACCCACACCACCAACAACAACAGCAACAATATCATCACAAATTTTCATAAGAAATATTAGAATACATCTCAGTTTTATATCATTGTGGTAGGTTTGCCTATTTATTTATGTATTTTCAGTTTCATATGATAACATTATATCGAACACACCATATAAGAGTCGAGTAAATATTCTCATTCCACAAAAAAAAATTCCTTATCCCCAAAAAAAAAAAAAACGGAAGTGCACATGTGTGCTGTATCTCGTTTATATAATATCAAAACGATTCTTCGAAATGGGAAATTATTTTCAATATATAATTGGGTTTTTTTTTACAATAAATATTTAGAAAAATATCTATCGAAAAGTTAATGAAAATGGGGTTGACATTTTCATTTTATTTTGTTACACGAGACGTATTATTACGATGATAACTTCGATACCGCTGAGTGAAAAAAAATAAATTTTTTTTTTTAATAAATATGTCATATTTTTGCCAAATTTTTTAATAAAATCAAAAAAAGAAATTTTTTAAGTAAAATATTTCAATTTTATGTGTGATTGGAAATGGGTCGGGGGGTTTTCTTTTTTTTTATATTATATATTCATTTTCATCCATCTTGCTGTAGTCGTATACAATTTTTATGGGTATTGTGGTTAAAGCATTCCAATAAATGGTCAATAATGGTTTAAAACCACAACAAGTCATAAGGAAATAGTCAAGAAACCACAAAAATCATCTACTCGTTTTACTTACCACACCACTGAGTCATTAAGAAACGTAGAATGACAACTAAATTGAGGGAGATATTCAATGCATCTAGAAAATTTCCAAATGGCGTCTCATAAAGAAAATTGTATGGTTGGGTCTGCGCTTCAATCGAAACTGATTTTTATAATCAAAAATTGGTGAACGAATATGCGAATTGTATGGAGGTCCAATCCTAATTAGTGATTTAATGATTATCGACTAAATACTGTATATGGAACATCGAGGGCTCCATATCTGGCTTTAAAACATTATTTCAGTTAGCATCCGACGATCTTTATGTGTGAGTGATGTACAAAAACAATAATTATGTACCAATTTGATTATTAAAGCAAAACCAACCACAATGTTTATCATGTGTATCTTTTTTATGTGGACTGAGAGAATGTGAGTGCATTTCACATTTTGTTAATCTACATTTTGAAAAAAACATTATTTCTATTATGCATTCAATAAAATCTCTATGAATAGCTGGCAACCTACCTCATTATCGCAAAACAAAAATTGCATCAGATATATGGCAGTACTTTTGTCGTAATACAATAATATCGCAAAACAAAAACAATGTAGCGTCATTATTTCGCTTACACAAAAATTTTCGAAGAAACAAGTATGTTTTCCGCATGCTACTATGATCCCAAACAATAGAATCCCAACACAAAAATATCGCAACCAAATATTTCGCCACACAATTTGATTGGTTTCTTTATACATTTTACTGTAAATCAGTAAAAGGCTCTTCAGTAATAGGTGTGACTAGACGTTAGACGATATTTCTTCATTCTTATCATTTACAAAAATCCCTCACATTGCGCGGTTAAAAACTGCTCGATTTTATTTCATATTACGCAGTTACTTTTTTAAAAAAGAAAAGAAAAACGTAATGAATGTACAGTTATTTCCATGTTAAACAAAATTCCTTGTTTTTTTGTTTAAAGAATTCGCAAAAAAAAGCCAAACGCGCTTTGAGAGGAATAACTGTATATTTCCTAAAGATAGTAAAAATTGGGATAATTATGCGGAATTACAACAAAAATAATATTTTTTACAACGAATAGATACGAAAATAAAATCAAAATCAAAAGCCAGATAGGAAATGAAAATATTGCAAATTAAAATATTGCATATGTTCATTGCAAATACGCATTTTTGATGAAATATGCAATATATTTATTTATAAATTTAAAACGATATTTTTTCTGAGATATTTGTGGTTTGCAATATTTTTGTTTGCCATATTTTAGTTTTGCGATATTTTTGTCTGTTGAATTATTTTTTACCTCTTTACTTACAGCAAATTTATTACCAATTGATAAAAGAGCATTCGACATTTTTGTTATGTGATTATTTTGCATGCTATAATTTATCTGCGAAATTTTAGATGCAAAATTTTATCTGCGAAAATACGGTAGGGAGCCATACTTTTAGAGGCGTTGTTTCGATCGGATAAATAAATAAAATTTAAGACAGCGGCCGCCACTGGTAATTTCATAGTAAGACCTAAACCTACCAAAGTTAACGTCGGAATACCATATATCTGAATTAAAACTGACTCGATTTCACTTCCACAAAAATTGTTATTCGTGCTATAGTTGCGTCAGCCAAACTAGGATATATTTACAGGAAACAGTTTTGCAACATTTATAAAAACACAGTAAGGACCTTTGAACTTAAAAACCACTTTATGTTATTTCTTATGCTGAAATTGTTGGTCTAATTCTGATCAATTTTATAAAACTACAACCCTTCACAGTTTATCTAGGACTTTGGCCAAGACAGTAAAACTGTATATGTTTTGAGGCCTAAGTGGAATCCAAAACAGATATATTTTCTTATCGTGTCAGAATGAATGTGCCAGCCTTTGCCAAGAAAAAATTATTTTCAGAAAACAGTCAAGTTTTCAATCCGTTGAGATGATTATCTCCAGAAAATAGTAAAAAAATAAAATACTATTTCAGATACTTTGGCTGACCTCACGAGATTAGAATGATGAGCTAGTATCAAACAGAAATAGTTTGTAACAACCACAGATGAAAAAGTTCGAATATAAAGATGTTTGCATACACCGCTGTTCTTTTTATACAGAAAAAGCAAATCAGATAGTCTCCTTCATCTAAAGTCTATCTGGTAAATAAGTCATTTGGAGCATGACAGGAGCTTTGTGCTGCTCATTTTCTATCAAAATTAATTAAGCCAGATGTGGAAATGATAGAACTTGAAATAATAAAGGCAGTTTGTTTGATCGATTCAACCATAATTTTAAGTTAGTTAAATTGGTTAAAACTGTCAAAAACAACAGAAACATTCGATAAAATGTCTAAGTCGCCAAAGATAACTTCTTTGAGGAACACCAGAATTTGCCAACGAATAATCATAAATACAATCACCAATTTTGTCTAATTGTATATGTGACCACACAAATATGACCTTAACCACAGTAGCATGCTAGAGAGCATGCCAATTTTTTGTTACATGGATAAAAGAATCTCGTGAGAGATCCTGGTAAACGTTTTGTTCAACCTGCACCCGTTCTCAATTTCATTAGTTCAATAAAGCATAAATTCAATTAAGTTTGTTGCATTTGGTCTGGAGTTTATAACACTAGAAGTATCTCTACTTTGAAATAACCACTTATTTGCAGGAGTGACAGGTTTTCGGAACTTAGACACAAATCCACTTAGCATAAGTCCAATTAAGTTTGTTGCATTTGGTCTAGAGTTTATAACACTAGAAGTATCTCCACTTTGAAATAACCACTTATTTGCAGGAGTGACAGGTTTTCGGAACTTAGACACAGTCCGAATTTCTTGTAAAGGTTGACAAGTTAAAGTTGACCGTTTCGAAAAGCCCCGTTGTTATGCAATAGTGAGAGTTAGACCCCTGTAGACACTCTTTAATCGCTTGAACTCTTTTGAGTTATGAGAAAGAGGCATAATATATCACTAAAATAGTGTTTTACCAACCATATTAGCAAGAGTCAAGGATTAAAAAGATTTCAAACACGGCTGCGTAATACTATTAGTTTCGGGCTTTATGTCTACGTTCATTTCCGAAAAATTTAGCAATGTGTTGATGCTACCCAGGCAAAAAATTAAACAGTTGTAACTAGTATTAATGGTTTGGGCAATTAAGTCACAAAAGTAAACTGTTCACTAACCCTCAACTTGAGAATTGCGGTAAATCCCATAACATCTAAAATTGTGGGCCAAGTGGACTTTAAACAAATTATTTCAGTTTGGCAGTAATTTGACAGTTAGAGAAAATTCAGTGAAAATACCAAATTCAAATTATTTGATTCACAGAATAGCAATTAACGGTGCCGGAGGGAAAATATAACTTCAGATTAACAAGCAATAAATAGTATAGCGACAAAATCACAACTTTTGGTAGAGCAGTATAGCACCGCATTTAGCAACCAGACCATTAAATGAAATTGTGTATAAAATCCGTGCTGAATTTAATACGTGGACGGATTTAATAGAGGAAATAAGGCCATAAAGAATTGATAAAACAACTGCAGTATTTAGAGCAAGTTGCGCCTACGTTTGCAGGAGGCAGCACTTCGAAAATATTTGATATAATTAAAAGAAATAGTTGGCAACACGTTTCACCTAAATACAACCCTGCCGATTGTTCATCAAGTGGAATTCTGGCATCCGACGTATTTTACCATTCCAAAACTGTTTCTGAACAAAAACGAAATTACTAAGGTGCCGACGAAGAGCCTGCTAAATTTAGCGTAACTTTTTTAACCAAGTTGCCAGAAATTACATTTATAATAAAACCAATGAACCTCGTATTCCGCAAAATGAAAAGAGAAACGTAACACGTAAAGGGCCATTAACCATTCTAGATTTAAAAATAGCTGTCAGAATATGTTTTAAGTGCGCCCAAAAGGAGTATATGAGCTAGATGATGTTATGACTATATAAGAAAACAAACATCGCTTAAATATTTAAATAATTTTATGGACGATGATGGGTTATGATAGTTGAAGTAAATGGCGAATACAAAACTCAAATCCAGCATATAAAACTAACCATCCAGTAATAATATAAACTTTTAACCACTCAAAATTATTAATAGAAGACTACCTTATAATCTATACTATATTATGCAGGGCCACGGTTGATACTAACTATTTTAAGGCAAAAGATATGGCTAACAAAAGGGAATCAGTAAACTCGACAAGGGATAGAAGAATCTGCATTGTACTAGAGCCAAGCTAATATCACTTTCATATTTGCGGGGTTAACTTTTGAGGGCGTTCCTAAAAATCCATTAATGGACATTTCAATTCGCATTAAATGTGTTTTGCCAAATGATGTAGAGTTCGATGTTTTACCTCCAGCACATGTCATCGTCAGATATTCATTAGTCCTGGTTGCGGAAATAAATTACATGAATGAAAAACTAACCAAATCCATACAAATGAAGTAACATATTTGGCAACGATGAAATGTGTGAATATCTAACGTTAATGCTATCACATTCAAAGTAGACATCATCTAGACTAACTGTTTAAATTGATGGTTCAAAATTATTGCTTGACAATATACAGTGACTCACAGTAAAAATTGCTTACCGTTAAAAATATTATTTTTTGTAAAAAATCTAAAACAAAAATAAAAACAATATTAAATACAAAAATGGATATTTTAAAAAGTTTATTTTACTCATACTTCCACAAAAACAAAATTATAATAATTCAAACACATTTATAACGGTAACTTTACAAAATTTTATTTTGTTTTTTTCTTGTTTACTTTGTTACCTTTTTCACATTTGAATGCAACTGAATTCGAGTCGTTGTAACTTGTCAGTCGTTTGTTTAATTAGTTATTCATACTGGGGCAACATACATCAATCGAGATGCGAATTTTAATTATTAATCATTACAAAAACGGAAAAAGTCAGAGGTATATTGCAAAAATTGTTTGTAAACTCCCATACAACTATACAAAATATCATTAAAAGGTACAACATTGAGAAAAGAATTGTTAATAAAATAAAAGCCAAAATAAATGGTTTACTGAACGTGATGAGCGAGTTGGATTCTCAATAAATCTAAGAGCAATCCAAAACTGATCGCGTTGAAACTTCGGAATATGGTGGAAAAACATTTAAAAATAAATTGCAGTGCTGAGACTATTCTAAGGGTACTACGCAGAGCAGGTTTAAATGGCACGAAAGAAGCCATTCATTAGTGAAAAAAATAAAAAGATTGAGTTTCGCCTACAACTACATAATAAAAGATTTTAATTTCTGGATGAAAAATGTATTTACAGACGAGAGTAAATATAACCTTTTCGGGTCTGATGGAAGAGTTTGGAAAAAACCCAATGAAGAGATGAAACCATAGCATTGGCGTCCTATACATTTAGACATGGCGGTGGTTGAGTGATGGTTAGCTGGAGTGCGTGTTCAGCAGCTGGGGTTGGTAAATTGCACTTTATTGATAACAATATGGATAAGCATCGATATTTAAATATTTTAAAACAAAATTTAAAACAAAATGAAAAAGTTAACATTAAATACAAGTTTCATTTCGACCAAGATAATGATCCAAAACACACGGCTGTAACTGCGAAAGATTGGCTAATACACCACCGAATTTAAATATTATTGAAAATGTATGGCAAAAACTGGAAATTTAAATTCGGAAACATAATATTTCAAATAAGAATGAGTTGAAAACGGTATTATTGGAGGCATGGAATAATATAAGCCCAGATTACACCAAGAAACTAGTTATTAACCAAAAAGGATTTCCAACAAAGTACTAGGATATTTTTAAGATATTGTTTATAGAACTTTTTAGAAACTAAACTTTGCATAGCATCTGTAAAACGTTGATATATTGTATATATTTCTCTGAGAAGGGCAACGATGACGCCGAATTATCACAAAAATTCAATTGGCACCAATTATATACAAAACACAACATCAGTTTCTAGGAATCCGGATTTATACACACGCACTCACACTCTCATATATATGGATATAATTTTTTGTCGTAAATGCGAAATGGATTTTTAATGAAACAAGAGTGTTATTGTCTTACCCAATTAAGACATCAACGACCACCAGATGAGTGTCGTGTTGGTCAAATCTCCTCTTTACTTTAACAAACCTATTAACGTAAAAAGTTTGTTTTTTGTTTGTGTACCTATCTCAGTATCTACCTATCTACCATCCCACATACATAACTTTGTGTTATTCATTTTTAATTTTTTATCTAAGAAAATATCTTGAGAGTTGACATTTTCTTTAAGTTAAATACAGATCCGCAAAAACAAAATTCCAACTCAAATACGGAAAAAATGGTAGATTAGATTTTCTTGGAAAATCGTTTAAATTCAACGTCCTTGGTATATATATAAATCTAATTGATATCTTTGTTTTGACATGGTGCGCGAATTTTTATACAACTAAAGATGGTTCAAAGGTATGATTTCTTTTTTATTGTTGTTGTAATATTTTGAATCCAATTAAATTGTTGTACGCCGATACGTCTTACGCCTCATCCCAGCCCACCGATTTATTACATCATCATATTTTTTTTGTTGTTGTTGTTGTTGTTGTTTAAAGCTCATCGCCATCATTTTTTGTGTATACCATAGATTAAGGTTATTGTTGTTGTTCTATTATACATATATAAGATAAAATATTTACAATAAAAGAAGAAAATTTAGATGTTGAATTTGCGTATACTATATAGACCCATACTAATATTTGCGAGATGGGAAAACGAAAACAGGAAGGAAAAATTAATAAATCAATAAGAAAAATGTCTTCTTCACCGTTTTCTTGTTGTGTTTCGCGTTTTTTTGTGAAGCCATCGGTAACAACACATCGTTATGTAACATTCGCGTAATATTTATGTCATTCCAAACAAAATAAAGCCAAATTTATTTTATACGTAAATTTACGGGGATGAGTTTGAGTTTAATGTTATGAGTGTATATATATCCCTTTGAATACGAGTTTTATATAATTTATTCTATTCTTCATCTAAGTTGTTACATGGTAATACATAATATATTTTATCATATTATATATATGGTGTATGTTGTTCATAGGTATTTGTCAGGGATCCACCGAAACCATTCCACACCGTTTATAATAGCAATCGCATTTATGTTATGATTTGACAATTTCCAGGATGAAGATTTTGTAATATTATATTTGTGTTTGCACCAAGATACAACCTAAACTTTAATACGAGTACATAATATATGGGGTGAATTTTTTTTTTTTTTTTGTATAAAGCGCAAATAATTTTTGGTTATATATATATATATATATATATATATATATATATATATATATATATATATATATATATATATAGGATAAATCTTATATATATATATATATATATATATATATATATATAGGATAAATCTTATATATATATATATATATATATATATATATATATATATATATATATATATATATACATTTGAAAAGTTATTGCCATGACATTTATACTTAAAGACAATTTTATTGTCATCATAAACTTTAAATTTATTACGACCTTTATTTTATTTAAGAATAATTCATTGATAATCCTCCACCTCGGTGTAGAACTCTCAGGATATATAGGTAAAATCTAACGTATTTTCAACTTGGTACTGACGGACATGCATAATGTTTGCCATGTATTATCCAATCAGAAATTTGTAAGCCAAATTGGCCCTGCATAAAATAAAAAACCGGAAACAATTAAACATAAAGTATGTAAATGTGTAATGAAGACAGTAGGTGTTGTGTGTTACAAGCTTTATTTCAGAATCAGAATGATGTGATGTGTCATTTGGCGATATAACATGATACAACGTTAGTACAAATACCTTCCACCACCATTCAATGTGCATGTGAATCACATTGATAATCACATGTCATTGTTACATCTCTCCTTTTTTTTATTTTTTTTTTAGCTCTTTATTTTATTTATTTATATAATGTAATATTTTAAACTTAAATTTATTTCATTAGATTTTAATATTTAATTTTTTAAATCAAGGCGAACTGGTAGTTTTACTATACGGCCCAATCGCGTTCTATTTACTATCATTCTGTGCTGATTTGACCCAGTTACTTGATTAGTTGAACTAACTGTGCCTCTATCTATGTTTTCGTTAACAATAGTTGATGGAATCATGTCGTTATCTATTATTTTTTCTGCCTTATGTATGTCTGCTTTAGTTGATTTGATATGGTGGTAGTTTCTTCAGTATATATTTCATTGTTATCTGTTTGAACTATCATTGATTTTGGTGAATCATTCCTTAGGTTTTATTTGAATTTTAATTTTGTCATTAACTTCAATGGGTTTTTATTCTTTACTACCTATGTAAGCGAATCTTTTTTCTATTGATCTGCTGTTTTGTAGTTTGTCAGCGACATTGGATTCTACCTTTGGGATCAGTAATAGTTTTGATATTGGTAGTGTTGATCTTACTATTCTCCTCATTAGTCGTTGGTTCGGTGACCCTATGTTTTCCAGTCTTGGCGTATTTCGTAGATTCAGCATGGCTAAATATGTGTTTGATTCGTCCTTTGAGCATGTTGTGAGTAATAATTTAACTGTTTGTACTACTCTTTCGGCTTAAGCCATTGGCTCGTGGAAAATATGCGCATTCTTTGGCAAATTGTTTAGATTCTCTTGCTGAGAATTGCGGTCCATTATCTGATTGGAGTATTTCTGGGCAACCGTGGACTGAGAACCATTTCGGAAATTTTGAGATTTCTGATGAAATTGAAGATTGTGATTTGACTTGATTAAAGTCTATGAATCCTGAATAACTGTCGACTATAATTACGTAGGTCTACGAACTACATTTAAATAAGTCTGTTCCCACTATTTCAAATGGTATTTCCGGGGTTTCCTTTGTAGTTACTGGTTCTTTGGTTTTGTTTCGTTGAGTTTGTTCGCAAACTGCGCATCATTCTATGAAATCTATCACGTCTTGAAATTTATCAACCTAATCGTTGATTGTTGTCCTAAATGGCCAGCATTAGCTTGTGTGATTATTTTATTAAACTGATTTTTAGGGACTATTATTTTTTGTCCTTTATATATTGTACCATCATACACCGATAGTTCCTCCTTGAAGTTTGCAAAGTGGTTTGTGTCCTAGAAATTTTATTGACTGAACGTTGAATTTACATTTATCTCTGTTTAGTGTTAACTCGGAATTCCTCATTTTTTCTATTACTTTGTTAGTTGTGTTAATACACCCTTCTAATGTTGTGTCATGAATAAGTATATCATCCATTGATACTTCTACGTTTTTAATTCCTTCCAATAGATTAGACATCAACTTCTGAAATACTTCCGGTGTCGATGCCAATCCAAAAGGCAATCTAAGGCATGTGTACCTTCTCCATGGTGCTGAGAACGCTAGATATTTTTCTGATCTTTCTGTTACTGGTATCTGCCAAAATCCTTTTAGGCAATCTAGCAATGTGAAGTATTTTGAACCCTTTACGTTAGTCGCTATTATATCTAAAGCCTTCAGTGGGTAGTGACGTCTTAGAATATCTTTGTTTAAATTTGACGGGTTAAGGCAAATTCTCAATTTTCCTTTTTGTTTAACCGCCACTGGTGGAGACACAAGTGGGTTTGGTTCCTTTATCTTTTTTATGATTCCCCATTTGACCATTTTTTCTATTTGTTTTTTCACTTCGCTTCTGATTGAATATGCTATTCTTCGCGGTGGGGAAATTATGAATTTTCGATTCTCGATTAAATCTATATCATATTTAAAATTGTTTACTTTTCCTATTCCTTTGAAGATCGCATCGTCTAGAGTGAACACTTTTTCTGATATTCGTTTATTATTTCGAAGTCCAATTATTGGAACTGCTCCATTTTCAATAACTTTGAATTTAATATTGTGTGTTCTACTTCCAATCGAGCATCTCATTTGTATTTCTCCTAATACTCTAATCAGATTCCCTCCGTATGATTATAAATGTCTTGTATTAGACTGTTCTATTTCAAACCTCAATTCGTCTATTATTGACTTGTTTAATACGTTACACATAGCACCTGTGTCGATTTTGCACTTAATTGCCTTTCCGTTTATTATGATATTTACGAACCAACTGTTGTCAACGTCTTCGCTAACCGTATGGGCAGTCATATACAACGTCTCAAGTGACTCGTCCGACATTGCGCTAACACCGTGTTCTTCACCTATATAATTAACTTTTTCACCTTTATATTTTTTACTTTACGTTAGTATTTACTTTTTTTGTTTCTACAAGCTATTTTATAATGAGATTTTCTTTTGCATAAATCGCATACTTTTCCAAACGCTGGGCAGCTTTTGGGGCCATGTGTGGTTTTACATCTGTTGCATAGAAAATTTTTACGGTCTATTTTAATATTTTTGACTGTATAAATAACATCGCTTTTAAATGATTGCACTTGTTGAAATGTTACTACATTTGTTTTGCAAATGCTGATCACTTCATCTATAGGGTTGCTTTATCATTTGCTAGTAATCTTTGACGTAAGTCATTTTTATCTATGCCCATTACTATTTTGTCTTTTAATATGTCATTAGGCGTTATCTTTTATGTTGAGTGTGTCCACCAATTTGCTTTCTTCTGAACCGATGCATGTCATCAAAGTAGCTACTTTTATATATATATATATATATATATATATATATATATATATATATATATATATATATATATATATATATATATTTATATATATATATATATATATATATATATATATATATATATATATATATATATATATATATATATATATACATATATATATATATATATATATAACACTTAATGTGTGACAGGTAATCTTTTCTCTATATTTCTCTCGATTTTTGGAGTAGCAGCTGATGTTATATTTTCAACCATCTCACATATTTTAGGTGGCGTATCGAATAAATAATCAATCTTTTTTTTAATTTAATGCCGATTTGACTCAACAAAATTATCAATTCCAATAAAAAAAAACAAAATGCAGTGTCATTTTAAATTTACGCTTACTACAATCCAGTTAAAATTCGGGCTACTTCGATATCGTTAATATTATTAAAGAGCAAGTGTTTCCCTTATGAAATTAATTTATTTTCAAACAAACAACTTTTATTGATTGGTGCGTGTAGTGCTTCTAGTAGTGAAGAAATAGTATATACATCTCGCTTGAGAAGTGCTATTATAAACTCGTGCGGGCTTTAATAGCATACTTTTCAACCGTGGTATATAATATACTATTATTATGCAATAGCCAGATCTTTATAGAATTCATAAATCTTCTTTTAGATGGAATTAATGGTACGAAATTTTACAAGAAAATTATTTAAAAAATGGGTTTTAAAAAACTTCGGAACTAATTTACTTCGGATGAAGATTTTTCTCAAATTATGCTCATGACAGCTTATACATTGCGATTACCTTTTATATTAAAGTATATGTCTATTACTTTAAAGGTATAGAGATGTTTCAATGGATAATTTTTACTAATAACAAACAACGGCCATGAGTGAAATCTTTTATTTTTAAAGTAGATAAGACGCAGAACTTGCTTTTTAGCGATTATTAAAGGCTTGATTGTTTCAAAATATACTTACCGTCAACAAATACCATATCGCAATTTTGGCAAAATAAGTGCATGATAAAAATTGTTTAGTACTTGAGGTGGACAGTGATCCCGAAGTTGATACATTTTTCTGATCGACCTTCATTTCATTTAAAGTCCTTCATTTTTAAGGTTTGCAATATGGTACTTCCAATCCAAACAATAATCCATATTTAAGCCAAGATATTTTATGTTCTTAACAGATTCAACAATCATGCAATGCGATGTACAAGTGTTATTACGTTTTCAATCAAAGCCGTGGAAAATAATATCATCTGTAATAATATTTGTTCCTATATGCAACAGCTGTAAAAAGCATTTCAATTCGGGATAAAACACCATCGTTGAGACTCATATTCCGTCATAAGCTTGTAAGCCATTTTGGTTCTGCTCACCTGGATGTGATCCACGAAACTTTAATGTAAAGTTGAAAAATTTTTACTCTGTGATTAATGTAATAAAATATTTGATGAGCTCTCATTTTGAGGACTTGAAAAAGTTTCAGGCACGTAAATACGAAACAGTAGTCAATGATAAGATGGCAATTGAAGCTGAGTTACAACAATTAAAAACGGTTGCTTTGAAGAATAAGGAACTAATTAATAGGGAAGCAATCATTGATACTCATAATCGTTAATAATATATTGGAAAATACTGAGTGCTTGCATCTGGGTAATGCAATTACCTCTATGGAATATACAGTGCCCATTAGAATATCTCAGTTAAAGTTGTATAGAAATTAAAACTCATTCGGAAATTTGAGTCTGTATATAAACAAATCAACAATTTTGTTTCAAAAAGATCGAACGTCGAAATACTACAAGGTTGTGTCGTATAGCGATATCATGGAAATTAAAGACTGCCAAGATTATAGATGCTGCCATCTTATGGAAAGTGATATGTTTTACACGTATGCCCTAGTGCATTGATTATGCAGCTAGTTGTCTCTCAATGTGTCAAAAATATAAACAAAATATTTTATGAATATCGTGTGCGAATAATACTAACTGTACATAAATACACTAAACAACGAACATCATTTCTGTTGGAATTATCACGAACAGAAACAAATTAAAACCAAGAAAAAGTCATGGCCGACTATCATTTTCATTCAAACAATCTGTTGCTTTAAAATATTACAGTTTTTCATGTTAGGTTTAAGCATAGATTAAAATATAAAAAAATGTTCTAATTAGAACAAAAAATAAAAGTAAGTGACGAGTACCTTTAATATGCTATGAAGGGTACCACTAGTTTGAATAAAAATTTAAAAGGTTTTTTTTGTTTACTGTACAAAGTATAAAAATATATTTTTCAACTACAAAGAAAGATTTCATTGCCTAGAAAGGCTACTTGGTTTTATTTTTTATTATTTCATTGTCGAATGCATATTTTACAAACCTTCTTTAAACAGTAACTGAGAAGAATTTCTTCTTTTTAATTTTCTTTCTCTATTATTATTTCTAGATATAAATTTTTGTTGTTTGTGTGTGGGCTATCTTTATTATATCTTAATTTATGGTTTAAGGCAATGATTCATGTACAAATTTTGTCTCATAAACATAAGTTATAATCGCTCTGATTGGTTAATATTTTTTTTGAATGAAATTCACAGCACACATTTCTAGAAATAACCGTTACTCTCGATCATAAAGTAGTGAAAATAGTAGAAAAAGTTGAGATACAATACAATAAAACGGTCAACGCTTTTAACAGTTCGAGAAGGAAATTTTGGAATAAAAGCAAAGAATACGTCAACGCAAATAATAACTCAAGCGAGTGTAGTCAAATTAAAGCCTCCAACCTTTGGTGGAACAACTCGTTTGACATATTAAAACTACAATTTGAAATAGCAAACGGTAAACACTGTAACGGTGTTAGAGTGTAATATAGAGATGATTATAAGCGCTAACTCTTCAGAATCGAACTGAAAGGCCGATATTAATAGAGTGGGGAATCACTACAGGAGTATGCAGCTAATATTGAGAGATTAGTTCTTGCACATCCCATACTGGCCTCAAAAACATAGAGAATCAAGATTGATGCCTTCGTTGTACAGGATGTCAATATCAGAAAAGCTGTAAAGTTGTCTTCAAAAGCAATAGTCGCAGAGACCGTCGACTATGCATTAACCAACGAGAGGGCGTGAAACAATATCAAGATACGAGAGATGGAGATGAATGAAGAAAAATCAAATGTTGGGTTTGTGACAGAACGGGCCACATCTTTGGATAGATTATGAGAAATGGCGAAGAGAGAGGCCGGGAGCACCATCGCCAAGGTATCGCAAATCGACAAAAGAAGTTGCAAGATTTGTTGAGAAGCAAGACCAAAGCAATTGTGTGGAATGGCAAAGAAAACGATTGAGTACACCATCGCCAAGGTATCAAGGACCAAGAAGCAAGAGAAACAGCGGCAGGCCGAAATATTGGATATGTATCAAGGTTAGTCACTTATCACGGGACTGTAGATGGAGAAAAAAAAATAACCATCCCCTAGGCCATGGCGAAGCAGTAATGAGGCAGAAGCCATTAATGATGGCCAAATAACGACAGCATAATTCAACAAGATTAAATTTCTTACGGAAAATCCAAACGGGAATGCCGCTGCTTTGCCGAGTATAGATTTCAAGGAGATAGATTTACTGATTATATTTCCAAGTGGAAATGAACGAAAACATCAACGACGTCAGATGCATATACACATCAGAAGAATGGATTCCTGAGACCATTATAAAGGTGCTAATGATTCCTAGAGAAGAATTGGATGAAGAACATTAGTTTGTACGACAGAAGATATGGCTTGCCAGTGATAATAAGAAGACTCGATATGACGTACGAGCCACTAACAGAGGATTTGAAAAAGGACAATCAGTATGGCTTCATAACCTATAACGAAAAAAAGATTTGTTGTGACTCCTTGATGGAAAGGACTTTACATGGTTATAAATATTGGGCAAGGAGGTAAACCTAAAGTGGTGCACCTAGAGTAATTGGCGCTCTATTAGGGAGGTGCGTTGAATCTTGTTTGGGACGGACCAACTGAGGAGGAGTGTAGTGTTAAAATTTCTCTAGAATTAAGCCTAGAGACATCTATGAAGTAGCACTAATATTAACAAAATATAAAATAAAAGAATAGCATAGTGACTTCTCGAAAAAGTATAAATTAGAGTAGAAAAGTAAAAAGTAGAAGTAAACTTGTTTGTGGCCAGTAAATATCAGTGGAATTTATTCATAATCACGATACGAACCGCAATAGACAAAGACTTAGCTTAAAAATATTTAAATATTTTTATTAAATATTTTATTGATGAGAAAGTATTCGTCCTAAACAGTCTTATATCTATTTCATAATCATGTTCCAATTAAGTGGTTTGTTGAAAGTCAATGAAGTACTGCAATCTGGTTTAACTCTGAGATTAAGTTGACAATGGTTGATCGAGAAATTTGCTTCAAAGTATGGAAAAAACATAAAACTAATGAAAACCCAATTATTTTCCGTCGAATGAAGAAAATTGCCAAATTACTAGAAGTAATTGAATTAAAAAGCAGGTTGATTTTAAGTTTGTATCAAGATAGCTTTGGAAGAATATACGTAAATTTGGCCTCTCCAATTTGCTCCTACTTTTTGTAACTTTTACTTTCACTCGGTCGAAGATAGTAATATTCTAGCCTCGCCGTATAAGATAAAATTGACAATTTTTGATGAAAGATTCTTTAAAATCATAATACATTAATGAATAAAGGCCTTACATCTGGTCCGTAATTCTCGCTCAATGGAAAGTCTTTAGATTTACCCCTATACCAAAAGGTACAACACCTAAATATTTGAGTGAAATTTGAGTGAAAAAGTACCAAAATACTACGCCTAAATCGATTATTTTATTGGGTCATTATATCAATAACGACCCAAATGAAATATTTAACTGGGCTACAATTAGTAATCTCCAGCTTAATTCAACTAAATCTAAGGTTCGGCGGATTTATATAAGTAAAGATGAAATTCCGTTTCCACTCATCACTTTTGGTAAAAATATCATTTCATACACTGACAAAGTTTGGAACCTGGGTTTTATCATGAATTCTAATTTTACCTGGGACGATTAAGTGAATCTAGTCTCTTCAACATATTTATATGCTCGTCTCAAAAGTTTATCCAAGGTCAGGACTAAATGAAAATTATTCGACTAAATGAAAATAAAAAAACCCATTAACTCACTGATCCTGTTATTTGCACATATTAAAATTTCTTAAGCTATTGCTTTTAAACTATCGCTAATTTGCCTTGGGGGTCTAATTTCTCATAAAATTGTGCTCTTTTCAGTTGATGTTTATAAAACTTTTTATCCGCTGACAAACGATTCATTTACCTTCGATGTTTTAGATGGAAACATTATGACTGTCTCTAATAAATTTTTATCATAAATGTGAAACAGTTCAATATCTTTGACTGTCTTAAAGACAGATATTTACTAACCATATATATATCCAATAACTTTAGAGACACAATCAATCCAATAAACAACCTTGATCATAAAATAATTCATTATTACAGCAGTGATTATTTATAGTTCCATAAAAAAAAAAACGATAAATTTATGAATGTCTCTAAATCACGAATCACTGCACATAAACATACGCACATGAAATATTTGAGTATCTATACAATTTAAATGGAATTCGTTGTTAGGCGCATACGTAAAGTCAAGCATATACATAATTATCCATTTTATTGATTGTAAAATCTAAAACATAAAATTCCATAAATAAAAATACATTAAATCCAATACCAAACCTTGTAACTATACTTGTATATATAAATATTCAAGGATATAAATCCTTCGGGATTATTATATACAAAATAGCCCGTAAAACGCGAACGTCGCGTGTTTTTCAATGTTACATCATAATTTGATACTTATACTATTCGCACAGTATGTTCTCGTACAGCATTTTGTATTCTCGTTCGTTCAACACAAGGTGTACATTCTTATAAATAATCTAACAATCGTAAACCGAGGTGATATCCATAGTTTTTACTCACGTGGCCAATAAACTTTCTATGTGTAATATAACTTCTAAAAAAATGGTAATTTTAGAAGAGAGGTTCGTAAAAGTGTTTACATTATACGTAAAAATGCCTTTAATTCAGCTAGACGACAAGTTATATTAGGACCTTTCAGAACACATAGCGAATGGGTCTCACAAAAATTCAAACAAGAAGAAAAAGTAAAATGTGGAACGCGAATTTTTGTTGTCCGCACTTTACTCAAGATTAAATTGACCTTTATAGTTCTTTTGGAGCTAATTTATAACCACTATAAATTGTTAGTTTTATGATAGTTTCAAAATCAAATGAATCATTCAAAAGGATGAGTCCGCTGTCACAGTCGGTGTTACTTTGATGATGAATAAATTTTGAAATAAGTTATATTGCTATAGAATAAGAGACATCTATGAAAAATATAGTGTACTATAGATATAAATTAAATATCATAAAGAAGATGGTGCAATAAGCGCCGTCCTGTTTAACGATTGTCAATATATGAGTCAATCAGATTAACCTTGCATTTCAGGATTACACGGAAGACTACCGCTCCCTCTGAATTTGCTTACTTCCACTCTATTTAAAATATGTGTTTCACACAAAATAATCAAAACACTATGTTAAACCGATACTGATTGATTTGCTACCATTTAAGATCAAATAAAAATATTATACAAGATTTTAAACACAACTGTCTAAATTTAAGAACTTTTTAGAAAAAATTTTGAATTTAAATTTAAATCGTTTTTAAATTTAATTCGGCTATCTAAAACTATTTTAAGAATTCAATGTATGTATATGACCATAGATAGGAACCATTGAAATACCAATTAATTATATGATACTGTCAATGACATAGGACACTACGCTCAGTTATGAAAACACTGGAAAATAATAGCAAACCACCAAACAAAACGAAAACACCAAGCTAATGAAATAGAACCTTGAGTAAGAAACGAATTTAACTGGCTAACTTAAAAACAACCATACAAACTCTGAAAACTATCCAAATCATCAGATATCATTATTTTATCACTCGATATACAATCAAAAATTATCAATTAAGAGAATCCGTCTAAGCAGCATTATATGAATAGATAGAAGTTTGAGTCAGTAAAAACTCTTATTTATTAATCTTTTATTAAATTAATTTTATATAAGGGTCCGATTCTAAAAACAACGATAAATAAAATAAAAAATCCGAGAGTAACGGATAATCAATAACCGAAGATTTTATTTACGCTCGGTTTTATTGTAGTTTTACCGCAGTTTTTCTATAAGTGGTAACACTTTTGTGTGACGTATACCAAAGTCTCCTATATATACAAAGCCGCAATGATCAAAATCGAACTTAAAATAGAGGTGGTAGAAAGACGAAAAAAACTCTACTTTTCATACAAATCGTATGAAATTAAGTGTTGTCTTTAAAATGTATTTCAAACATGAAAATGGCCGTATAAATTAAAATTAAACGCACAGACATTTAAAGTAATTGTTAAATTATGAATGATTAAAAAATCAATCAATAAAACCCGTTTTAAATATCTTTATTTATCTTTAAATATCTTTAAAAAATTTATATTTACAAACACAACTATAGGTCGTGACGCGCAAATCATGAAAATATAAAAAAAAATGAAAAAAAAAAACACAAAAATAAACTCTTTGTAAATGGTCGAAATATCATACGTCATCGATATTTCATTATTTGGTTTTCTATTGCATTTATTGAAAATCGAATGTTTTTTTTTAAAATATGATATTCCATTTATTTTGATAACATTGAAAATCGAATGTTTCACAAGCCGTGCTTACAAATACATATCAATTACAAAAAGTACACTAGGAGTAGGTGTATTAGTGTCAAAAAAAAAATGCCAGTAATGTTATTCTTTTTAATATGAATTGAGAGAGTGTGAGTGAATTTATACGTCCAAAACAAAACCCTCTCTATTATACAAGCCATATTCAATTTCTTGTACACGCAGACTATTACTCATTTTACATACTGATACTGTGTGCCTCATGCCGAAAATTTTATCTAAATCGCCGACTTTTCTAAATCGTTCATTAGTTATTCTATTAACCACCAGAATTTTTCATTTAGTCTGCTCGTGAGATTGCTTTTCATTTAGTTGTCAATTTTTATGTACGTACATATAAATAAAAATAAAAATTTACAGATATGTATTTAAGAAGTTTTAAAACTACACAACATTAATTAAATACAAACATTAAAAACAAATATATTAAAATGGTAATATTTATGTGTAAGTATAGTTGTTAAAAACAAAATATTTGTTAACCAACTGAATCAACAATTTAGAATCGTGAATAGTCAGGCACATCTTGTAATATTAAAACTAGTGACATCTATGAATCATTGATACAAAATAATAAACAATTTTGAAACGTCGACGAAATTTTTGGAATGAGGCACACAGCATGATAGTACTGTAAAACTCCATAAAAAAAAAATAAACTTTTTTGAATGAATTTTTTGAAACAAACCAAACAAATCTATGTTGTTTGTTAAGTGTTGGAGTGTTGGTTAACATAAATGTTTTGAGTCTTTAATGTTTTGAATCTTTGATTTAAATGAAAATCAAAGTGAAATAGTAGACAGCGTAAAATGCTAATTTATAAATGTAGGTTTAATGGTATGCGACAAATAAAGAGGATATAGAATATAGAATATGGATTATTTTGGATGTTCAAAATTTTTAATTACTTCGATTCTTTCCTGAGTGGGTGAAATGCCTTGTTCATTAACCGTAGATCATTTTAGTGAACTCGAATAAACCAAAGGGTGTTGTAATGGCAGATTTTGGAATATCGGAAGGTTCGATCGGAATCTGGTGATACGCTTGAACTAGGTCTAGTGATTCGAGTCAATGTTCGATAATCCCCACATTAATCCCCAAGGTTTAATGGACTGGACTGCTACTGGGGTGACATATCCCTTGTGATATCATGAACTTAAATTCGCCCTTTGGTATCTTCAATTTTTCGGATGCAAGCCTCCGTGTTTTGCAAACTATTGGCTTTCCAATGGTTTCTAAACAGTCTGTTACATTGTGCTTAATATATTTGGTACCTAAACTAATATTTGTGACTTCCGGAAATTTAGTAAGCAAATTTTGAGTTTCGAGAGGTAAAAGTGACTTGTCTAGAATTTATAAAGCTTGGTCGGAATTTGATGAAATGACGCCTTTGGCATGCAGAGAGGTAAATGGATCTATTATCCTTTGTTTCTGTATGTCTACTAGCAATCCGGTGTGTTTCAAAAAATTGGAAACAATCATTGGTGTGAACACGTCGGCTATGACAAACTCCCAATGAAACTCCCAACAAAGCCCTTAGTCTAATTTAGGATTTTAGTGCCGAAAGTTTTAACAGGTGTACCGTTTGCAGCAAAAAATTTAGATGATGTTGCCGAAAGAAGATGTTTTAATAATTCAGTTGGAATTACCGAAATGTCTGCTCCTGTATCTATCAAAAATTTAGATAAAATGTCAAAAATTAAAAGCCAACTAATTATGCTACAATCAATAGTAGCCATCACTAGTTAATGGGGACCTAAAAATCCTTTCTTTATTATTTTTTGACGATTCAAAATATTTACACCCCGCTACGCATTTTCGAGCACTAGAACCAAATCGAAAATGATAGTATAGCACTGATTAAATTTAGGGTTTATTTTGCTACGCGAAGAAGAACGAGATTGGTTATTGGTTCTCTGTGACGATTTGTTTGGAGAACGTGATCTTGAATTTTTAAAAGCACTACACAATTCCGAAATCATAAATGTTACCTTGTTCAAATTTTGTTCCATTTCCGTTTTTGAAGAGGAAGATCCAAAATTGTTATCGGAATTAGCTGATGATGTATCATCTACCGTAATTTTGTTGATTTGGTTTTGATTAGATTGAACTAATGTTTCCAATAAATTATCAGCACGCATTGCTAACGTGTTTAAAGGAATGTCATTTTCAAAGGGAGTCAGAATCAATTGCACTTGGGATGGTAACCGTTTCATCCAGATGGTTTTTGGTCACCTAAAGTTAAACCGTGGAGAACATTATTTAGTTTGGCATTTCTGACTCACCTAATACTCGAGTTAATTCTCCCTTAAAAATTGTGTATGACATGTTGCCTTTATCACGCAATATCAAATCTGCGAATGTGTCATGATGTCTAGAGTCTAAAGCCGAGAGAGCGTGTGCGTATTTTATCCTTTCCGTGATTATTTGTGATAATTGAAATGAATGTTCTAAAATGTTAAACCATACAACAGGATTCTGTGTGCATAAGGATTGCGGTGCCTGCTAAGACACTGCAGCAATATTTGGTGTCTGTGAATTGATATTGGATAACGCGGGGTAATTTCGGTTAGAACTAGCTGTTAACCTCAAACGCAACTGTTCTTCAACGTATGCTTGTAATTGCTCTACAGTAAGCGTTCTAGTTTCAGTTTGTGGACAGTTATCTGAATTTTCCGCCGAAAAGTGAAGCATTGAAACACATTATATCATCACAAAGAGAATGTCAAAATCCGCAATACAACGAAAGAACCAACAAAAAAAAAAATTACAAACGTGAGCTTATCAAAAAATATGCTGACACTTACGTTTTAATTCAGTACCAGTTGGCACCATGAATGTTTGAGATTAATGATTGATGCTGCTGATGGTGATGAGGTCAATAATACTTATAGATGCTATTATTGATCCAGCTAGCCCTAAGATTATCACTGGTGGGGTCTTAAGTTGGGCTAGACTGGACAATTGTATTGCCGTATCTATGAGCGCTTGCCACTGGTGGGGGATATGACCTCAGTACAGGCTTTGATTCGTTTATCTTGACGTTTTCTGATTTTGAATTATTTTTGACGTTACGCTGGTTTTATAAACGAACTGATGTTGAATACGTGTGTTGATGTTGTATACACGTGATTGGATGTATACACGTTCAGGGTGTATGTGTTCGGATGTATACACGTTCAGGGGTTACCAATTTTAGGAAGATTATTGTAATGTATATCTCACTAATAATATTTTAGTCCAAACGCGTTGTTACCTTTTCAACGTTTGAAAATTGAAATGTCAATCTATTTTTTTTAGATAGAAAACTTAAATTGGTACATATTGTGCAAATGCAGTTTATTTTGTTTAATTTTAATCATTTTATATTTAATAATGTAAAATGTTAGTTATAATATGTTAATATGTTAATTATTATAATCCTGAAACGTCAAAAATGTTTGATTCTGATTTAAACACCAAAAACTGAGAGTAAATCAGAGGAACCGGAAAAATCGCCCGATTAACTGTCCGTTTTAACGCGTTCATAGAATCAGGCCTTTGGTGTCTCTGGAGCTAAACGTTAAATTTTGAGGTAATTACTCATACATCTAAATAATCTGCAACAATAATAAGTTACTGACCCATTTCCTCACCATAACATTTCACTATACTGTACATAAAACAATACATTTTTGTTTTAATGTTAACCATATTTTACTGATACCAGCTAAACAAAACGCAGCTAATATAAAACCCAAATCAACCTAAAAAATACCAAAACAAAAGAAAAACATAAAAACATTTACCATAGTACGAAACAAAAATCTCTCGCTATCACGCTCTATTAAAATTGTCTTAAAAATGGTTTAACCGTTTTTTTTTATTTTATTTCTTTTGTTTGTGCTAGAGCGCCCATGTTCATGAGCTGAATTTTAAGTAAAAAATAATTTTACTGTAATTCTTATTTTTTAGTTTCCTTATGCTACAAATTTCTTAATAACAACATCGTAATAATAATATGATAATAAGAATAATAGTAATTCAAACACTTTACATTTAAGTAACGATAAAAAAATAAAATAACGGAAATAATTTTTTTGTCGTTAAAATATTCTGATATGATTTATGTATGAATTTTATATGTTTTATGAAAACTGTTGATTATATGTTTATAATTAGTGTATATAGTTGTACCGGGGTTTTCCAAGTGGTAAAGTAAAAAAAGCGATTATTTAATTTTAGTGAGGAAAAAACTCGCTATATTAGTAAATTTTTTGCGTCATAATTAAAAACACATTTTTCTGTTGTAGTAGGCACGTCGATTCGCACTTTGTTTTATTTATATTGTTGGTTACACAAACAAATACATCGCATACACTATAAAATTCGCTAGTATAGCGTGTTTTTTATTACTAAAATTGGTAAACGATTTAAATGTAGTAGATATTAAAAAAAGCTAAATATTGTGAATATTTGATAAAAATAAAATTATTAATGAACTATAAATGTAAGCACTAGATAGTCATACACATGACATGTGGCCCAAACGCAATAATGACGATACTTAAGTTCTCTGCAACTACGAGATCAGGAAAGTATGCAAAAAGACTCTAAATGGGTGCTGCAGAAAATTCTAACGGGACTGACGCTAGTTCGCAGTTGCAGAGATCAGTGTCGGTGATGGTAGTTTCTAGAATTAGACAATAATTTGGCGTCTTCTACAAGACAAGGTATCCGCGATTTTCATTTAACAGCGTAAAAGATTTTGGTGATCTCAAAATAAAATTTGAAATCGCCATTTAGTAGGCAGAAATTACACTCTCGGTGAAAATAGCCCCTCGGAGTTGAGAACAACTTGACTGATTATCTAAAACAGTCTATAAAAAGAAGTAATAATGCATGCAAGCTATGCTGATAAACATGAATGTTTTTTTATAAATTGACCTTAAAAAAACCTTGACCGAAATTTTCAAGATTATAAGAAGAAAAACACATTTCTACAACTTTGTGCAGTCATATATCTAAAAATACGTTAATTTTCATGATATTTACATTCGGCTCAACTTAAATGGGTCACCCTGTAAACATATTTATTTATTTCTAGGTTAAACGATTTAGGTTATAATTTTGGTAGCTTAAATAAAGCCTAAATATAAAAATAAATAATCGATCGACTCTCTCACACTTACATTTTAAAATAAAAAGCCAACTCATCTAAACCGTACCAATTAGACTGGACATATTATCAACAATATAATAAAACCCCCCCACCAACAAAAAAATAAATAAAAGCTTTTCATGTTTTTCCAATTTCATATTTTTGATTTTGTTTTTCTTGTATTGTTTTGTTTTGTTTAGACCGCACATAAAACGGAAAACAACATATATAGTCCTAGAAAAATGCAAAATCACCATGATATAAACTATATACAGTTATACAACAAAAAGGAAACCGCCATTTATACGCAAAGTACTTACGAACCACACATCGATACATACATAATGTAATGTCATTAATTGAAGTTAATAGTTTGGATAAATATCTGGAAATGCTTTGGGTCAACATATAATATATAGTTCATGATTTCAAGACTATGTTTGTACATAGATATGTACTTGGTGCTTTAACATAAAAAAAAATAAGAAAGTATGTTTAAGTCAACGATGGTGATATGACACTTTGAACTTTGAACACTAAACTATATGGATATACGAGTATATGGGAGGGAAGCACAATTTACCCAACAAAAAATTTTGGACACAATTTTTTTGATGGGTATATCGTCGACGGAAATCAATTTCGACTCATCTAATTAATTTTGACTATAATCGAGTAAAATTTTGTTTTCTACATTTCTATATTTTCTATGTTTTACTTTTATTATTCAATAAAAATGAAAAAAAAAAAAAAAATCGATCGAAAATCTTACTAAACCAAGCATAGCATTTTGTTGTTGTTTAGTTGGGAAAACGAAGAAAATTGCTGGTCCTTTTTCGCTTTATCTATCCTCGTTATGTCGTCTATTTTTTTTTTTTTTTTTTTATGTTTAATATATTTTGCTTTAAGAAACATTACATAAAAATATGTACAGTGGATAAAGTTTATGCTTTTTTAAAGGTTTTATGAAGGACAAGCAATGATATTTATGTTTCGTACTAGATATATACATACATACATAAATAAGTAGGATACAGTTCGCATATTTTTAAAGCGTTGTTCGACAAGAATGTTTTTGGAAAGATAATATTATACTATAGCGGAATGATATGATGGCGATGCGATGGACTCGTAAGAATCATAATTTGGTGTGGCTTGACTAGTA
Organism: Tipula confusa; assembly: GCA_963556175.1. Lineage (NCBI taxonomy): Eukaryota > Metazoa > Arthropoda > Insecta > Diptera > Tipulidae > Tipula > Tipula confusa. The sequence goes on along the minus strand of OY744475.1, from coordinate 154,707,749 downwards.
CAGATATTCATGCACATAAATCATTATACCTTAAAATGTATATAAGGATGAAATAAGGATATAGTGATATATTATTTAAAGTTGTATATATATATATTATTATATTATGAGTGTGACCAAATTTATATCAGCAGTTTCGTAAAGTCATAAATTTTACGGTATATGGCATAAAAATAAAATAAAAGAGGTATAGATATTAAATAGATTTCAGTTAGCTGGAAAATATATTCAAAAATGAAATGTTAAATTTTCCAGAGTTTTTCATATATTATATAACTTTATTATAGGTAAACCACTTTATTTGGATTGTCAAATTTGATATAAAGCTAAAGCTTAACAGAGCAATAACGTTTTTTGGTTCATATGAACAGAGAAGTATCTTATATAGAAAAAAACATCAATGATGCCTGGGTTTTAGAGACTGCAATCCAAGGATTAAAATTCCCAGGGTTAATTCGTTTTTACTTTACTTCTACGGTTTCAAAACTCGTGACCTCTGCGCCTAACAAGTGGTAACTCTTCTCTCAACAAATTCTCATCTAATTTCCAATCTCGTGGATGAAAAAGACTCGGTAGATGCCGTTATAATTGTAAGGAAAATCTACAGTCTATTTAGAAGATGATCTACGATAAACGTGGCATGTAAATGAAGCAGCATGTCATCAAAGCTTAAAAGCTTTGATTGATATTGATTTTATTGATTTGATTGATATTGAGTGAATATCAATAAAATTACTTATTTTAGTAAGAGCTCCCGGTGAAACTCTATGCCACCAGGATGCAGATATACTCATTGCCGATATCCCTGTTCCATTTATGAATTTAGCCGATATTTAAACGAGGCTTTTCTCATTGGAATAACCGCACGTTGAACAGAACTAATATTTAAATGATGGTAGACATAACATTTAAGCGAGTTCAAGTTCGAAAATTGTTCCCTTACCTTCCACAAACAAATGTCAAAAATCAATTATAGATTTATTCGACCGGCTCAATCCATCATCACTAGGTATCCTCTGCTACTTTTAATGTTCGATTTTAATATAATCTGTAAAACAACATTTTACATCACAAACATTAATTGGAACTGAGGCAACCATTAAAAGTTGAGACGAATAACGTTTTTTTTTTAAACAAGGAGTCACGAGTAGAATATTTGAACGGGTATTTTCACATTTCGGAACAAAAACCTTTTAGCGTAGAATAAGAACGGGCGATTTCTTCGGCTGTACTAACCGTTACGGTAACCTACAAAATTTAATTCATTCATAAAATTGTATTGACTCATACGGTTATTTATGCATCGAAGTAACTTTTACAAGAAACAAAGAAGAGTCAGGAGTAGGTCTCCTAAGTTATTACACCAGAAAACATAACGGTAATGTGTACAATTTGATAAAAAACAACGTCGTTATTATGTATAAAAAACAAAAGCTGGACATTCACGAAGCACCGCAAAGTAAATGATTGTCAGTCGATTACGGTTCTAGAAAATGAAAATACTGTCAAATTGTCAATGTTAAGCAACGTGCCTATAACGTGTTTGCCGGAACATGTAAAATGATTTTGAAACATTCTTAAAATTTAAAAAGCAACCTTTGTGCAATAAGAATTTGGATGGTGTGGGTGAGTCTCAATATAGGCTAGGCAATGGTTTATGGTCGTAACTTGTTACGGCTAGTTCTCCATTGTTGTAACTATGTGAAGTCCGTCAATTGTATCTAATATACCTCCTAGTGGTACCATCCGGGCAACAACTTCGGTCGGCTAAATATTAGATGCGAGCGCTAGGCACTATAAAACAAGGGCTGGATTAAGGTGTCATGCGACCTATGCTAATGATCAACCTAGCTGGGAGCCCTTTCAAATAGCCCAGTCTTGAACGGAGCCTCTGGATACCTGGCAACCTCCAGTTGTTCTTAGCCTTATCCTTGTATTGTGGATCTCTGCAAGGATGGACACCAATTTTCTCCGCTACTCGTGGGACAAACATTGATCATAAAATAATAAATAAAGAGTCCGGAACTCTTAAAAAAAATCAAATAAGGAGAAACGGATCTTTAGGCCTTCTCTCCCTATAGTTAGGGAAGAGAATACGTGCAAAAATAATGCAGGTCCCGCCAAACCAAATACGGAGAAATTGGTCTGTAGGCCCTCTCTACCCGAAAGTGGGGAAGTGGATTTATCCAACGACAAAGCAGGTCCCTCCAAACCAACATCCAATGCTAAGAGAAAAGCATGGAGAGCCTTGAAAAGGATAGAGGAAATTCCGGTGGATGTGAGAACGGATAAATATGTAGCCACGCTTTCTTGGGCTACTAATATTGTCAAAGCAATGCCAGGTGGTTCATCTGAATGCCCTCTGTCCAAAAGACAGAGATCACTAGATGAATCTCCAAAGGCCGCTAAAAGATCTAAATTGTCAGTAACTGCAGGTAGGTCTTTTAGTGAGGTGCTAAAAGATCCACTAGTTATAACGGTTGTTGATGGAGCTCAGGAGGATGGCAGCATCATTCTCTCTAATTGGAGGAAAAGGCTTACACCTCCAAATTCCTTAAGATTATGAAGGAGAACCCTGGGCTGGCTCCTATATGTCGGGATGGAGGTTGGTACAGGAAACATGTCAAATTGACAGCCTGTGCCAATCAGAGATCTGTAGATCTCTACAAAAAGGCGATTAGCAGCCTTGGAGCCTTGTAGAGGTTTGGCCTGGAGCCAGGCTTGATGTTATTTTGTTGGAGGATATTCCCAGTAGGCCGAGAGTTCGGGCGTGGATTCCAGTGAAACCGAGCGATTCAAAAGATATTTTGGAATTGTGGCAGATCAGCAATCCGGATTTACCAACTTCCAACTGGAAGATAGCCAGGGTGGAAGAAGCTAAAAAGACAACAGATCAGTTGTCATTATCATCAACACACCGTCTTTGGCGGTGCTAGCCAAAACAGATGGTGTGGTAAGCTACAGCTTTAGTGCGGTCACTATAAAATTTTTTAATAAGGATGGGGCTGCTAAGTCAGAAGCACAAGAACCAGAGGAAGACATTTCCACGGGATGCATGGAACCTCGTTTAAAAACGGTTGTCTAATTGATACACAATCGCATCCTGATAAAACAGATTTTAGAGAATATGGTTCTACTGTGGTGGAGGTTGTAACTAATCAATAATGCTGAAGTTTATTCAAATCAACCTTCATCACTGTAAGGCAGCGTCAGCTGCTTTGTTGCTCCAAATTTTCCAAGATGACGTTGATATCGTCTTGAACTCAAGAACCTTGGGTCAATGAGGATCGGATTTTTAGACTTGGAGCTCCCAATTGCAAATTACTGTTTTTCAAACCAGAGGCAATCACGCAAGCAATTTAAAATTTGGGGGTGGCACTTAGAAGGTAAATTGATCAAATTCTCAAAGGCAGGGTCATAACGGTGAATCTAGGTGTATCATCCATTCGTAGATTTGTAAGTAAGGGTACACCACAAGGTGGAGTATTATCCTCCCTTCGTTCGACTTTTGTCATAAATGACCTATTACTAACCCTGGAAGCGACTGACTTTTAAGTGCTGACTTATGCAGATGATATTGCGCTATTGGCGCTTTCGGTAAATATCCTTGTATCCTCAGAGATGTTATGCAGAATGCTCTTGGCATTCTAACTCAATGGATCAATAGATGTGGTCTTAGTGTTAACCCACTGAAGACTGAGTTGGTTCTTTTTTTCAGGAAATACAAACATCCTCGTTTTGATCCTCCAACTCTCAATGGAGTTGTTTTGAACATCGCAAACAAAATTAAACTCTTGGTTCTCATTTTGGATAATAAACTAAGCTGGAAGCCAAATATTCTGGAAAGAGTAAAATAGGCTACGATAGCACTCTACTCCTGTAAAAATGCCATTAGAAAAGGATGGGAGCTTAAGCATCACATTGTGTATTGGCTTTATACCTTTGTAGTTAGACCAGTTCTAATGTATGGAGTTACAGTTTGGTGGCCCACCTTAAATACAGTGGCGAATCAAAAGTTGCTGATGAAAGTGCAAATAACTGCTACTTTATGTATTAGTGGTGCACTTAGAAGCATTCCTACTCCAGCACTGGGGATTCTCTTTCATCTCATCCCTCTGGATATCCCGGTTAAGTAAGTGGCTGTTAGTGCAGCCATAAACCTTAAATCAATTTCTCTGTGGTCCTGTAATATTATGGGACACTCATCTATTCTATCGAACAAAAAAATCCCCAAATCTATCGGCTACACCATCTCGACATCATATCTCGAAGATAAATTTATAACTGAAATTCCTTCCAGAGAGGAATGGGTGAATGGAACAGTTTTAAAGTCAGGCTTTATTTACTTTTTAACAGATGGCTCGAAAATTGATGGAAAGGTCGGCGGAGAGGTTTTCTGCGAAGAACTAAATGTAAATCGCTCTTTCCACCTCCCTGAACATTGCAGTATTTTTCAGGCAGAGCTTACATCAATCAAGGAAGCCATAGACTGGATGAAGTATCATGTAATATCTGTAAGAGATATTGGCATTTTTACGGACAGTCAAGCTGCTATTTAAGTTTTGTAATCAGGCTTTTTACGTCGAAAGTAGCCCGGTGTTGTCTTTTATCTCTTAATGAGATGGCTCAACAGTTCAACAGACATCTTTGTTACGAGGAATATGAAAGCCTATGAACTTGCGCGACAAAGTATTATTACTTGCCACATCTTACCGTGCAAGGTAGACATTGAAATACCACTTGATACATGCAAATTGCTCCTTAAAAAAGAAGCTCGTAAAATTACAAACCATAGATGGGCAAATTGCAACACATGTGTAACTACTAGGCAGCTTTGGCCTAATCTGGACTTAAAAAAGTCTAATAAGCTAATATCTATGCAACGGCATAATATTTGCACAGTTGTGGGTGTCATTACTGGACGCTGTCTTATTGGAAAGCATGCCAGCAGACTTGATTTTTTCTTTCATAATTACTGTCGAAGCTGTAACGAAGAAGAGGAGGAAACAATACTTCATTTGTTATGCACCTGTCCTAGTCTGTCTTAAAACAGATTCAAGTTTATGGGAGATCAACTGCTGTGCGATCAAACGGATCTCAGTAAATTGAGCGTTAGAGCGTTAACTAACTAACTAACTAACTTGTGCAATAAACAATAAGTAGTATATAATAGTACATGGTGTTAACCAGCCGTCGTTGTTCATATGGCAAATTGTACTCAGTACAACGCTGCGCATAAAAGAACATATTTGTTGACAACAACCGTGGAAATTAACGTACTCCAGAGCATGTACATTAGGTGGCTACATTTCTATAACTATTTCTAAAACCGTTCCATTTTATTGACCTTCATAATTCAGCTATCTGAATTTATTGCATAAGAAATTATTTCGTTTTCTTATTTGGTCGTGTACAGAACCAGGAAATTTTCTATAATATAAACGTGATAATATGGTAAAATGACCAGTTCTATCACATAACCCGGGAAATACATTGCCAGTATAGACATCCGAGTTTGAGTATTGGAAATATGAATGCTATTGCTATATATGCTATATATGCTATTGCGAAGTATGTGGAAACAACGTTGAGTTGCTGCGCCTGAAACTTAGACTGTCAAATAATTCACCAAAAAATGAGGCTAGCTTGACCACTGTAGACCTAATATGGACCTAAATTGGGATACTATTCCACGTCGTACAGTCTATACGATCAGTTTCAACTCGGTGTTTTACTAAGGTTCAATCTTTTTGTGTTATAAAGGTTATTTGAGAGCCTGGTGTGGTTTGTTTTCCATCTTATTCTTAAAGATTTTGTACTAAAAATATTCACACAGTAAGTGAATTGTCATCACGATATTTCATAGCAGCAATTAAACGTTTCCAAGCATGCCGAGGGCGTTGCTCGGATCTTTATAATGAATCTGGTTCGAACATCATTGGAGATTTAAGATTTGTGCGGATCGAACTCACGATTGCTGTAAAATAACTATTGGAAAAATTGACTGGAGATTACAGACAATGGTGCTTAATGACATTATATATACCGCATCAATAAAACCATGGGCGAATAAGCAGTTAAAGTATGTAAACACATGTAAAAACATGTATATGATAAAAACATGTATATGAAGAACAACATTTAACGTTTGAAGAAAATACAGTGGCATCTGATCCTAATAATATCACAACAGTAGCACCTGGGCATGTTGGAAAACCAGGCCAGTCAATCATTTTGAACGAAAATTTCAATATTAAAATATTGAAATTTTTGATTGTGGGGCTGGGGGTAACTTAGAAATTAAAATAGGAACCCTTATTTTTATTGCAGAATCGGATTCTCAGGCTAAAAAAAATTGAGTAGGTTTGTTGATTAGTTAATTTGGCAGAAATCGGCTAACCGGAAGTGGCTGCTTAAAATTAAAAATTAAAAAAAAAAATCTACTACTTCCGGTTACCCGAGTTCCGCCAAAAGAAACTAAGCTATGTAATTATTTTTAGCCGGAGAATCTCAATCTGCAATACAAAATAGGGGTTCCTATTTTAATTTCAAAGTTACCTCCCACCTACAAGGAGGGGAAAAGGGTTATAATTTTATCACTACTGTATTTCCCCCGCGGAATGAATAAATTTTGATCATGTACAATTTGTTCGGAGAGTGATTATTTTTCGACATATTTAAAAGTATCGGCATTAAAAAATCACATATATATATATATATATATATATATATATATATATATATATATATATATATATATATATATATATAATACATATATATATATATATATATATATATATATATATATATATATATATAATATATATATATATATATATATATATATATATATATATATATATATATATATATAATATATATATATATATATATATATATATATATATATATATATATATATATATATATATAATGTTTATTAATTTTTTTTTTTTAATTTTAAAAAACGAAAAAAGGAACCTTGTTTTAATAAAAACAAAGAATTCTTAACTTCTTGTTTTATATATAAAAATTAAAAATTATTTACAGCAAAGAAGTAAAACTTTCTTTAATGTGATAATTTTCATTTTAAAACAAAAACAGTCGTTGCAAAGCAGACGAACGACGCGAGTAAAGAGCAAATTACCCTTTGCTTGGTTGGGTATAAAACCGTACTAACATGAGCAATAATCAATATAGAGGAGTACATAATTTCATTGGCACAGTACTGGACATTTCCAATCAATAATTAGTTCAATTAAAAACCTGTAGGGGCCTTACCGGACTAACCAAACTAATTTTTGTTTTCGTGAACGTGTATTCCGACAAATAATTATTTCCATAAAACATCACGCAGCACGAGCACAGGAATGCCGTATTATGTTCATACATGTCAATCATTCGGTAATATATACAGAGGCTTTATTTTGGTTATACATGTAGGCATGTACATAATATATACATCGTACATAATATATATAATCTTCTTTCGTGAAATTCATATAATAATTTATTTCAATTTAATTACCTTGAATATAAAATGATGGAAAAAATAAAAATCGGGGGAAAATAAAAACAAAAAAAAAAAATTTACCAAAAAAAATTTTCATACTTTCTTATTTATTATGGTTGATTAATTTCGTTGAATTTTATTATTTTGTGTATGATGGCAGAGAAAACCTTGAAAACAATTTTAATGCTCAAAATAATCAATTTAACTGAACGTCTTATCATAATAATAAAAATTAAATGGATTATATTCGATTTGATTTTATCGTATTACTTATATTAAAAATATTTCGTACATACGAGTAGTATACACTTAATTATTATTATAATAATGACAATAAACCTTAGAAGCGTCTTAATATAGAAATTTAAATGGAAAAAAAAATAAAATTACCGTCGTTATCCCCACATTATAAAAAAGGGAAATTTCCTGTTATCAATAGCACAACTGAAAATTCAATTTCCGTACCTCTGCCGAACAACCAAATCAATTACTTAAGATCATTTTAACATGAGATGGTTTTGAATTTTTTCTTCTATTTTGAAAACTTATAGATTTCAAAAATCGTATTTTGTGCGCACAGCTGCTGTAGTTGGAGCGACATTCACATGTTTTTAAATGGACATATAAACTAGAACGATGTCCTCGGAATTCCATCTACATTAGTAGCAAAGTCAAAACCGTTAAGTGATCTGCAATTCGAAAATCACCGGGTGTCTACGTAAAACAACTTTTTTACGAAAGCAATGGTTGCTCAGATTAGAGAATGAGTTGCCTTTTCAATTGAACTGGATTGTCAAAACGATTCGAGCCAGCAATGGCCTGTGGAAACTAATCATTATTTTATATTTTTGCAACTAATGAAGAAAGTCTAATTTATATATATATATATATATATATATATATATATATATATATATATATATATATATATATATATATATATATATATATATATATCGCTTGTAGAATTTTGAGCATGTTTTTTGTGCCCGTGTTCCAATTTTTTAGTTTAAGTTGCAATATTCAGGAATTAGGGCCATTGGTTAATGATCCTTATTATTTATACAAGAATTTGGCTTTAAAATTGTATACCTTCTAGATTTTTTTTTTAAAATTGACTCGGAGGACCTCGCAATCAAAAAGATTTTTTCTGAAAAGATTATAATATCTTTCAGGACGCCTAGTTTAAAAAGCAGCAGTTTAAAAATTCGATTTATCAACTTATATATGCAGAAAAAAAAATACTATTTTGACCGTGATATTCTAGAATAATTTCACCAATCAATGATTAGAGATTTTTTAAAAATGGTTTGTTCAATTAATCTTTTGTCCGTTCGTCAACGAAAAATACGTCGCCAAGGACGCCGTTTTGTAGTGAAGCCCTTTAAATTAAGGAAGGAAATGACCATAATCGTAAATATTTAAGATAATTCTGCGAATTAATCAAATAATTATCCAGTTCTCTTTTTTGGGGAGAAATGGAAGATGAGAACGCAGTAGAACGGTGAATTAGCGAAGGTGGCTAAGACATGTGTTTAGAATGGCATTCAAACAACGACGTATGCAAAAAGGTTGTTAGACTATGAGTTAAATCATGTGTTGAGACGTGTTTGAATATGTAGCAGGCAAGCGCGCAAAAGCTTGTATAGAGTTCAAAGTAGAATACAGTTCAGGAACAACCGAAAAGTCGAAATAGCCCAAGGCCTGTGTGTATCGTATCGTGACCGTTGTTTTGATTGTAATGAGTTTGGCCACATAAGGAGAGAATGCAAAAACAAGGTGTGACGCCCACAGTGCTAATATGCAACAAGTACAAGAACCTGACATCTAAATGTCCTACTCTAAAATCGTAAAAGAAATTACTTTCGGTAATGTCTGTCAGTACATCGGTAAACATGATGTTCACGCTTCCGACGAGACAATACATTATCAAAAGGAAAAATAATTGTTCTACTTGTCCTGGGGACAAGAAGGATGGTTTAAAGCGATTGTGCATCGGTTTTCGAGGAATAAATAATGTGTTTGTAAAGGACCAATATCCTATGTCATATGCTTGACTTACAAAATTGTTTCTTTCACGTAGATATGGTGGAGGAACCTTAGGTAGTACAAGTACTTAGGTAGTACGAATATCTAAAGATATCATTTGGTTTATGTCTACATGAAGCCTGTTAGTCACGTTCAGCCGTATACAACCGAGAAATGAACCGGTCACCATTTAAGTTGTTAATCGGTAGGAAAATATGGAGTCCGGAGGACAGTAACGTTTCATAAGGTGGGGCATGAAGTTTCATAAACCAAAATATTAATTCAATGATTTTTCAACAATGAGCCGGCGTGGAAATGGCAGCCGCTTCCGGTGAAAATAAAATAAACAAACACTAAGAAAGTGGAGGGGATGAAGCAAATAAAATTTGCTTTCGGGGCGAAGAAGCAAATAAAATTTGCTTTTTTTTTTTTTTTTGAAAAGTTAGTAGATTTTTGGACGCAAGCAATGAAGGCAGAAAAAAAAATTTAGTATAAAATAAAAAAATTTCAAGAAGATTCATTAAGCAGGAAATGGTAATGAAAAAATGGCCTGTTAGATTTTCAGAGGAGTTCACTGCCGTTAACGGATTTTCTGAGAAAATTAGAACTGTACGCAGAGGCAGGCGTGGTGCAAATGAAGCACATATACAGAGGCATATTTTTAGAGGTAAACGCTGGCTATAAATAGTTGGGAAGATTTAGTAAAGGGTCTCAAGATACGATTATATTCCAGAAACTATGACCATATGACGCGAGAGAAAATCTTAGAGCGAATGCAAAGAAACGGCGAATCAATCGCTGATTTCCTCATGAAGATGACAAAATTATTTTTGAAAGTGTACCCACCATTGAAGAAAGGTTATAAAGTGAACGTTCTTCAAAGAAATATGCTGCCCAACTACCGACTACAACTGACAGTAGCAGATGTCTCAAGTGTGGCTCAACTTGAAAAGTTATGCATAAATATGGACGGGGCAAGATTGATAGATTTAAGACAACATCATTATTTTTGATCACAATTTCAACCGACATCAGCTGTTCCAGTGCGCAAACTGAAACGATGGGAAGAGAAAATTGTTGAAACTGTTTACGACTTGAATTGAGTGCGATTGATCCAAAATTAAACAGTGGGTGGAACAGTTCATGGTGTCAATCGCACAGTGAACAAACCATGTGTTGTCGAAGGGAAGTGTTGAGTGATTAGAGCATTAGTGATCTCATCCATTCCAAGGGCATTGATCTGTGGTATCGATTTTTGGAAAGCCTTTGGAATCTGGCCATCGGTCAAAAAACCCGAAGATTCCTACGCCATAGGTTGAATCGAAGTTGTTAAAGCAAATGAGATGAGTTACGAACGTGAGATGAGTGGCGATAACTTCACGACGTCAAGAGGAAATTTCTGATTACTTAGCATGATCACCTTGCACACCGATAATTCAGTATAAAATTGATACAGCTGAGGCAAAAGTAATTAAAACAAGAGCTCGTCCCATTTCTTCATACGTCCAGAAGAGTTTAAATCTAGAGTTCGATCGCTTGATCAAGTTAAGATTAAAGCAAGAGGCAGGTCCAACGGAATGGGCACACCCTGTAGTTTGTGTCCCAAAACCTTCAGGAAAAATCCGATTCTGCTTAGATGATCGCAAATTAAATAAAGTGACTGTAAATGATACATACTCGTTGCCATACATAAATAGGATCTTGGGTCAACTAAACGGCACTAAATACTTATCCAAATGCCGTACGGGCTGTGCAACGCCAGCCAAACGGTTTTATGACTGATGGACCAGGTCCTTGGTGTTGATTAAGAACCCAAAGTGTTTGTGTACCTAGACATCTTAAGGAACACACCAAATTACTTGAAAAAATGTCCACTCGTCTACGGAAGACAAATCTTTCGATAAGTTTGGAGAAGTTGAGGTTTTGTTTGAAAGGGATTAAATACCTCGGTTATATTCTAGGTAAGCATGGGTTGAAAATTATCCAAAGATGATCACCGGGATTCTGAACTTTCCACCAAAGTCCGTTGGAGTCACTAAAAAACTAATCGGTATGGCTGGTTGGTACAGGCGATTCATCCCTGATTTTTTGACAGTAACTGCACCCATAACCAATTTAGTAGCAAAGACAGCCAATAAGAAGTTTTATTGGATCACTACAGCGAATGAGTTTCTGCGGTTGCAAAGTTTGTTTCTGGCTGCTCCGATTCTTGTAAATCCTGATTTTAAGCAATTGTTTACAATTTAGACTGATGCTTCAGATACGGGAATCGGTGCTGTGTTGGCGAAACAGATAGATGGTGATGAGCCAGCTTATATGAGCCAAAAGCTTACATCAACGCAAAGGAAATACCCAGCCATTGATCGTGAGTGTCTGGGAATGGTCTTCGCAATAAAGAAATTTAAGCTTTACGTCGATAGTATAAAATGCAGAGTGATAACTGACTGTGCTTCACTGTCATGGTTAAAGAACCTAAAGAGGTTAGCTCGTTGGTCAATGCATCTTCTAGGGCACGTTTTCGAACTCCTGCACAAAAAAGGCAAGCTAAACCTAGTTCCTGTTGCGTTGTCCCGTGCAGTTGAGTCAATCGAAGTAGACAGGATTATGCAGGATGAATAGACATGTCAAAACATTAGGAAAATTGTAAAGGGATTCCCAGATAAGTATCCTGATTTTCGGCTTGAAAACCAAACATTATATAGATATTGTCGAACCATTGAAGCAGAGTTGGAACTAGAAACGTTATGTGACATTGTCCGTGCGACGAGGGATAATGTACAACAATCATGATTTGTTCAAGACGCTTAAACGCAAACAACAACAATATTACTGGCCAAAAACGGTAAACGATGTGCGTTAATACGTCAAGGTATGTGACAGATGTCAGCTCAGTAAAGTCAAGTGTAAGATATAACGAGTACCCATGGGGGAGCTATGAGTACCTACTCGGTAATGGGAAACAATTGCCGTTGACTTTATGAGGCCGTATCCTCGATCAAAATCCGGGAATCAATACTTACTGGTAGTAATTGATACTTTTAGCAAGTTTGTAATGCTGAAGGTCGCTAGAAGAGCTGAGGGGGTATCATTGGCAAAATACTTGGAAGGAAGTATTTTTTTGGTATTTGGTGTACCATAAGCCCTGATTAAATTTACACAACGAATATGAACAATTTAAAAAAGGTTATAATTTTCGAATGCGACCACGACCATTTTTGGTAGGAGATGTGATGTTAAAGAAACCCTTCAAGCAATCGAAAACCGCTGACAAATATAATGCAAAGTTTGACTCGGTATATGAGAAATGTAGGGTGGCGAATAAAATAGAACTCAACACTTATGAGTTGGTAGGACTAGATGGTTCCAGATTCCACTCAAACGACATTCATTAGTATTATTCCTCATAGACAGAAAAAGATAGCGAAGTGCCAATAAGGCATGTTCAAGAAAAAAAGGGATTGTTCAGGCTTTTGTAAATGTTTTGGTACGGTTAATTAATTCGTGCAAATGGAAAGTCTTTGATATTCGAGTTCAAACACGAAAATTTATTGTTTTACACTCCGGGAATAATGTAAGTACATCAGACGAAAATTTTCTTAAATTCGATTTTTGGTTTTAAGAAAATTTTTGTTGCTGCATTTGGGATGTAATGTAACATTTCATACGGTGGGACACGGAGATTCATTAACCAAAGTATTTATTTTACATTTTTATCAAAAATGAGCCGGCGTGGAGAGTTTTTGGAAATTAGTAGACTTGGACGCAAGCAAAGAAAGGAGCCAATTGAAACCGAACCGGTTTAAATGTTTGAAGGGAAGTGACATCTAACGATTCTTGGAACGAAAAGGAATATCGTTGAATTTCAAGCAAAAAATTGTCGTACATATAACGGAAAAACGAAACCAGCATCGGAGTCCTTACATGTGGATTACGTAGTAAAGAAATAAACCCAGCTTGGTATAAATAAAAATTTAGCCCAAGTATTTGAAACCATACGAAATTGTTTAAATTAATAATAACCATAGTATAAATACACATAGTACTACCATAGATGTCGCTACTGGTATCGTTTTAAAATAATCAAAATATTTTATATGTATAATCGCCTAAAAGTCGTATATTGATACTAAATGTTGACGATATTCTATCGACCCGACATCTGGAACATCAATGGGTTAACTGTTTTTTTTCTTATGATGGTAGTACTATATGTATTTATACTATGTGATAACGATTGATACTAATTAATAAAAATGAGAGATATAGAGGCACTTCAAACATCCGCATTAGCAGACTTATTGAAATGATATAATGCTGGAAACTCAGATGAGATAGAAGCAATGATCATTCCGCAAATTTCAAAACGTATGTATTATGTATATATATATATATATATATATATATATATATATATATATATATATATATATATATATATATATATATATATATATATATATAGACATATATATATATATATATATATATATATATATATATATATATATAGACAAATATATAATTCTAAAATACTAAGTGGAAAGCTATCTTAAAAGTTCCAAATTTTTGTTTTTGTTTTGGTATTACATTTTTCATTTTGTTGAAAAACGTGACTGAACTTTTAAGTGACGTTTTATCACATTGATATACATGAGTATCGTACCTTGTTAATTATAATACAAAAATGTATATGCATATATGTATCTTTTTGCTTCTTCTTTACTTTTTTTTTTTTTGATAAACAAATCTTAAACTTTTAAGTAGTTAAAGTTTTTGTTTTCTACTTAAGAATTAGTATTCGATAGAAATTCGATCCTGCATTTGAAAACACCTGAAACTTTATTTAATTATAATATTATAATTAAAAATTTGTATACTATTTGGATATGGTGTGAAGTTAGTTTAGTTTGATCAGGTTACATTTTAGTTTATTATTTACATTTACGAAGCATATAAAACCTATAATTAGGCTGAAAGATTCCTAAAACTTTACTGGTAAAGCTAGTTGAATGACCAAATACAGCTTAATTAGGAATAAATCGAAAGCAAAAAAAAATTGTTTAGAAAGCAACATCAAATTAACCAACTTCAATAATTACCTACACGAAGTAAATTAGTTCAAAAAAATTTTAGTTTATTCTTAATTTTTTAATTATGGAAATTGAATTTTTCTTAAATGTTATAAATTTTAACACCAATTAGCAAGTTTATGTTATTCAACAGCCACTAATTGTACAGAGGCTAATAATAATTGTATTATTTACGGTAATAATCTTTACAACTTGTTAACTAGCAGTAACCTGCTGGATCATCCTCTGGATCAACCTATGGATCATCGACGTTTAGCCGTAAGTTTTTAAACTGTTTCTAGAATCATATCACACGGAAATTCGATTCATAACCGTTTAGTAATCGACGCGATAATTAAAAGTGCCAATTGTTCTAATGGCGGCAGTAAAACGATTGATTCAATCGAACAAAGTGTTCCTTGATTCTCTGATTAAATTTTCAGAGTTTACGACAACCAAATTAAGTTCAGCTTCTATGTCACAGATTAAGTTACGTCTTGACATAATCTTATCAGCAGTTACAATACATTCAGGAAAACTCAGTTGGACTTGGAATCAACAGACGAGACTCAACTAGATTGTGACACTCGCTCTGTTGTGACCCGTTAATACTACGAATTAAAACCAGCGTTGGAAAAAAGACTTCATGAACTTAAGATAAAAAAAGGCACATCAGCGGCTGTGCAGCCAGATACTTTGGCATTCGTTGCTAAATTACCAGAGATTACTCTTGATAGTTTTTAAGGTGAGGTTATGAATTGGAAAGGGTTCATCGAGTTTTTCGATAATCACGTGCACAACAACCCTAAACTGAATTATTTAACAAAACTATAGTATTTGAAACATTCAGTCAAAGGTATTTCTGCGAAGTCGTTTAAAAATTTAGATTTTGTGGCCGCAAACTATTTAGAGGCATGGCGCTTATTATTCGAGAAATTCGATAAACCCCAGCAAATAGCATAAGAGCACTTTAATGTATTATTTACTATGAAAACTATGGATAAAGCAACGTCATCCAAATTATTGAATTTGGTGGATGAATTTAACTCCCATTTTAGATCGTTAAACACCTTAGAGCATCCAGTTCAATAATGGGATGATCTTCTGATGTACTTGATGTATAACAAATTCGATTTGAACACAAAGGTGAAATGGAGAGATCCTCGAAATTCGCTACCAACATTCAGTGATATTTGCAAATTTCTTCAATTACAAAGTGGTAGAAGAGATCTCTCTAAGGATGAATTTCGTTCATCTCATTCATCAAATACGTAAAAACTACAAACTCAGAAAACTCCTTGGTTAAATCAATATCAACGAAAGGCTACTTCGTTCAATGTTACGAAGATCTATAAATTTTCCGATATTATCAATTTCTTGCAATGTTTGCGAGTGTTCGAAAGAACAAAGTGGAGATACTGAAACTCTGCACGAATTGTCTGAGATAGTTTGGCTCAATGTAACATTCAAGAACGTTGTCGACTATGTCATAAGGCACACCATACCCTGTTGCATTCCAAATCGACAGCGCTATCTACTGGAAAGCAAGCTAATTCGTCACAAGGCACTGGTTGTGCTGCAACAACTCTCCACAAGTTGGTTCCAGCAGTACATCTTTTCTCGTAGAGGCCTGGAAGCAAATTATTTATGAAAACAATCTAAATTTGAATTTTTAGCTACCGCGTTAGTTGACGTTCTGGATAATGAAGGGTCCAAAATCACGGTCAGAGCTTTGCTAGACTCCGGGTCACAGATAAATTTTGTAACTGAGCCACTAAGATAAAGATTAAACCTTAAAACCAAGGTTTCACATCTTATTAGTATGGTATCGGAGGTTCTCCTGCAAAGTCATCACGATGCATATTAATGAATATTCATTCTAGCATAGGAAAATTTTCTTCAATGATTGAAGCTCATATATTGAGGAAAATCTCATCCACCTTCAATCAAGGTGAACCACTCAACGAAGCCAATCCGCGCCAACATAAAGTTGGCGGATTCCCAGTTTTGCGATGTACTATCAATAGATCTGCTCCTAGGAGCCAAAGTGTACGGGGAACTATAATTCGTAGGGCAAATCCTATTGGACGAAAATTTGTCTTTATTACAGAACACTGTATTAGGTTGGGTTGAGACTGGACAATGTGAAAATACCAACATCAATCCACCTATTGAAAACGAATGTGAGCTGCATTTCAAATAAACCATTTCTAGAAATAAGTCAGGACAGTTTATATTTAAATTGCCCTTCTCCAAATCCCCGTTGTTCTTAAGGAGACACACACTGAACTTTGAACAGCTTACAATCAATTGGTAGAAATGTTCCAAAGTTAACATTTTTATCTTCCCCATCATTGCATAGTGCAGCCAGATTCATCTTCCACGAAGTTAAAGGTATAGTGTTCGACGGTTCAGCAAAGTCATCATGCGGCTATTCATTAAATGGCATTTTGATAACTGGGCCGGTGGTGCAAATTCCACTGTTTTCCATTCTCCTACATATCCAAGCAACCAGAAATATCATTACATTTATTGGTAGTTTAACTCTGCAGACGAGCTTCGCACGTATCGGTTAAAACCCGTAACATATGGAACCACTACCGCATCGTTTCTGGTGACTCGATGCATGTACCAACTTGCACTCGATAACATGTCTGACGACATTTTAACTGGGTCTAATTGTGCTGAAGAAGCCTCTAGATTAATTTTCCATCTTCTGGTATCGGCCGGAATCGTCAATTTTCCATCTTCTGCTATCGGCAGGAATGACGTTAAGAAAATGGTGTTAGAATGATGGTAACCTTTTTGGTTGACATCCCATTAGACGATCGTAAAACGTTATTGCACATAAACGATGATGAGGTTGTAAAAACATTAGGTTTAGGTTGGCCATCAATGTTGGATCACTTTACCATTCAGGTAACTAATAAAGTCTCAGAGTCAAACAGAATCACAAAACGGATAGTCATTTCTCAACTTACCAGAATTTTCGATCCAAACGAATTGGTTCCACCTGTCATATTATTAGGAAAAATATTTCTAGAAAAATTATGAAATTTGATGGAGCATTGAGATGAAAGTCTGCCCATGAGTATTGGTTGAATTTCAAGGAGAAGTTGCATGAGCTGAATCAACTTAAAATTCCACGTCATATTTTCAATACAAGTCAATGTCCACAGTCTCCACACGATATTCAACTACACGGTTTCGCTGATGCCAGTGAAAAGGTTTATGGTGCCGTGGTGTATGGCATTTTCATGACAACAATATATTTGGTGTTATACTCGTGTACGCTAAATCACAAGTAGCTCCCTTGAAAAACAGACATTACCTAGGCTAGAACTGTACGCAGCACTTCTTCTGTTGAAACTCATGGACAAAGTATCAAACAACATCCACTGTAATGTCACTGATTACTTTTATTGGACTGACTCGATGATAACCCTCTATTGGATCAATACCCCATCCACTAGGTGGAACACCTATGGGGCCAATCGAGTATCGATAATTCAATCACTGTCTAAGTCCAAAAATTGGTTACATGTGGTATCTAAACTCAATCCTGCTAATTTAGTATCCGCAGAGGGTTAATACCCAGCCAGTTAGTTCCATCGATCCTCTGGTTGCATGGACCGCCATTCCTACTATTTGTGGATGAACATTGGAACAGTCAAAGTTATACATTTGGGCAGGGTATTGTTATTCCAGAGCAACGCAGCAAAAAACCAATCGTGAAGAGGACTGGACCATT
Source organism: Tipula confusa (assembly GCA_963556175.1). NCBI lineage: Eukaryota > Metazoa > Arthropoda > Insecta > Diptera > Tipulidae > Tipula > Tipula confusa. Next base: position 154,689,385 of record OY744475.1, on the reverse strand, counting down.
GACGCTGAAAAAGGTAGACACTGGATTAAAAATAGTAATATGCCTTTGCGGCCATTTATCATGGCTTTCTACGGAAGAATTGTGTAGTGCGAAATCAGTCGCTTAGATCGTTGGCAATATTTCTAGATGAAAACCGATTACTGAGAGTTGGTGGGCGTTTACAATACTCCGCTATTTTATATATATCACGACATGCGATCCTTCTGGCAAAGATCATTTCTTCACCCTAATCATAATAAAATAATGTCGTATAAAATACCTGCATAACACCTACAAGGGCTCTCGGCAACTGTCAGACAAGAGTATTGGCCTATTAATGGAAAAAAGTTAGCAACAAATGTATGCAAGGAATGTGTCTTATGTACGCGTGCCAGACTTAGAATATTGCAACAGAAGATGGCTGATTTACCTTCTGAACGTGTAAACGTGGTTACTTGACGTTGGTACTTAATTCAAGACCTCTCACTCCGTTAACTGTCGAGATATTAACACCAGGACATTCCCTCATCGGTCGTATGATAACTGCAGTTCCAGAACCAACCATCACTGAGCCGACCACTTTAAGCCTCACTAAACGATGGATTTTAGTGAACAAACTACACCAGCAATTTTGGTCTAAATAGTCTACAGAATATTTAACACAATTGCAGCATCGTTATCGTTGAAAGGTGTCAACCACCAACCTTCCGGAAGGATGACAATTTTCCACCGTTACAGTGGCAATTTGGACGAATAATTCAGCTGCATCCTGGTCCAGATGTGTCCGCCACGTATTCATTAAAACTATGCCCACTACCAGTAAATATTGAAGAGTTGAATGTTCAAGGCGGGAGGATGTTAACCAGCAGTAACCCTTTGTAGGTCTCCAAAACTACATAGAGCCGGGTGATCACAAGTGTTGTCTGTCCAATTAATTGGTCAGACAACACTTGTGATCAATTAATTGGTGTGTCCAAATTTCCCTTGTCCAAATTTCCCTGATTGACCAATTTCCCTTGCCATAGAAGACGTAATTTCTTTTATGAGCAATTGTATTTGATGCAATAGAGGGAAGATGTATTCTTTCCGATTTGAACACTCATCGTATACAGACATTAAATATTGTAAAGTCGAATAAAAGTCAAAAACTAGAATTATAAAGTTTAAAAATAAAAAGCAATAATTGTAAATCTTGGCATACAATCGTTATCAAAAAACGTTTGTTATTCAATTAACCTTCGGGCAGGAAAAAGGTCCAGCTCTGTTGCTAAACGCAACTTTAAATGCATTCATTAATAAATGTTTAAACTTTGTTTTTAGAAGGTCAGTTTTTAAACTTAACTAAATATCGATAAAATTTTACCATTCAATTAAATTTTAATATTGTTATAGTACATTAATTAAATTTAACTTACGATTATTGGCTTCAATTTAATTTTTAAAATTTTGCACGTTTACGAAGGTAATTACCTGAAAAGATAAGAAAATTGTAACATTTTATGATTTTGGTTTAATCTCTATTAGTACAATTATTATTACAATTTTTATCAGATAATTAGTAAATCGTTTGAATTATATTAACATTTGAAATGCTGTCTGCGCATGATTAAACTTTTTAATACAATTTCAGACTATTTCGAACTTTTTAAAAATGACAATTTTTATTATTTTAAGAGTGGCGTGTGTCTCTCTCTAAACAAAGTATAAGTTCATTTTCTATAGTCGTAACTATTTTAGTTTATGTTATAATTTTGTGACTATGTGTTCCGAAATTTTATATTCATCCCAAAGAAGTCAGAAGCGTCGGAAAATAGCCTGAACTTCTACAAAAACCTCTAGCTCCTCTATACGTGCCAGCATCAAATTAACACAGTAAAGGGAAACACTTCGGAAAAATGCAGAAAATCCAAAAAACGAACTGTTTCGAACGTTTGCAAACGAACTATAACTGTGATAGCCAAAACCCTAAATTTTACATGTATAAACCCTAAAAAATTATCGATGACTTCCAATTGTACAGGTTAACATCATTGTTCCAAATTTTCAGGTTAACATCATTCCAGAGATTGCGTGAGCTCACATTTAAGCAGTGCAACAGTTCTACGTGCAGCACTGCACGTAAGATAAACGAGCATCACGATGTAACATTAAAAATGTGTATTACCTTAAATAAAATCAAAAATTGCGTCCTCCATTTTAATAAAATCTGTATGCTACTGACAAATATTTTCGAAAACAATATGCCTACTAGTTTCATATATAGATGCATTTTATTCAATCGAAGTGCACAACACTTCACTTCAGATGCTCTTCACTTAATTGAGCTACTAAAGAGAAGGCGATGTTTGATTGTAACTTATATAGCAGCAACATAATACCGATTCACTGATATTATGAGCTGCTCCAAAAACAATTCAATCCAACTCGTCTCAATTAACTACACACGAACAATATATTTTCATATACGAAAACTATACGCACACAGTGTCTATACACACACAGTGATTCGATCACGAAAATAAGCAACAAAGTCAAAAACCATAAAAACTCATACATCCGGCATTGTGTTCAACAAATAATTGTCCTTCTTCTAAATCGATTCGTCATCGAGACAAGTGTGTGGCAGTAATAATTAGTAAATAATTATAGTAAATAACTAAACAAATTATAAAGTTGAATTTATATAAGGATAAATATATCAATAAATAATTATAATGAATAAATAATTAATAGAGAATTAAGAAAAATAAAATATAGTTTGATAGTTGAGCAATAAATTTGGGAAAGCAACTTCCAATAAACTCTTCACTTTAGCTAAATGTCAAAGTAAAATTATAAATAAATTATAATAATAAATAAATAGAATAGTTTCTTTCCAATTAAAAGTTGGTATAGAATTAATCTTATTCTTCCCGTGTTTACCACTTGGGTAAATATATTATATATTTTTAGTTTTATAGGTTGTCATCCCTGCAATTCATGATAATTGTAAATGTTTTATTGTCAGTTACTCTGGACTTTTGTTTAATAAAGTCAAATTAAAACGATAAACTAAACAATTATTGAGAGATCGTTTATTGGACATTCCACTATTCGGTCGCAAGTACATAATTTAAGCTGTGCAAGTTAATAATTCAGCACTAGTACTGAATAATATCTGCGACTGTCACAAATAATTTGCTTTGATAATATTAAATATCATGTCAATTATGAATATCGACAATAAAGCTGTTAGTTATGTGATTTGAAAACTATAATTAATTTAAAGATTTCGTTTTTTGACCTCTGCTCACTGAAATAGAATGGTTTATGGAACCACTCATATTGTTTTACAAATCATATTGTTATTCAAAACCGCCATCGAAATTATTTGGGCCATTGTATATTGTAGCAATGTTGTGTAAAATCCAATCACGAAAATTTAACACAAAAGTTTTAAAATGTTTTATCGATGACAATCGACAGGATTTTGACGGTAAAGAAATCTTTGGTTGAATTGATTTTCGTCTGTCTTTAAATCAGCTCCTTGTTCACTGTTTATTTTTTGTTAACAAATTGTTACTTGCCAAATTCAATAATGATTGAGGTTATGTACCATGTTAGAAACATTTACAACTCGAAAATTGGTGTCGCATAAAGTAAGAAAAATTTAACGAGTTGCAACTGTCAATTTTAGTGAAGATGCCGATGTTGTAATATAGCCGTGTTATCTTACTTAACACGTTTAACACTCAATCGAGGATATGCCCTTATATTGTTTAAATTTTTATTTGTTTATATTTTGTTTATATAGGGTTTAATTTTCAAATCACTAATCATTTGTTTTTTGTTATAATTTTAAACGAAAACTGTGATGTTTAATTTTAAAATTTCAATATTGACAACTGACAGAAAAAAATATTATTCTTGGAATCTTGACTCTTTCTTTTAGATTAGGTATGTACGAAAATAAAACACTATAAGACTGTGTCCGAAACCCATGATAAATATTAGTGAATAAAATTTTTGACATTTATCTGAAAAAATTCCCCTACATTCCCAATTTTTTATTACACTGTGCGGAAAGTATAATAATTGATTGAAATATTTCCCCGCGTTATATGTTTTTAAATTCACTTTTTGTGAAGTATAAAAACTATAAAAAAATTACATATATAATTGTGTGCATTATTTATTGAAGTTGTCATAGCAACAAAAAAGATCAAATTTTTCTTATATGGTTTTTCACTGGTACTGTAATGAATTTTATATGTTTCATTGTATATATCCGAGTGTGCTTTGCTTCGTGATGAGTTTGAATTTTATTATAGAATGTTTTGGTATTTGTCAAAAAAATATCATAGCAATTATACCGTGATAATTTGGGTGTGAATTCTAAAATAAATGCCAATAATTTGTATTCACAAATATTTATCATGGGTTTCGGACACAGTCTTAAAAAATAACTAAAAATTTTATAGCGAATATATTTGTGTCATCTCCAAAATCGATCCATCAGAAAATATTAATTTTTTTTAACCTATATTCGCGCGTCCTCGTTTTGGCAGGCAACGGTGTAAATAGTAGGACATTAAATAAGCCGCATACCAGTTGGGAGAGCTTCGGTCCCAGAACAGATAGAATTAGTAACATTTACTTCAACTATAACTACTTCTTTAGATAAATTAGTTCAATCGAATGCCCTTTATATGTTTGTATTTTCAGTTGGATGTAGAGTCAAATCACTAGTCAGTGATGAGCATCGAAATTAGAATTAGATAGAACCTGCATCATTCTGGGCATCGCATAAAATGCAAATTACAGTTATTTCTTCTGATGTAATGTAATGTAGTCTACATTTTTTTGCTGGGCTACAAACAGGGTGCTGCACATCTGTTTTCAGCACATGTATAAATTGTGTATAAATTGGATTTTTGGCAATTGCTTGACTTGTTTGTCATAGGATGGTTGATTCAATTTATTTGTAATGTTTGACCAATTTTTTTGAAAACTGATTTGTATTCATTTTAAAGTTTTGTGTCAAATCAATAGTACAGTTAATAAATTTTACAAGCATGAAAGTGAAATCATAAACTTGTAATTTACAGGTAAAAACTAATTCCATCTGTCACAGCCTACGCCTTGGAGAAATTAGTTCATTAATAGATTTTGTTCTTAGGGAACCTTTATAAATTTTGTTAAATTTTGAGCAATCTCCAATAGGTCTTAAAATGTTTTTGAAAGTTTATTGAGAGCTTTGGTTTGGTTACTCCTTAATGTCGATTTTTCATACTATAGAATGGAGGCAATGACTAAATCATTTTTATTTTATTTTCAAAAATAAAGATGTCGTTTACCTATGAGGTGTTCCATTTACAGTACTATGGATCTCTCCCCTCCTCAATAAAAACAAAATGTACTCTTTTATCAAAACATAATATGGTAACCCAATATACGCGGCTTAGGTGTCAGTAACCGGGTCGAGTCTATCATAACTTACATTCCTTCTACTCCTTCGATTTTGTTATATATAACACGGATGTATGGTGGTGCCCGGCATTCCGGGAGTTCCTGGTTCGTCCTTGGCCGTACATTCTAATCAATCAATTAATCAACATTTTGTGTTTCTAATTTATTTTTAGTATGGTCTTTCCTAAATATTAAACTGTATTTGCATGTAAAATTTGATATGAATTGGGGACTACTGGGACCCAGCTTATTTTTTGATTATAGGAAAATTTAGGTGAGCTAATCTGATTTATTTAGGTAAATGCATTTAGGCAAACTTTTTCGAAACCTTAAGCTACATTTAGAAAGATACATATAGGAGCTAATATTTTTTCTCAAGTGCATCTCAGATTATGTTTGTTATTCTTTGTAATATATCTTGGAATCAATTTTATTTTCCCTATACTTGGTTTAAGTCTCTTTATGTCTCTTAAACAGGAATGTAATTCTGAATTTTAATCATTTGACGTGGCGTATATTTTAACTTGACGATACGTTAGTTATTTGGCCATCATTTCTTAGAAAATGGAATACTCAGTAGGCCTTGAGGTTTTTTTTAATTTTTTGTGTTTTTTTTTATAAATGTTTATAGCACTCATAAATTAATATATCCTTATAATATGATGTTCTTGCAACAAATACACAGCACTACTGCAAGGTAAAGGAAAAGGTAAAGGAAGGATTAGGAGGTAATAAGGTAAGAGAGGAATAAAAGGAATAAAGTTTTTCAGTTCTGTAAATTGTATTTCAGGGGAAACGTCTGGTCGTTTAGTTCATTCCACATTCGCGAACTCCTTACAAAAAAATGTATTTTTAAATATATTGGCCCTCACGAATTTGATTTCCAGATTGTACCGATGCAAAGGGCGTCTCAAATTACGCACAGGCATTGATAAACCAGGCATAAATCCATAAAGTTACGATGAACAATGACCTTGAAAGTATTTGGAAAACACGCATTAAGATCTCACATTATGCCTATAGGAAAGAGAACCAAGATAACCATTGATGAAAATTAGAAAAAGTGTCGGAGAAAGGCCAGATCTCTAAGGAAAACCAGCGTTTAAAAAATGAGGAACGGAAGTCACGCCACTCACCACCACTTGGATTTTGCGGCAGAGAAGAAAATTCTCAATCCATAAAATTAACAAACCGTAAAGGCCAACTGTCCTCAATTTGCACAGCAAATCCTTGTACCACACACGATAAAATGCTTACGAAATATCGAGTGCAATAACTTGTGATTCACCAGATTGATGAATGCGCCTGTTCTATTGTTCAGTAACAACATTAATTAAATCACCTGCTGAAAATCCTCCGCGAAAGTAATTCTGACGATCGAAAATTAAACGGATCTCTTCCAAATATCTCATCAGCTGGAGATTAATTATGGTATCAAGTACTTTGGAAAGCACCGAGACTATAGTGATTGGACGATAATTTGAAGGGTCTAATTTACTGCCATTTTTTGCTACAAGATGTATGTTGGCAGTTTTCCACATTTAGGTTGAACATTCACTTGGCATGACCATGATATTGGAAATTCCACTGTAAAAAGCCAATGGCAAGAGTTTCCTAAAGAAAAACTGATGAAGACACTGTATTTCTCCGCAAGAGATGTTAAAAACAGATCCAGAAAACGACCTGTATCGTTGACCCGGTCTGTTATTCTCGTCAAGCTGTGTCGGTTGGTTTAAAGCTGTAAACATTCCATTCGCCTTAGTAGCCGATGTAACGGACTTAGAATAAGAAAGCCTCTCTTCATTGTGGACATTGAAATCACCTGCCACAGCGATTTCAGCATTTGTTGATTTCTGAAAGATGCGGTCAATGAAGTCTGGCAAAGATTCAAATCTAAAATGAGCGGCGTTCGATAAAGACCACATAGGTAGAAAGAGTGTTTCGAGACATGAATTTCAACCAAAATGAAGCTGAAATCATTATTCGTACTTTGACCTCAAAAACTGGGAATTGAAAAAGATATGACCAGGTTGAGGATATACATGACTAGCCCTCTGTGGTGAATAAGCCAATGGATTAAGGCATAACTCCTAATATTGATGGCCAAAGAATCGCCGGAGTTTACAATTTTGGTGAGAAGTAGAACAGCTAGTTTTGTGACAGCTGCAAAATTAGTCCGCAATCCGCGAATATTACAGAACTGAAGTGAGAACAATCTCCCCGCATGACACCGGAATACAAAAACTCAAACTTAAAAAAACGCAAGAACAGTGGTGGGCCGTTTGTTTATTATGTTGTTATTTAAGAGAAAAGGGGACAATTCTGGTTCAGTGATAATGACAAATGATAAACTTATAAATCACAAATCTCGATTTTCTTAAAGTGATATATGATAAACTTGCGTCCAATTTGTTTTCATTTGAATTTGGCGCTAAAATGTATTTACCACGAATGATAAAATTAGTATTATTGCGCCTAAATGTATGAGTCGATTTTTTGGGATTATTTTTTTTTATATAAATTTTACCTGGCATCACGCATAAATACTCTGAACTAATGTAATTTTTTCATTTCGTAAATCGGAATTGCGTTTTCGATATTGATGATAAAATAAAATGATAAAAGCAAATGAAAACTTGATGATAATTTTTTTTCATTATCTTTTAATCGAAACAGTATCGCATCCCAGGAAAGAGCTAAAAGATTTCATCAAAGTATTAATCTAATAAGATTACTTTTATTTTGTCACCTTCAACTTATGTTGCAGAATCCTTTTGCAAAGAGACCAAGTTGTGTTAAGTTATTTTAACTTATTGCAAAAACCATTTTATTCTTTTCCGTTTTCTAAGCCAGATCTAAGTGTTTCATTTTCATCTAAGTGTTCAGCCATATCTAAGTGTTTCATTTTCCTCTAACAAATTACGTCAATTTAAAAAATTATTTTTGTTTAAGCAAAATATGAATATTGAATGAAATTGTTCTAAACTGAACGGTTTTAAAGTACTTGTAATGTTAGTTTTTTGAGATTAAAACCTAGTATATTCTTCTTTGTTCAGATTTAAACGAAAAGGCCATTACATTAAGGAAGAACTGTATTATTTGCAATGTCTGCTTAATCTTTTTAAGTTTTAACTTGCTTCCTCGGTTATACAATTCTTTCACTTCGATGAAAAAAAGTTACACTCGTAGTTAACTATTTGTTTGTTTATTGGTTGTCCGATATAAGCCACTTATCCATTTTTGCCTAAACTGACAAAACATGCTTAGTGCTGCAGCATAAGTGTAATAACTATTACATAATTTAAGCGAAGCTTTTCTTCCCGGTTCCATTTATTTTCTGGTATGACACCACTTAAGTATTAGTTGGGTTTGCTTTTGGTTAAGTTTTTATTATTTTGAACCTTTACTGATACTCATTTTAGAGGTACTTTTGTTTTTTTACATCTGTATTATTGTGTTTTTCAATGGGTCGATCGATGATCGTTAAAGAGATCGGAGGTGTTTTTTCCGATCTCCTCAATTTAAAATTTATTTTTATTTATTTTGTTTTTGTTGTGATACACATGTATATTCATAAATTTTTATATTTTTATATAATATAAAATTAGGTTTTTGAAGGGATTTTATTTAATTTTATATTCAGTGTGTGACGTTGCACAAAAAATAATTAATTATTTTAATTAAATTATTCTAGTTTGCAAGTTTTAAATGTTTATTTAGAAGTGTAAAAGGAAACTATTTAGTGAAAATCGTTATTAAACTATTCTGATAGAAGTGCGTGTGTGTATTATGTAATGGATTACATAATAATTATAAATGGAACTCTGTCGCTTTTCCCAGAGTACAGGTAGTATTTGCACTATAGTAATATCCCATTTCTTAGCAGTTAACATTTTATTAAATCAAAAAGCCATCATTTTAGATGCCTATACAAATTATTTATTTTATTCAGTGTATAGTTTTTGTTGCCTTCTTGTTGTCTTTGTTTGATGTTTTCTTGATCGATTTTTTAACGGGAAAAAACGAACAAAATTTACATGGTGTATACATGTGTTATTATATACATACTCTCTATAAAGTATGTGTTACATACTATTAGAGGCAAAACCCTCTTTACTACAAGCCGTCTTGTAACTTTCATTGACACACATCATCATGTATTTTTAAAATGTATTAGTGAAAATATATACTTTAGATATATTAGTAAATTATCAAAACTCCATATAAAATTAATAAAAAAAATTGTAAACGCATGCGCATTATTTGATTTTATTGTTTATTTCTTTTACACAATATTCGCTATCATATCCCGACACGATTTTCTACTTACAATACAATCAAAGTATATATTTTTGTATAGCATGAGTATGCAAACAATACGGCTTGTAGTAAAGAGGGTTTTGATTAGAGGGAATAAAAAGTATTAGTATATACTAAATACTTTATAACGTATACATCGCGAGTCGAGTCCAACTCAACCACGGTTGAGATAAAGAGAAACCAATAGTGTTCTGCTGATTTTTAAATCTTTTCACCATGCATGTACAACCAATGTATGTCTACTGTGTATACCATATTCCAATAACATTTCGCCGTGTTTATTGGTGAATTATCATATTAAGGTTGAAATGTAAGAAATAGTTTGGACTTGATATCGTTTCAACTCTATTTATGTGTATAATATGCAAACACAAATTGACGATGATTTGAAACTGACTTTGGTACAATCGGACTTGGTACATAATATTTTCATTACAAAGGAGAAAGATGGTAAACGACAGAATTGAAGAAATTTTGTTTTTTATAAATTTCTTTATTTGTTTTCTTGTTGGTTTTCCCCTCCATCATATGATTTATGGTAGGTTTATGTACATGGAGAATATGTGAATGTTGGTTTATATATTATTAGAAATGTAACTAGTTTTGAGTCTGTATATGACTCAATACCAGATTCATTTCATTTTTACCTTAGCTTAGCTAAAATAATGGCAGTGTGTGTGTACTGGGTAGTTGGTTGTGCAATTTGTAATTGATACCATTTATTTTTTCATTTTATTTTTTTCTCATGATCATTAATGATCAAATTAATCAAGTGTGTTTACAATTGGTCTTTTGATATCGGATTCATTCTTCATTCTTTTTACCTTTACCTATAAAACCGGTTTCGACGAAACCGGTTTTGTAGGTGAGGGGGAAGGAGTGGGGGTGGGTCCGGTATCTGAGACCAGGTATAAATATGTATATATATTTTATAATACTCTCACATTAATAAATTTGATTATAGGTTTCATTACTTCCCAACGGTTTGTTGGGTATGCACAGTGACGGGGCATTCCGGAACTCCGGCTGGGATTTGGTGGAAGTGTTGTGGCAAGAGTGGCTTTTAGTTGTATGGATGTGGGGTGGCGGCAATGCTTCTGGGTTTGCATGATGGAATGAGAAGGTGATTTGTTTTGGGCGGTTTGGGATTTGGGTTGTGTGGCTGGCGTTCTGATTGTTTGGTGATTGTCGTGTCTGTGAAAGTTGTGGTGGAATGAAGTGGAATTGTGGTCTCATACAGACCTTATTTCGGAGACTATGGTTGCTGGGATGGAGTAGGGCTTTTGGATTCCTCTTTTTGGGAATAGTTGATAGTTTTGATGTGAATCGTGAGGAAGTCGTGTTGATAGTTTTAATGTGAATCGTCAGGGAGTCGGGGTGGTAAGGTGGGGAGCGTGAGGAAGTTCATGGCCACCTCCTGAGTTGACTTTCATTATTTTGAATATTTTTTTTTTGTTTGTTTTGGTGTGATATCCTTGATGACCGGGATTGGCCGGTTTCCCAGCAATTGTGATTTTGATTTGGTAGGAATTTTTCTTGGTAGTGAACTTGCTAGTTTTGCAATTGCTGCTTGTGGTTTTCTGAGGGCCCTCACGGGGTGCTGTGGCCGATTTTCCACTGATTCTGTATCGGAGTGGTGTAAGCCGACAGTCGTGTCAGTGAGGTCTGGTTCACTTGTAGGAAACATAGAGTGGGATTGATGCGAGTCTTCCCAGAGCTCGTTGGGGACTTTTAGTGTCCGGCTCAATTGACATTTAATGGCACCCTTAATGGTGCAAGCTTCTGGTCTTTTCCGTTTGTAATCGGTCCCAGCTGAAATTTGCTTTTATTTGAAAAACTATCAATAATTAATCTATATTCTAATCTATAATTTGGGTTGCTGTGAAGTTTGTGTGTATTGGAGTGTCTATCGGTGGTTAGTATGGGATGATATGTGGATGTATGTTGTACAGTTGGTGGTCATAATACTCAAAATGCCATAGTTTTGAATGGTTTATTATAATTTGAGTTACGTTGTTTTGTGGTATTGTTATTTTATTGAATTATTATATTATTATATTATTGTATGATTGTATTATATTGTTTTTATATATTTTATTATTATATTAATATATTACTTTTAAGAGAAAGCTAACCCAATTTATTACAGCTTATGGATTGCGGAATTATAATTTTATAATATTATATTATTAGATTACTAAGTATAGATGGGTTTTTGTTTTGTTTGTTTTAGGGGGTGTGAACTATTATTTCACTACGATCTTTATTTGGTGCAGTAGTTGCTCTGACCGACTACCACGGGTGCCTGTAGTTGCTTGGGTGTGTGCCTCTGCTGTGTTGTATCCAATCGAAACTTGAGTTATGGTAGATAGACAGGAATCGGTCCATTTTTAATTCGGAGATGGTGTTGTTGAAATAGTTTTTGGGGGTGAGGTTGGCTATAGAGCTGGGAGATTGTTGTCAGGAGTGGGATGTTGGGTTTATCGGTGTGGTTTGACCGATTGGAGTTGGTTGAGGTTTCTAGTGTTGTTGGGTAAGGTCAGCGACGAGACAGTGAGGTACTCCGTCTGGGATTTGGGGAGTGTGTTGTAGACGGCTGTGTAGGTGGCTTTTAGTTGTATGGATCTGGAGCGGTAGCGATGTTTCTGGGGTAGCCTAGTGATGTGGGTGATGGTGGTTTGGGATTGTGTTGTGTGGTAGGCATTCTTATTTTTGGTGGTGGTCGTGTCTGTGAGTGTCGTTTCGGAATGAGGTGGGATTCTGGTCTTAGACAGGATGTATTTCGGAGAGCATGGTTGCTAGGCTAGATTAGGGCTTTAGGATTCCTCTTTTAGGAAAAGGTGGTTGGTTGTAATGTGAACCGTCAGGGAGTCGTGGTGGTGAGGGTGTGGGGTGTTGAGCAGTTCATGGCCACCTTCTGAGTTGAAATTGACTACCTTGATTTGGTTTTGGTGTGATGACCTTGATGACCGGAATCCCAGGAATTGTGACTTGGATCTGGTGGAGATGGTTCGTGGTAGTGAACTGGCTAGTTTTTCCAATTGCTGCATGTAGCTTTTTAGGGGACACTCCCGAGTTGCTGTGGCCGATTTTTTCAATTATTATGTTTCGGTGTGGTGTGAGCCGACAGTAGCATATGTGTGGTTTGGTTTACTTGTAGGAGTGATGGAGTGAGGTTGGCCAGATAGTTTTCCCAGATCTCGTTGATGACTGTCAATGTTTGAATACCAGCTTAATTGGTAATTTTGGTCTGGTAGTGGTTGGTGTCGGCAGAGCTCGTATACATTTTTATTTGCTGAAAATGACGGTTGTTTTCGAAAAGGGCGTTCTGGCGGCACCCTTGATGGTGCTCGTTTCTGGTCTTTTTCTATTGGAGTTGGTCCCAGATTGACTTTGGTCAATTTTTTACTTTGGTTTGCTTGTCGTTTTACTCTGCCTTTTTTAAATATTCTTAAATCTGTAATTTGGGTTTGTTGTGGAGTTGTTGGGAAGTTTGGTTTCTATCGGTGGTGAGTATGGAATTAATTGTGAAGGTGTGTTATACTATTGCTGATGATAGTACTCATAATGCCACTGTCATATTGTTTAATTATTTATAAATAAGTTTAGTATTATATTGTTATATTTCTATATTCTATATTTTTTCTTATATTCTTACATTTTTGTACTAATCCAATTTATTACAGCCTATGGCTTGCAGGAATTATATTATTGTATAATGATTTGATTTTCAGGGAACCATTGCAGATTACAGATGAATTGCGGCATACTAGAGTTGCTGATAAGAGATGGCAAAATGCAGATCAGTACAACAAAAATGTGATTGTCTTACACTAACAGTACTTTGAATATTGGCTACCGGGAAATCGGACCAATTATGTCATAACTAACACACTTTTCCTTTCCCTAACCCACAAAAATTTACTAACTATTGGCCGCCAAGGTGTCTGTAACCGGGTCGATCTCAATAATTTAACTAGTATCTTTCCATATCCTTCCAAGTATATGTAAAAAAGGGTGTACTGTGGGCACTGCGCTTTCCGGGATATCCTGCTTAATGCTTGGCAGTACATTCAAAATCAATCAATCAAATCAATCTGTATTATTGAGTTTTTCAATGCTTTATACGGATCTAGTCACATTTCTGCAATATGTTTGACTATAGTTAATTTTTTTTTATTTGTAAGCATAATTGTCATCAGTTACGAGTTTGGTACTCGAAGTTTACCAAAATTAATAAATAAAAATTAAATAATTATATCTTGCACCGGTAACCGAATTGTATGTAAACTAACGTTGGTTTGGGTCAAGTGGATGCCTTTATACAATAGTTTAGTTTTCTATACATTATTGGTGAATGACAAAGGTAAAGAATACAAATAACTATATTAAAAAAAATCATCTAAAGCAGGCCAACTGTCAATTTATAATTTTATTTTGTCAGAGTCAATACTTTGTTAGTGATAACTATCGGCAGAAAGCTTTAATATTATATACGGCATAATTTGACACCTGGAAACAAAAGATAGCAGCATGTAGGTTTAAAATACATTTTACATCCAAATAATCGATGCTATTTGGTTTTAAATCCCCTATCCACATATTTACCATCCAAATGCTTACTTAGTGCTATTGATTTGAAATTAATTCGAACTTTTGGTATGCTATATACACTGTTAATGTTCGTAAGCTAACGTCTATAAATATTAAGCTATAGATTTATTTTATATAGACAAATTCAAAAATAACATAAATAAAATTTTATATTTTTATTTTGGGCCAACAACGAACACATTTGATACGATAAATTATTCTGAGTGCGTCGTCCAATAAACCTCAAGAAAAAGTTCATGAAAACACATATACATAAACACACTGTACATGTGTATATACATATATACATATATAAACTCATACTATACCAAAAATAAATTTGAAATGGAAAGAAACGAAAATCGTTCATGTACTTTACTGATTAAGCTTCCACCATATAATCGTATACAGTACACACAAAACCAAAATTTCGAATTTTCACAAAACCGAAAAAGTTTTTTTAGACAAACAGAATTTTTTTTTTATAGAAAGCTTTTGCCATTGCTATTATTATTTTCGAATATAAATAAGTTTTACATACAGCTTTTTCTTTTACATAATACGTTTATATATAAGCGTCATTCCCCCTGCATCACCACACAGCACCATGTTTGTGTTGGCTTCCGTTATTTTTTTTTGTATTTGCTGGGTGAAAATTATACAAAAACAACACAAAGAAAATATTTAATTTTTGTTGTTTTTCATCTCGAAGAAAATTATTTTTTTGTTTGTTTATGTTTATCACAATATGAGCTTTTATATATAAAGCTTTTAATTTATATTCTTGATTTTTATTTTTGTTGGGTGATTCTTTCGGGAAATGTCTCATTTGATACTACTATAAATATGTAATAAATATATTGTAGATACTGACTGTTTAACTATATACAAAATATGGGAGAAAACATTTAAAATTTGTATATATGGTGTGGTTGTCGAGTTGACACGATTTGACCTTGAAATTGGTGTTGAAAAATATTATTTACATCGGATGAAAATGGAATTTTTAATAAAAGCACAGAGGTTCAATTGGTAAGAACGATTAACATATCGCTGGTAATAAATTCTGTAGGTGTACATTTTATCTTCCTGGAACTTACAACTTTAATAACTAAGGCTACTTATTTTAAAATCTTTTCAGCAATAACATGTTAATCACTTTGCACGTATCGTATCAATGCATTCTTATATCAAAACCGAAAAGTTAAGCTTTTAAAAACTAAACTTGGTACATCAACACGGTAAACCAATTTTGTTTTTATATCATGTCATATCCATTATTATATATTTCCATACACCTAAGCATAATTTAAAATGTGGGTCGGCCCACAATACACCTTAAACCATGATTACCGTAATGGACATTAAAAAAGTCATCAAATATAAATTAATTATTGATTAAATATATAGCAAATGTTTATCCAAATCAACAATAATCGTAGCAAAGTAGGTATAGGGTGGTTAATTTATGTGGTATGTAACCAAAATGATAGGTTGTTTGGGTTTGGTCTTAGGAGTTAAAGCTTTCTAGGCATAAGCGATTCTCGTAAGGCTTCTTCCTAGTGTAGTTATGCCTCATCGTGGTAACAACCGGGCAATGTATCCTAGAATGAAGCTAAGTAACCTACACAACCGTGCAATGGTGGATTTTCATTGCCCCAAGCTTTGGTGGGACAACATACGCCGAGAGCTGCGTGGCTAAGGGGGAGCTTAGTCTATGTGAACTCCGAATACCACGCGACCTAAATCTTCCCTTTCTACAGTATACCGATCTCTGCTGTGGGTGACCTTCATTTCTCGGTTACTCGTGGGACTTTTATGAATCCTTTAAATATAAATATAGAGTGTGATGCCTCTTTAAAAGCATCAACTGTGCCAGCTCCTGTACTGGATTATAATATAGAAAAAGATATTGTGGTAGATGCCTCTGGGGCCACCTCCAAAGAATATCTTGATACCGGGACAAGGGAAATAGTGAATCAGTCCACTACTCTTACAACGGGCATCTTTTGCGATGACAATAATAGTGTCATCTCACAAACATCGGGCATTTCAACCATTGGGGTTGGTATTGGGAACATGTCCCTCAACTCCAGTAAATGGGTAAAGCTCAACTCATTCGAAAGAAGGCGTTTTAAAAAGGGGCTCAGGAAAGGCAAAACTAGAGAGGAAGCTGCTACTGCTAAGTCTGAGCGCCCTGTCAAAGCACCTCTGAAACCTGTAGCAACTACTCTAGACAGTAGATCTGGTTGTAAGCGCGATAGGTCTTTCGAGGTTGCTTTGGAATCCTCCAAACCACCTGTAAAAAAAACTAAAAGTGGGCCTTCTCCAGTCAAGGCCTCTTTCAGCCAAGTAGCAGGCAGTGTTAGGTTAGGCATCTCACCGGATGATCTCAGTGGCCACCCTCTTAGTATGGAGCAAATGGCAAACATATAGGAGTGTGTCATTGACTTTACCATTGAGACGCAAGGTTCAATCCATCAGCCTCAATTCCTTGGTTCCTTTCGGAATGGCTTTTCTTTATTTGTTCCGATCTTTCCACAGCGGAATGGATGAGGAATAATTTTGACAGGCTAAGATCAAAATGTGGTCTAAGCATAATTTTGGTGGAAGAGGAAGATTTTCCTCGGCCATTTATAGTTAGAGGATTTTTCCACAAAGCCTTAGCTTGTTGAGCGAGAAAATTCTCGCCACCATTGCCACGCAGAACTATGGCCTCGCGGTAGATTCATGGAAGATTCTACAACGGACGACAACTGAGCACTCGTCCATTTGGTCATGGCCATAGGAGATACTTCAATGAAGACACTGCGCGAGTCCAAGGGGGATGTGGCTTACCGCTTCGGCCACATTAAACTCATTTTAAAGAGTGATCCCCCTCCTCCACTCAAACTACTAGAGTCAGTTCCAGCAATGAAAATTTTAATCAGCTTCAGAAGGAGTTACAAACGACGAGGGGTAGCTCAGAGCAGTAGCGCTGTATAGCATTCTGTTCTCGCTGCCTCTTCGTCGGGAATCCGATCATTGGATCCTTCCGTGACTCCTAATTTGGCACCGGTAAAATCGAATAGGGTGACCATACAAAGTGCTGTCCAGGGTAGACTAGCCAAGTCAACGGCACCAACTTCGAGAATTAAGCCTAGAGGCGCTCGAGGGATTACTAAGAAACGTGGCAAAAACACGCCCCTTCCCGCGAAACAGTCGTCTGATAAGTAGTCAACGGTTAAGCAACAAGGAGCGGTTTCCTTACCCTAATAAGTAAGTATGGCTGGTACTATTAGGGTACTACAAAAAAACCGGCATCATGCAAAAGGAGCCTCGGATGCCTTTTGCAATAGGTTTGCGCAATAACATTTAACCCTTGGCCTCATTCAAGAACCTTGAGTTGGTGAAGGAAAAATTAGGGGCCTCCACTTTAAGTCATGTAAGTTGGTTTACGATCGCAGGGAATCAGTTCCCCGAACAGCAATAATTGTTTCATCTAATATTAACGTTCTTTCAATTCCAGAGTTTATCACTAAGGATTTGGTTGCAGTAATCCTGGAAGTACCGACTGGCAGGGGAGTGCAGGAGATAGTATGTGCCTCTGCGTACTTCACTGATGACGCGATAAGTGTTCCACCTGTAGTTGTACAGGATTTGATGGATTACTGCAACCTAAAAAACAAACAATTCATCATAGGCTGCGATTCAAATGCGCATCATATCATTTGGGGTAGCAGCAACACAAATAGTAGAGGTGAGTCCCTTTTAAATTATCTTTTGAGCAGTCACATAGACATTTTAAATAAACATGATTCGGCAACAGGTTTTGGACCTCACTCTGTCGAGTCAGTACATTTCCAACTCTGTTGCAAACTGGCATATATCAAATGAAGCTTCGTTGTCGGACCACATGCACATCAGGTTCAATATACCGGGAGTGATCTTTCAGGCGGAAGAACATCGTATCCCTTGTTTTGCAGACTGGAAGACCTACAGGGATATTTTATTCATCAAAGCAGACATGCTGCCAACATCTTTGAGTTCAATTAGTGACCTAGAAACTGCAGTTTGTTTGTTAAATGATGTGCTCCTATCTTCTTACGGGATCAGCTGTGTAGCGCATAACGTTGCGGTAAATCGCAAAGTTCCATAGTGGAACGAGTAGCTGACTAAACTCCGTAAGAGGGTTAGGAAATTATTTAATAGGGCAAAGCATTCTAATGAGTGGAATGAATATAGGCAAGTCCTAACAAATTACAATACTGAACTAAGGCGTTCCAAACTCCTTACGTGGAGGAAAAACTGTGGTAATATCGAGGATATACCTACAGCTGCTCGACTCCATAAAGTTCTAGCTAAAGACTAGTCCAACGAGATTGGGCTTCTAGGATAAATAACCCTGCGTCTCAACTATTATGACTAAAGGTCTTAAGGGCGCCTCCATCCACATTTTCTCCGACAGCCAAGCAGCATTGAAAGCATTGGCTTCCAACTACCTGGATTCAAAGTCAGTCAAAAGCTGTTATACACTGCTACAATCTCGCTCTTGTCATAACAAAGTTAGGTTGTGGAAGGTACCTGGTCACAGGGGTATCACTGGAAATGAGTCGATTAATTTGCGCGGGCAGGCTCTTCAGCTACACCAATTTGCCCTGAGCCTTTCTATGGCATCCCTTGGGCCTCAGTCATCTACAATATTAGAAATTGGGAAAAAATGCAGTGCTTGCCCTATTGGAACTGTATTCCCGGCCTTAGACAGGCCAAATCTTTGATCAGAACATTTCATCACAAGAACTTGGTGGTCAATTCAAGTAAAGGAAAAGTGAGTTTTCTTTCAGGTCACTGCAACCTGAGATATCATTTGAACAAAATGAACCTGTGCACAGAGACGGAGTGCCGCCTCTGTTTAGAAGAGGTAGAAACTGCGTAGCACATACTATGTGAGTGTGTTGCTCTGTGCACACTGAGGTGGCTTCATTTTGAAGAGAAGTATTTGACCCCGGAGAAATGTAGATTGGCATCTACAGGCAGCATTATCGCCTTTATTAGGAAGGTGGAGAGGCTCCTGAACTAACAAATTCCAATAACACAAAAGTACTTTCAGGTCGCAGTGCTAGACGTTTTGGGCAGGGAAAAAAACATAACCACCGAAATATTCAAAAGCAATACATCTAGAACTTCAAGCAAATTTCTTATTTTTTTAATGCAAAAAAGGCTTGACAATTACGATTGATATGTTACCTAAGAGAATGCGAGACTTTGTGAGGTACCTTTCTCTTGAGCACATCAATTGAAAATTACAGACAGAATTTCACATCTCAATGCAAAATACCTGGAAAAAATTGCTCTTATCAATATATATTGCAATTCAAGCCAATTCGAATAAGCACTGAACAATCCTATGAATAGAATTAACAGCTTTGCCAAGTCTTTTTCGGTTTTGAATGCGTATTTTACACGGTTTAAAACACACAATATGGGAAAAACTTTCAAAAATGGACATTCCAAGAAATTAGTTAATACGTATACAGAAAACGTATTGCGATGCTGGAAACCACGTTTTGTATTAAACAGTCATCCAAAGAAAAGAACAATAGTCTTGATAGAGCTGCTCCTGATCATACAAACCGCAATAAGAAAATAGAAATGGAGATGAATTTGCATTACTTTGACAAAACAACGAAATGATTTAGCTACTTGATGTTATTTGCGAGTCATGGTGCCTCGCAAGAAGAAGCGAAAAAAATTAACAAATCATGAGTAAACATTAAAGCAGTAGCTTCCAATAGAGTAAGATGTACTTGCCTAATAGACACTCCACGCTCGTAATTTGAAAATAAAGAAAAAAATTGATAAGGAACAAAATCTCTAACAGCGAAATGTTCCAAAGTGGTTCACTTAAGAGGACAAATATGTTTAGCTTTTAAATATTTTCAAAGGAATCAGTATTTTTTCTGTAAAAGGAGGCTCACCTTTTATGTCGACAGTTAATTACAGAAAATAATATTACAGTGTGGTCTATGACCGTGGAGATAATTTAATTTATAACATTTGTTCCGCGGAAACATTTAAACTAACACTGACATGTGGTAGCTTCCTGTTTCTGTGATATACTAACCCTGTGCCATAAATTTAGAAAGAGGGCTAAATTGAATGTTTGCACAGGATAAATAATAATTTTCAATAAACAGACAATTTGTATTTTGATTTGGTGCCATCATATTACCCTTGTTACGTATCCAAAATTAACGACTTCATAAACTTTTATTAGCTACTAGTATCTCCCAAAATGATATTCACAATAAAATAGTAAAACTATAGCATTAAATCACTCTCCTATTATTATAGCTGTCAGAGTGTTCATGACACCCTTGACAAGAAGTGTTAAGCTCTCCTTCCGGCTACTTAGTAATGTTGTCTAGACCTGTGACACTCACTTATACCATTACTAATTCATCATGTTCAGATACCTCGGATGTAAGGATAAATCAACCGAGCAATTGGCGCAGTGGTTAAAGCTGCGGTGTTTGGTACGGGAGGTCCCCGTACGGGATGTTTGGTACGGGAGGTTAAAGCTGTGGTGTTTGGTATGGGTTCGAATCCCAATAGGGGAGGACACCTGATTACGATCGGTGATGACGATGAACACAACTATGACCCCCCGTTGGAGTGCAGAATCCATGGTTCCCTATATCCATGGATATATCCATGACTATTCGAAAATCGCGAACCTGTATTTGTGCGTCCTCAATTTGGCCCTCATTGGCGTAAAGTAGGACGTTAAAACAACCGCGAAAGAGTTGGGTGAGCTTCGGCCCTAGAAAAAGATTGTAGGGATTAAAAAATAAAAAAATAAAAGGATAAATCATTCAGTTACTTCAACTTTGATACCTGATTTAGACTTTAGCTTTGTTTTAATTTTTTGCGATTAACTCTTGCATTTTCTAATGTCTTTATAAGTATAAAATCCAAATTGCTAATTCGAAGTCCAAAATCCGCAGTCATTGCGGAACACATAACATCAAATGATCAAATGCCTCTCCACAATAAAGGATAAGTGCTCCAAATAGTCAATACATGAAAGCGAATGGAATTAAATGGAACACCACATCATCGAAAAGAATTTGGTAAAATTGGAGAGGACTCAAATGTTTAATTTCAGCGCTCATGTTTTACTATATCAATATGATTTGTCAATGATTTTTAGTACTGAAACATTGAAAGTTGCCTCGTTTCGATTTTAAATTTCTAAATCTTTGATTGCTTTTTACAATTTATCAATTGCTGAAGTGGATTAACAAGCAGTTGATGGACCAGTGATAGCTACTTGGTTTCCTTACACCATTATTTCAAAAATGAAAACAA
The DNA here is from genome assembly GCA_963556175.1 of Tipula confusa. Lineage (NCBI taxonomy): Eukaryota > Metazoa > Arthropoda > Insecta > Diptera > Tipulidae > Tipula > Tipula confusa. Next base: position 154,667,695 of record OY744475.1, on the reverse strand, counting down.
GCTTAAATTGTAAAAAAGCAGCCTACTTTTTACAATGTCTAAATTATTCAAAAAATTAAAGTAAAGAGATTTAACTTAATCATTATGGAGGCATATAAAATTTGCTTCTACAATCCATTTGTTTTCAGAGAAAAGCACTCTGCTGAAGATGTCAATAAAAACAACAAACCAATATTGAGTAACCACAAATTTTAAGGATGATAAGTCAATACATTTTTTGATCAATCGTTTTCTTTGTTCTATATAGTCGGCTTGTAAAGTTCATGTTATTAAACAATTAAAAAACGAACAACCTTTAATTAAAACAACAACAAGAACAACAACAACTAAAAGCAAACAAACAATTCCTTTAGAAGCATTATCAGAAAACCAATAAAATCTAGTACCATTTTATCATAATTTGCAAAATCAATACCTAGAGTGGATAGTCTATGTTTATAACGCAGCGCAAGAATCCAAATTTATTGAATCACGAAATGCAAATCATTTTTGACTACTTTTAGATACCAGACTGCCATTGTCTAATATCGGAGTTTTATTTATTAATAGGAGAGTGCTCTTTAGTTTGTTCTATATTTTTTCCAGATGTCAAAAATTATATTGCATTATTAAAAATGGAGCTTAAAGGGTAAGAAGTCTATAATACATGTTTCCATAACTGACGTTTCCATCAACTTTGTTTCTTCCACCCGATTCATCTCGCAGTCATGAATATTCCTTACGCCCTAGGATAAGCTGTCACTTATAATGTTCATGCAATCCCAAAAGATATTGCGCTAAATGATGATACTATAGCGAAGACGAAAACGACGTTTTGAGCCATTTTGAACCTTCACTATTATCAAACTCTGAAATGTGTTCGATTTATCTGGTCAAAATCGTTCTTATTCCGATCAAATTGATAGAGAGAAAGCCGCAAAGCAGCGAATTTATTGGAAATCAATACCACAGTCGCACATTTACAGAATCTGATTCTGATGAAGTCTTGATTCACCTCCAATGAACTTTGCAATAATTACACAATGGCGAAAAATGTGAAAATCATCTAGAGTTTGAACATCTAGACTCTTTTTCTCCCAAGACTCTTTTTAAAAAAAAAAATACTGTTTGAAATACCTTTTTCGATTCATAAAATTAGTGTAGTATAGTCGAAGTTCGCCGATTTCTCCTTTAGCTAACGGCTTATTGTCGAGTGACTTTGATAAGAGATAATCTACCTCCATGAATGGCAGTCCTTCTATGATTCCATCCGTGTTAACATTATATAAAAGTGCCTGTGATATTGAAAGATGCTACCATACAATACTTTTGTGAGGGAATTGTTCTTTCCATCTTACGAACCGCAGGGCGTGCACAGCTAATTTCACTGATATCTATGTCACGAATCCTACTGATATCCCTTTTCATCAACATTTTGAGATACTGCGCAACTCCATGGATTTTATATATGTTGGAATATAAACATTAACCAGCTTTTCCAAGGTATTCAATAGAGATAATGGTAATAATATAGGTCTTTGAACATCCTATAAAGATCACCTTTAGCAATGAGAGGATAACCTCCGAGTTGTTATAGAATTCTGCTGCTATAATTCGATCTGAAACAGATAATTTAAATGAATGGCTGGAACCCTTTTCTCGTCCACAAAAACAGTTTTTTTTTTCTTTCGATATCTGCTATGCACAACAAATATGATACTACGTTCTGAACTCGGCAGAGTCGTCGATCTTTCCAGGGAAGATGGTTTCAATGATTAGTTTCAAAAATTCCTCACTTTAAAATATCCATGAACAATCAGGTTGAATTAAATAAATAATACTAGGTGGTTTGATAGATATAATGTTCCTAAGACGAGAAATCTCTTCCAGTTGGAAAGAAGAGTCTCAAAGAATTTTTATTGTGCCCGCATCAATCCTCCCATTATTTGTTGAGTAGCGACTTCGTAATTGAATTATTTAAAATAAATGCAGGAGTCAAGTAAAATCAACCACCCTGTAAATTCGTAAATCATCGACATAAACAAAACCATAATAATAACAATAATAATTTGAATTGCAAAAGTAATAGTGTTAATAATAAACATAAAAAGTTATGTAGTTTATCAATATCAAACCAAACAACTTTAAGCATAAAAATAGCAATATCATGGATAGGATTAATGCTTGAATTAATAATAAGATCGGTAAGAAGCTAAATATCTAAAAAATCATAACGATTGTTTGTGCTTTTTGCACAAACGTTCGGAGGAGGTTCACTTTTTTGTTTGTTTGTTGTTTTAGCAATTCGGTATTTTATGGCTTTACACGATATATATATATATATATATATATATATATATATATATATATATATATATATATATATATATATATATATATATATATATATATACCGCTATATCGTGGCTCTAATGAGAGTTTTGTTATATAAATAATTACATACAACAGCAAACATGAAACACGATGGTTGCCATTGGGTATATATAATATTTAATTATAGTTTTATGTATTTACCGCGATGTTGTTGTTTTGGTAGCATTAGATATAATACCAAGGTTTTATGTAATTTTTTTTTGTTGTCTCGCTAATGGAAAACTGTTGCATTACATGGCTTGAAGCAATATTTAAGATTTAATTTTATAATTTCAAAAGTATCAAAATTCAACCGAACAGTTTTACCGACTTTTGTGTGCGTGGTTTTGTCTATACTTTTTTCAGTATTAAAATCTCTTTAAGTCAAAACAGAGGAGAGTGATTAAAGTTTGAGAGCTATTCTGAAACAACGACAACCGTTTATATAGTACTCTATCTCAATTGCGTTTATAGATTAACTTAAACAACTACGTGAATTGTGAGTGCGTTGTCGAATTTGGGATGAATCTTCAAACCTTAAAATGTATTTTCGATGTCCCTGCTAATTAGTTTCCCTCCCAATAAGTAACCCCATTATTCAAAATGATATAAAACCTTTGTGCGTTTGAGTCATACAAAAATATACACAACCAACAACAATTCAATAATGTCGATGAATCATTTTAATTGTAAATTATATTGACCAGCATTTACTAAAATGGTTTAGGTCAAAAATTATCTTATTTCCGCAACTTTTAGTCGGTCAGTTTTTGATGTCTTATTACATGAAATTAATTGCTGTTTAGTTTAAAATTTTGGGTAACGACTATACTATTATTAGGGATACAAGTTCAAATCATGGCAGATCATGATAGTCCATTTGAGACGTAGCTCTTTTTTATAATTACCTCGGTTAATATTTTTTTATTTTTATTTTATTTTTTATTTTTGGTTTTGCCGCTAACTGCAATCAGTAGAAGTCATTTGGCCCGAAATCTTAATTAAATTATAAAATAAAATTAAAAATTGAAAACAATTCTTTCAAAAAATTTGATAAAGAATTGAGTAAACCGAACATAAAAGTTTATTAAAGAAGCGCCAAGTCGACAAAAAGATCGCGGTGTAAGGCAAAACTAAAGTTATCTGCATCGGGTAATTCTACAATTGACGAGAATATATTTTATAATTCACACAGCAACCTTAATTTTTTTTAATTATGACATTTTTGTGACATTTAATATAACAAATTTTTTTCTTTAAATTATATGTTTCTAACCATAAGTTCATTTTTGTTCTATTTAATTTCTTTGTTAATTCTTTCAAGTCGCTTTTAAATGATATTATGGCGTGATAATTCAGGAGAGCAGGTAAATACATTTAAACTAAATATTGTAACCTATGGCACTGATTGTGCACCGTTTTTAGCTGTCAAGACATCAAAATAATAATAAAATAAACAATTCAATCCAAGAGCACTTACACGATTGATTAATCAGGGTTTTTACGTTGATGATTTATCTACCGGATGTTTCACTTGTCAAGATACGTTACTCCTGAACATGACAATTACAACGATCGTAGACAAGAGCGGTTTCCATCACCAAAAATGGCAATTTAAAGTATTTGTATTTAATACAAAAATAATTATCAATCGAAAAATTATATCGGCAGCATCCAAATTATACGATTCATTAGGTTGGCTTGCACCTACCATAAATTTTTTTTTAAATTCTACCGCAAAATGTATGACTTCTAAGTTTGAATGATACGCTACGTATTCTACCAAATCACATAACCAGTTATTGGCAAGAACCTTACCTCACATTACCAGAATTAGAATTAGTACGAATTGCTAGGCATCTGTGACACCCTTATTAACAACATAATAATTGCAACTACACATATTTTGTGATGCCTCCGATGCTGCATGCAGGAGTGTGTTATACTTACGAAGTATCAATTATGAGGGTGAAATATCAATAAATATTGTCAGTACCAAAAGCAAGATCATACCTATAAAGCAAGTAAATCATTGGCTCGACTGGAATTATGTGGTGCTATACTTCTGTGTAAATAAGTGAAACTTTACGTGGGATCATTATTTTACAACAAGATCCAAGTATTCGCATGGCCAGATTCTATGGTCGTCCTAAAAACAATACCTTGGGTTCGGTGGCAACATGTGGAGTCTAAACATAATCCAGTGGATGTAATATCGAGAGATATCAAACCAAAGATGGCATGGACCAAAATGATGGTGTCAAAATGAAGTAAAATTGGCCAAATGTAAACTAGTAGCGAAAGTGCCTCATGCCTCATTAGAAGAATGGTCGAAGCACGTCATTGTTTTTTACAGAAATTACACATAACTCTCAATCTTATAGCAAGGTTCTCATCCGAAATTAAAATACTAAATAAAAATTATGGAATATATATTAAGGTTTGCAAGACGAAGACAAAAAGGGCTAAATCCTACTCTCAACACGCATACAATTGTTATCCTGCGTAATGTCAACAAAGTAAATTTAAAATCATTAATTTCTGCTAACATTACCATAAAAGTACCACTTTCACCAAAACACCAATTATCATCACTCAAACCGTTCATATATAGAAAAGGGTTACTATACAATAGCAGAGGGAAGATTAAGCAAAATATCACCTTTACTATTTCCGACAAAACACCTAGTGATATTATCAAAAAATCATATAAAATCCTGCACGATAAAAATTTGTCACCGAGTCCACAAGCTCGAACAAAAAATGGCAGTCTTGCCAGTAGAACGGACTCGATTATGCTGGGCCATTCTATATTAAGAGAAGCAAACGTATAACTTCCCTGTGGTACCACAACAAATCGGATGTGATAAAATTTCCAATTTTATTGAGGCGAATCGAGAGCTAAAATCCATGAAGAAGTAAATAGTAGAACAATCAAAACAATCCATTAATCTTAGACTTTTTCTTGCATAAAGGCTTTCACTACCAGTTTAAAGCTCCACACGCTCCCCATTTTAGAGGTTTGTGGGAGTCTATAGTGAAATTGTTCAAATATCACTTAAAAAAAGTGACTAACAAAAAATATAAAAATATAAAAATATAAAAATATAAAAATATAAAAATATAAAAATATAAAAATATAAAAATATAAAAATATAAAAATATAAAAATATAAAAATATAAAAATATAAAAATATAAAAATATAAAAATATAAAAATATAAAAATATAAAAATATAAAAATATAAAAATATAAAAATATAAAAATATAAAAATATAAAAATATAAAAATATAAAAATATAAAAATATAAAAATATAAAAATATAAAAATATAAAAATATAAAAATATAAAAATATAAAAATATAAAAATATAAAAATATAAAAATATAAAAATATAAAAATATAAAAATATAAAAATATAAAAATATAAAAATATAAAAATATAAAAATATAAAAATATAAAAATATAAAAATATAAAAATATAAAAATATAAAAATATAAAAATATAAAAATATAAAAATATAAAAATATAAAAATATAAAAATATAAAAATATAAAAATATAAAAATATAAAAATATAAAAATATAAAAATATAAAAATATAAAAATATAAAAATATAAAAATATAAAAATATAAAAATATAAAAATATAAAAATATAAAAATATAAAAATATAAAAATATAAAAATATAAAAATATAAAAATATAAAAATATAAAAATATAAAAATATAAAAATATAAAAATATAAAAATATAAAAATATAAAAATATAAAAATATAAAAATATAAATACATAAAATTTTATTAATATTTTTAAAAGTTCAAATTCGACCGAATTCACCGTATTATGCCAAATACATTCATAAATGGATGAACAAATCTATTAAGCAATAAAAAAATTTTGGAGCGAGATTTTATCTGTAACATATAAGGATCGATATCAATAACATATTTAAATAACCCTTCTTATCCTTCAATATTTGTAAAAAATTAGGCCATCCTGATGTTAAGAACTTTTGATAGAGGCATGATCAAAATCCATTTGACTTCTTTTCGAATTTTTTAAATTTAATTTACTTGAAGCTTCACGCCATGCTTGTATCAACGCAAATAATCCACGAATATCATAATCGTTTCTATAAAATTATAGTTATGTAACTACCAATTCTCACGCATTGGTTTCTCCCTAAATTATTAAGCCACTGTAACCATTACAAGTTTTACTGTTCAATAAATTAACAAAAAAAAAATCTTATCTCTATTAAGTTTAGTAAATCGAAGTCACTAATTTACCATAAAAAATTGTATATCAAAAAATCGAAAACGGAACAATACATTAATTCAATCACTTTGGCAGATCCATTAGATTGATAATATTGTGAAAAAAGCGTTTATGTATATATATATATATATATATATATATATATATATATATATATATATATATATATATATATATATATATATATATATATATATATATATATATATATATATATATATATATAAACACACCCATATATATATATACACACGATCTACAATGCGTGACATTTATCGGTGCCACTTATCTAAACTTATATATCACACAATTAGAATTAGAGTTAGAACACACATTAATTTTTTTATATCTATAGTCCCCATTAATGTTTTTTTTTACGGTCGTCCTTTTTTCCTTAATTTCCACACATCGCAATCATATCTAATACACTCACATAATATGTGGGTGACCAAACATTAACACTAATTTGAAAATAAAAGTTCGATTCCAACATTTTACTTTGTGAGACCAAAGCAAACATTAGTGACTCGATTATATTTCGTGCGGTGACAGATGAAGACTTTGACAATCCAATCAAATTTACTATCTAAGTTGATATATCGACAATTAATTAATGGTTAGGTAGTATTATTTTAACCAATTTCGTGTTTACCTAATCAAAGTGTTGTTAATTTTAGCGGGAGAAATTACGATTCGTTAAATATTTTCGCCATTTTATTTACTCACCCATTATCTCGTTCACATGTATGCATGTTATTACAATAACATTTATATCACATGCACGAATAAAATGATTCAATATGTAGTTGTCATAAACACTCACGTTCATCATCTTCAATTACAACCACATACACAATAACGTTCATTAGCTAATTACAAAACAGAAAAATTTGTTTCCATCTACATATACATATCGCTCATGTCACGTATTGCGGACATTCATAGAGACATATATCCATATACGGGTGGTATGTATAGTTGGGGACAAAAATTCAATTGGATTTTCCGATTATCGCAATCATTTAGATTTCGATTTAACAGTCGTAGTCATCGTCGTCATTTTCGTCGTCGATGTCTACACATACAAATTGTGTAGCTATAGAAGTATGCCACATCGAGAACATATTGTAGCAGGAGAGAGGTAACATAAAAGCTCATAATAAATAATTCGTATAGCTCTATGTACATACATATATTTATGTGGGTGGGTGTGTATTATTTATTAACAATTCTATATATATACAGCACTAGACTTTTCATTATACGGCAGGCTTAGTTTGATTTTCACTATACTCAAACTATTCATACATATGACTATTATTACTACTATGATTACTATTGTTATTAGTACATATTGACGTTATTATTATTATTTTTTAAACTACACACTTCAAAGCACAATGAAAGCTTTTCAATTTCTTTCTATGTGTGTATGTGTGTATAAATACGATACGAATCCAACTGATATTCGATTCGAATAAAAGGGATAAAATTATTTTTACGATTCGATTGGAAATGGTTAAAATGCTGATTATTGAATTTTAGAAGGTTATGAATAGCAAGTACTTTATTATTAAGTAGAGTTTACCCGCGGGCTTTGACATTTGTACATCAACTATTGGAAAATCAATAAACGTGATAGCAGCAGACTTTTAATTTAGTGTGAGTTTTGTAAAGAATAATTGAAGTTAGAAAAGCCACGATCAAGGAGTGAAATCTAAACCACCTCAAAAGAAAATCCATTATGCTAAAATTCAATTATTTCGAAATACTCTTGAGCTCGGGTACCTACACCCTCACATTTCGTAAATTATACACGAACATAATATCCTTTGAATACAATATAATAAAATTTGTTTGTTTTAGTCTGAGTTGTCAATTCGTTCACTTTATATAATAAATAGCAAAAATTTAGGAAGTGAATTAAAACCATAGTCAAGCCGTTTTATGTTATTAAAATAATTATTTTGGGAAATAAGCAATCGTACATTGTCCAAACAGTTCATAAACCTCACGAAAAGTGAGTTTTAAATCATTTTTTTTTATTACAACTGCCTATGGCTTTATTCTTGAATCTTTCTAAAAAGAAACTAAATAGATTCTTAAAAACTAACCTTACTGCTATTTTTATAAGTCTTAACCAATGTTAATACTTATTATTAGTGTGCACCATTTACTTAGTTTATAAATTCAATAGTCCAAGTGGATCAGTTCTTCTCAGTCGTCTGTATCTCGGTTGTTTTAGAATGTCCCGGGCCAAAGCATTGGGATGTGTCTCTAGTTTTGAACAATATCTCGAACTATAGGTTCTAATTGTATCTTTAATAGTTAAAATACCGAGGTCATGATGTATTTTGGTATTTCGAATATACCAGGGAGCATTCGTGATCCTACGAAGTATTATTGATTGTGTTCAACCCATACCATCCCATACCATATGTCCATATGGGCATAAGTATCGCTTTATATAGTAAAACTTTATTGTCGAGTGATAATCTTGATTTTCTTCCTATTAGCCAATACATCTTAGCAAATTTTATTTTTATTTGATTACGCTTTGCTTCTATATGCTTATTTCATGTCAACCTTCTGTCCAGATGTAACCCTAAGTATTTTACACTAGATTGCTGCGGAATAGTTACACTGTTCAATTTAACTTGTAGGCAGGTGAGTTTGTTATGTAACATGTGTTGGTAACATGTGTTGGTAACATGTGAATGTAACATATGTTGGTTTATTTTCATTGACTTTTATTCGCCAAGTCTTTTGCCAGTTTTCAATTTTATTCAGATGGTTTTGCAATTGCCTTGAGGCAGTTTGTAGATTTTTACAAGACACTAATATGATTGTATCATCAGCAAATGTTGATATTATAGCTTCATTGCAAATGGGCAAATCGGCTGTATACAACAAGTATAAAATTGGTCGCAAGACACTTCCTTGTGGTACACCTGCGCCAATATCATTTAAACCAGTGGTTGCTGCGTTTTGTTTAACTAAGTATTTCCTTTGAAGAAGATAGTTTTCAAGAACTACATGGAACTGCTTCGGCAAAAGTTCTTTAACTTTGTATATTAAACCTCTATGCCAAACTTTGTCGAAGGCTTGTGCAATATCCATGAAGACAGCAGAACAATATTTTTTTCTTCCAAGGTGAATTTGATTGCGTTGACAATCCTGTGAACTTGCTCTATAGTGCTGTGCTGATTTCGGAAACCAAATTGGTGATCTGGTATATTATGCCGTTCTTTTACTACTGGTTTCAGTTTCCTTAGTAACAATTTTTCAAATAATTTTGATATCGTGGAAAGCATGCGTATTGGACGATATAATGAGATTTGTGTCTCATCTTTTCCAGGCTTATGTATCATTGTAATTTGCGATATCTTCCATTTTTGAGGAATGTAACCAGTTCGCATGATTGCGTTGAAGATGTACGTTATTAGTTTAATGCATTTGTCTGGTAATTCTTTAACCATTTTCCCGGTAATAAGATCATGTCCTGGTGCTTTTTTCGGACTTATGCAGTTTTTTATTGTGCTCTTAACTTTTTTCCACTTGAACTTTATAGGTTTATAATTTGGATCATTCACCGTTTGGTTTGGTAGCATGTAGTTGTTAACTTGTTCATGTGGTGAGAATACGCTTTTTAGATGAAAAGCGAAAGCATTGGCTTTTTCTTCATCACTTCTTGCCCAATTGCCACTTGGCAGTCTAATGGGCGAACACGAGTTTGCCGGCCTCTTAAAACTTTTAGTAGCTTTCCATAAGGAATAGTCTGTTCTCTCTGTTGCCGAGAGTTCACTTAAATAGTTTTGGATACCTTCATTTTCTTCTTCCCTCAGAGCTACTTTTAGGGATTTAATTGCTCGATTTAATTTTCATTTTAATATCAGCTATCTTTGCTGCTGCCACTGCCGTCGAATTTTTCACTTTTCTTGTATTAATTCTTGGATGTTTTTAGGAAGTTTATTAACTTTTTCAAAAACACTTCCAGTAGATCTCTGAGATAGGCTTCTGCTGCATCAATATTTGATGGTGTGCTAAGAGGAATATCCAGTAGGCAATTCTCTTCAATTTGTCTACTGTATTGATCCCATTTAGTTTTTTTATTTGTCAGGCGTTTCATTGCTTCAGTCTTTAGGGCATCAGTACTCACTGTTATAATTACTGGTGAATGATCGGAGGATAACTCGTAACAATCTGTTGCCATAGCATTTGTACGTGCAATGAATTTAGTTATACAGAAGTCTATTAGATCAGGAATTTTCTTTTTATCCGTAGGCCAATATGTTGTGTGCCCCGCTGATAGATAATCCAAACAAAGTTCATCCATAGCTTCATAGAGTTGCTTTCCTTTCGGAGTCGTCAATCTTGAACCCCATTGAGTATGTTTTGCATTATAATCACCTCCCGCAATGAATTTATTGCCTAGATGGTTAAAATAATCTATCAACATTACATAGCAAGTGTAATTCAAATCAACAATTGTTTCAATCCAGTGACATCTATGACCAGACATTGGATGTAGTTGTGTGGTGAATTTTAACCTCCGATCACGTGGTACGTATATATATCGGGATTGGCTCGCCTTTTGGGGAGTTCGTTTGATCGGATTTTGGTTTTATATGAATTCAACCATTAATCTGTACCACAAAAAAATATATGTACACAAATTATACACCTCACATCTTCACACACAGGTCTGCACTCCCTTATAAAAAGCTTATACTTTCATTATCTTTGTTGTTTTTTTAATTTTATTCTATACATTTTCAATATAAAAAAAAATTTTTCAACTAAATTATAAAAAAAAACCAATAAACCAAAAAAAAATTATTTATATTAGATTATACTTGCGGTTTTATTATTAAATATGTTGTGTAGTCCTGTAGGGCCCCGCAGTCTCCAACAACGAAATATAGTTACCGCTAAAAAAAATATTTAATTAATCCAACACGTGTTTTTTTATATATAAAAAAAAACACGATTAGTGAAAATAAAATAGAAATAAAAAAAATCACTAACAAAATAATAGTGTTATGTACTTTACAATAAACTTATTTATAAAAAAAAAGTAATTAGTTAAATAAAATTAATAAAAAAAAATTTTAAAAAAAATATATTAAAAAAAAAGTTTCGAGTTAACACAACTTTTTGTCTATAAATATCTTATGTTGTGTCTAAGATGACAAACTATCACCCAGAATTCTATATGTGTCCCGTCTGCTTAGAGTTTCGTATCGAATCCCGCTAGTATTTTCAACGACATATCTTCATATTGTTGACTAAGGACCATATTCTAAATCCCTTAATTTTCACAATGGTTGTTTTGTTTTATGTTTGGCTTATATTTGCTTGTATTCTACAAAGCACTCGCCACAACAAAAATATAAAAAAACACTTTCCACTGCCGTCTTACTGCAGCCACCATAAATGGTCCACGGCAGTGACTAGAAAACCATCAATTGTATTTTAAATACTGTACACTTCAATCAGTCACGAATTAATTACCTTTTAATATGTATATTTAGTTGTATCTGCTTCTTTTTTTTATAGTTCTGATGTACGCACACTTTATACCTATATAATTTTATTATATAGCTAGCTACATGTATTTGTTTAATTTCTATTTTTTTTTTAATTATTTAAAATTTATTTTGTTATTGTAGTCTATACATCAAGTTCCAAACAAGAAATAATAAAAAAAAACAGTTTTTTTTTTGCATTACACCAATGACCACTATCGAAAAAATCGATAATCATCGATAATATTTGATAAGGGTTATTGGGCAACTACAACACCATCGCTGCCATTGTCATGTAGGAAAGCGAAACCCTACAGTTGTACTAAAATAGCATTATCCACACCCAGTACGCTTCGCTTGTTAAGTTTCTAATCTGTTGCTTACCTTCTGACAGAATCGTGAACGTAACTTTTTTTGATGTTGATCAAAATCCTAATTCCGATTAAAATCACGTTTAGCCAAATATTTAACACTATAATAGTAGTAGACTTGACGCACCGTCAAAAAACCAATCGGAAACTAAACCAACACACATTTGATTATATCGATAAGTGGATTAGATATCGAATTGAAATACGTACACCATAAAATTGATTGCGACAAAAAAGTTTCGATTCGATATTGTACAGTAACAAAACTGTATCAAACGATGATGCTTTTTTCATTTTTTTTTTTATTTTAAACTTTAATCACGATTCGAAAGCACGTATTTTATCCACGTGATTATTACGAGAGTACATAATGTATCATCGATGATTTTACCCTTTTTTATTCGAAACGATGATTTTATGGCTTGAACTTTTTAGTGAAATGTTTATGTCTCACTCTCTTATGTTTATATATACTATATAAATAGGGTGATCTTGTGAAGCTTGTAAATTGTTATAGCATAACCTTAAAAATCCCTGACTCTATAAAAAGTTATCTAAAGAAAAGCATTTCAATGGAAAAAACTTGGTTTAAGCTTTTGACTAGGGGATCCTAGCCATAAAATTACATTGAAACCAAAAACAAATGAAACCATTTTGTTTTCCCAGAACATTTTTCCATATAGGGTCGCTCCACAGCATTATTTGCCTATAACGATTTAAATGGATCACCCTGTATGTATATATAAAAAATTTTATGACATCACATAACAATATAATGACTATGATGTTGCTTTACATGATTTTGTGGCTTTTTCAATTTTTTTATTGTAATTTGTGGCCGTTGTGCGACCATTTTGTTTAATTTGACGGAGATTTTAATTTTGTTTTTGCTATCGAAAAAATTTATGAATTTTTAGTTGTTCGGTCGTCTAATTTGAATATTGACTTAAAATTTTTTATTATTTTTGTGTCAAAATTTTTCCAATATATAATCCCATTCGATTGTAAATTGCTGTGCGCGGAATAGTATAGCATAAAAATTTAAAAAAAAAAGATTATAATGCACGTGCACGAACCTTTTCTTACCGCTCTTCGCAGCTATCCCAATGAATTTTGATTCGTTTTTTCTCATTCCTCGTCGTGTAAATATGGACAATTTACAAATCGAGTGACAAGAAAATTCACAAGACTAATGATGATGGGCCCTATATATTAATGGACAACACCCAATTTAACATTTCCGCGTATATAGTTCGGTCAAAACACATTGCGTGAAAACATAATAAAAAAATTACGATCGATTTTTCTTCATTACGAGTTTTTTATTCCTCGATGGTAATTGTTTTATTCCAATTTGGGTGGTTGGTTTTTTTAAATTCATACATCTTTTAAAGTACCAAAAGTTTCATTTACTTATGTTTTTCTTATTTTTATATTATTTTATATATAAGTGTGTATGTGTGTGTTTATTTGAATTCTTTTGTGCCTTTTCAATTAAAAGTATAAATTTTCCCATTTTCCAGTAAACCAAAACAAACGAAATGAAATACAATTGTAAATTATGTACATGTGTTTGTGTTAAGGCTGTAGTACCGTACCGATGATATGAAAATAGGAAATTAAATTTATGTTTCCATGAAAACATAAAATTATAAAAATTTTCAAGAAAAACCATAAATACAACAATATATTTAGATAGAAACACAAAACTTGTTGTTGTTGTTGTTGAAAAGAAAATTGGAACTTGTTTCTTCATCTTAATCGTGTAGTCATGTGAATAAATTCATTTAATTAAAACAAAAACAAAATAAAAATCTTTTTTTAATTGAAAAAGAAAACTCACCAGGTTACACACACATACACACATACGAAAAGAAAATGAGGTCATAAAATATCCCAGCCCAGAATGTTTTAAATTCTATTTTTAAATTTAACCAAAAGAAAATGCATTGGAACATAAAGTTGCCATCTCACTGATTTTTAAGATATCATTTCATTAGTTAATGGATTGATTCCTTGATTTTATTTTCAGAAGATGTTATGATTTTACATCAATTCAAGATCCATTTTTATGGTTTCGGTTGTTATATATAGGTGCGTTTAACGACCGTTGGGTTCCAATTATAAATTTATTACATCGAAACTTGAAACCAAGGAACCGACCGCTTCGATAGTCATAAACTTTCATAACCCCACAATTGGTCGCTTTACTGTTCCCGACATGATTTTACTCGAAAAGTGGTTACCTTTGAGAAGTACCAGATCACCAATTTTCAGATTTTCTTTCAAGGGTGGCAGTGGCAGGATCCTACTTCTGCTGCCAATAGTTTATTGCTTTCTTTTACCAAATACACCATACTTTCGATCTCATACACATTTTTTATCTAACTTTTTTAAGTTAAGGGAATCGAATCAACGTGCTATCATATAACGAGAAATGCATGTAATGTAAATGTTTTTATCTCAGACACAAAACATTTTACAGCGACACCCAGCGAATATTATAAATATGCAATGTTACAGTTAAGTTGTCATTTGTTTTTTGCAACGCACTTTTCGATTATATTTTTAGTTCAAATATTTTCAATTTGCTAAGCAGTTCAATTTGCTCCGTCAATAATTACACTTCATGCCGCTTTCATAAAAAAATTCTGCAGAGAATTTTAGTAATACTTCTTCGGCAAAACATGACGGCAAAACATGTTTATATTTTGTAGTAATTTCCGAAAGTGTATACGAACGAAATATTAGATTTTATTATTAAATATTACTAAAATTATTTGTAGAATTGTTCTATGAAAGCGGATTCAATCTGTTGTATTCTAAAGATGGGTTAAAATGTATCTCATCAAAAACAGGAATTTGTTCGAAGTTCTTTGACTGTTGCGTTGTTTTAAATATAAAACTGCCGAGAAATCCGTATGAAACATTACGGAACTGAACGGATGTATATGTGATTTTTATGACAAATTTAACAATTTGCCATGGTTTGAAGTTCCGTATAAAATGATTTGACATTTCCTTCAGTTTGATCCGTAATTTTCGCTCAGTTAACTTTGTTAAATAATATATAATTTAAACGAAACATTTTCACTGGTCAGTAGTAACATGCGGACTCGGTCTATCGTATTCTTACTTAAAGTTGTTACTAAGTCACTGGTTGGCCCATAACTTCCTAATAGGTAGCGAGATTAAAAATTCTTTCCAGAAAAATCTTTTTAATTAATTTTTTCCAATTACGTCTTATTTTTAACAACATATCTTATATTATTTTATAAATAGGCCTTTTTCTTAATGACTTCTTGCGGCAGTTCATTATCCCCATTCATTGAAATCAGCCAAAGAGTTTGAAATAGTATTTTAATTTTGATTATTATAGGGGCTAGCCAACCCAAAGGATCAAAAATTTGACTGCCTTCTGAAAGTAGTTTTTCTTGGTAAAAACTAGCGCGCCCGTGTTGACTCTGTATAAAAAAACATATATAAGGGCGGATTCCACTGAAATCCTAAAACCTTCACTGTTATGTGTTTTGCGAAATTTATTAGATAGATTCAGCCCTATCCTCTAATGCTATAGTATTTAGAAATTCTTCCGAGTTAGATATCCATTTCCCCAGCCTTAGAAATAACATAAACTTAGTTGTCTTTTAGTTTGACCGCATTTTCGAATGTTTCTGCACCGGTCAGTAAATCGTTCACAAATGTATTCTTACTGAATGCCACGGATGCTGCAGGAAACTGAGATCAGTGAATGTTTGCTAGCTCGTTTAATACTAATGTAGTCGTTTAATAGGGAGCTGATGAAGTACCATACGTCAATGTTGCCAGCTTAAAATATTTGATTGCCTCCATGTTACTCGGTCTCCAGATTATCGCCTGAAATATTCGATCTTCCTCTTGTACTAGGATTTGTCGATACATTTTTTTGACGTCGGCACTGAGCAATTTTATGCAAGCAGAACCGTAGTAGAATTGCGTACAGCGTGGGTTGTTCTGTAGGGCCGACAGTAAATAATTCAGTCTGTGATAGAGTAGTCGAAGTCTTCGCGGAGGCGTCGAAAACTACACGGAATTTCGTTGATTTCAAGATTTCAAGTAGTTTAATCGTTCCAGTACCTTGAACTTCCACCATGTGACCTAGCTCACAATATTGCTGCATGAACGGTACGTATAATTTTGTAATCTTACTATCCTTTTGAAACATCTTTTCCATTGATTTCTGCCGACTTAATGCTAAACTTGATGAATTTTCAAGTTTTACGGTTGGTTGAGTTTTTTCGACGGTTAAACTTTCAGATTCCTCTTCTTTAACCGTCATTTCCTTTATGTTCGGAACCTCTTCTGTTTCCCAGAATAGCTTTAACATCTCATCAACTCTATTTTGTTCTATGTCGATGTGTGCTGTACTGCATGAAGTTGAATTTAATTTATCGGACGCTATGCTACCACCTAATACCCAACCGAATATCGTTTCTATATATCGATTATATTGTATTGCTGCCTAATCCTTCCGTCTACAGCGTGTTTAACAACACGTTAAACACGCTGTAGACCTAAAGTTATATCTATCATCAATCATTCCCTTGGTAGCCTGACTCCTCAAACCGCCAATACCCGATACGATACCGCGATGGTTCCGTTTGGGTATCCTCAGCCTACTACAAACTCTCTCAGTTATGAAAATTCACATCGAACCTGAATCCAACAGCAGGCAACATTCATGTTCAAATCTGTTTACATCGACTGCTAATGCTGCTGGTAGAACACATTTGTGTTCGTATGTATTTGCATGAATACTCATTGTAGAGTTCTCTATAACCACAGTTGGGCGTGTAAATTACAAAATGTAATTTACTGGGTTTTTTACATGTAAAATGTATGTAAAATGTAAACGATTATTTTATACATACTGTAAAATATAAATCAATTGTTTCATTATAATTGTCGCCATCTGTTACCAAATCTCTTAATTAAAGAAAAATTGACTATATACTACAGTGTATATCGAGCAATCCCGAGATGGACAAATTGATACGCAGAGCTGGTATAAAATATCAACAAACTACACCTTATACGCCTGAGCAAAATAGACTATGTGAGCGGATATAAACAGAACTCTCGTCAAGAAAGTCAGATGTATGCTGATCCTAAGCTGTCAACACCATTATATTTGGTGAATATATAGTTCACCATATAGTTAAATGGATGTAATGCAAATGCACACCATAAGATGTGGGGCAGCAGCAACATGAGTGAGTCCCTTTTTGAATATTTGGTTACAAATATTATAGAGATTATCAACAGGAGAAATAAACCTACTTTTATCAATGCGACTAGGAGATATGCCTGACATTTGACCCTAGCCAGTCCACAGTTAGATTCTCTCATAAAAGACTGGCATGTTTCTGAAGAGGCTTCTCTTTCTGATCATATGCATATCAGATATGATCTAGAGGCACGGATCATGCAAAAAATTAGAGTTCCAAAGCTAATCGACCGGGGCTTATACAAAACACTACTCGGGTCAGAAATGCCTGAAGTATTGGAGATAATAGAGTCGCCAGAAAGGCTGGAGCTCAGTTTAAATAAACTACACAACTTCATCCACTTAGTCTTTTAGCTACCCTGTGAAGCAGAGAGATATTATTAAAACCGTCCCTTGATGGAACGGGACACTGGAAAAACTTAGGAAAAAGCAAGATGTTTTCTTAAAAAATGCTAAATGCTCTAGTGAATGGCGATTATAAAAGGGCCCTAACAGAGTACAATCTCGAGTTAAGGAAGTCAAAGAGGGCTGTAACTCTATGCAACAGCTATGCTTTTAACTACATTCCAAAACTCTGGAGGAAAGTAAATGTAGTCTTTATACCATAAGGAAGGAGTTGTCCAGATACCGAGCCCAAGGTATATCATCCAACTAGCCTCACGTCGGTTCTATTAAAAACGATGGAGAAAGCTTTGATTTGCCATATAAGAAGTGAGGCTCTAAAAAGGAACTCACTTCATCGAAATCAGTTTGCTTATCAGGCTGTCAAATCTACGGTGACAGCTATTGGCAGTCTGATCACTAAAATTGGAACGTTGTACTTTTGATGTTAAAAAAATCGCCTTTTGAGCCTATGTTGACATTGAGGGTATCTATGACAATAACCTTCTATGAGTCTATAGAGAGGGCAGCATGTGAATAGGGAATTGAGCTTTCCACAGTCAAGTGAATTAGTTCGATGCTTAAATATAGAATTATTACAGCTCAATTAAGAAGTGAATCAATAACCATCAATGCCGTCAAATGATTTTGGGGTATTGTCTTCATTACTATGGTAACTAGTTATTGATGAACTGTTGACCCTTCTGACTAGCCATAGACTTGATGTCCAAGGTTACATGAATGACTTGAATGTAATAGTGGGATGCAAATTTGACAATATAATTTCCAAACTTATGCGGAATGTGCTTGGGCTGATATGACAATGATATGGTGTATTCAGGAAGGACTTAGTGTCAATCCAATTAAAATGGTGCTTTTAATATTTGGCCTAAATAAATTGCCCTAAATAAATCTGTATACGATCTCGCGAGCCACATTTTTAATCAACACTTAGCTACACAATTAAAGGATTCTGGCATAATAGAGTCCTTATAGTAGACGCTTGAATCTATTCTAAAGTTATATATAGACCTTACGAAAGTTACAGAATGTAACCAAATCCTGTCTAACGAGATCAAATCCAAGAACAGTCATGTTGGAATAAAAAAAAAAATATTCTGTATATTGTATGCCGCGCATTTCACAAGGGCGACAATGGTTATGCCGTCAATAAATTAAGCTGCTTTACTTAAACTTCGGGTTTGCCTAATTGAAATGCCGTCAAAAGAATTTTTAGGTGTTTTAAAGGGAATCTCAACCCAAAAAATTAAATTCAGAAAGAGTATGGTAACGCAGAAATGATTATGGTTATTGTGATTCAGATTGGGGAAATGATCGTTCGACGACCAAACACGTTGACGTGAAATACTAGTTCATAAATGAATTAGTTATGAGCGGACGACTTAATAATACATTTCTACGAAACAAATAATTGCCGATTTTACCAAACAACTACCTATAAGCAGCGGCTCCAAAATTGTTCCGAAGCTATAGAGCTGTAAACATAAAATATAGCGAGAACACTAAAAACCCAATTTCGGTTTAAGTGCTGTCAAGTAATGACAAAACGAAGCCATTAAATTTATGGTAACCTCTTTTAAAATCCATTGCGCCTTGGTCTCTTAAGCCTGCGATCTTATATTTTGTTTTCGACTCATTGATATATACACTATCGGAAACAGAATATTACATCAGTAGCTCTGAAAGAGATTTGACACCTTTGCCATTCAGTATAATTATACCGATAGTGTCTGAATATCGGCATATACCAGGTCCATAATGGTATGCTAGTAACAAATTTTGTACTGCGGTGTTTCACTTTAACATGCGAGATTAAAAAATTTCGAGAACAGAACATCACCTGCAGATTATATTCCAGAACTATGATTGACAAAATTCCTGATAGGATGTTTTTAACGACTGTTATCATCTCACATTTTTCAATGACCCAAAATCTCCAATAAATATAACTCCGCCTAAACAAATTCAAAAACAAAGGAATTGGAAGAATTTTAGACTTATAAGAATTTGGATAAACAATTAAAGGTAATTTTTGATTCGTAGAGCTCACCGCATGTCATATGTGGATAATAGGCATAGGCATCATATGGTGTTTGAAGCTGGAAAATATTCGATTTGCGGTTTAGGTTTAATAGTTCAAGCTTTCCAACCAACCAGTTATTTTTTTGATTTTGGGAAATAATGGACTTTGCTGTGAACATCAGCAAGGGTGTGGTTTTTGAAATCCCTATAATTGACTTGTTTTTAATTTTAGTAAAATTAAAAATATAAAATTACATTCAAATCAAATTAATTTCATCTCAAATAATCTAAACTCTCTCATTATCTCGTGAAAAATATTGTCTTAGATAAAATTAGATTAGTTCTGACATAACCTTGAGCTAAAAATAAATAATCATAAATTAACATTTTGTTGTGTGGTCTTAAGTCTGGTAGAAGGAGTTTGATAATTTTCATTAAAAATTTCTTTTTATTAAATGTTAGATACTATAAGCTGGTACTTATTTGATTATGACCGTATTGGTTTTTATTTTTGGGCACAATACTGAACCCAAAATAAAACAATACTATCCAAATACTACCCCTATTCCACCCACTAAACAGTAAAAATGATTCACAAACAACAGAAATAATTCTCCCTATAAACAAAAAATATAAAGCTCCGCATTCGGTTCCCTCTATCATTTTCATTTTCCCTTTTTTTTGTTCATCTCAAATCGTCAATCAAAAAACAAAAAACTTTTTTGGTTACAAAACTTTTCCCATTTTTCAGGATATTTTATTTTATTTTGAGAACTGTGCTTTTGATCAAAATAATAATAAAAAAAAAAACGAGAAAAGTTTTATTATAAACCATAACAACAACAACATTGTAACAGCACCAAAGCGCAGGAAAAATTACGAACCAAAAATTAAGAACGAAAATTCGAAAAAAATGGTAAGAAGAAGTCTTGAACTTTTTTTTTATGGAATTTTCTGATTAGGCTTTTTCCGATTTTTTTTTTTTTTGTATTTTATTTTATTATTTAGATCAGAATTGTTGATAATGATAATGATTGAAAGTTAATTTTTATTTTCAAGTTTATTTCATTATTATTCGACGAGTACGATAATGATAATTGAAATAGTTTTTGTGTTTTGTATGTGTGTGTGTTCGTGTTGGTTTATGTTTACAAAAAGTTTTAAGTTTGGTTCGCTAATTAATGTTCAAAAATCGTTTAGAATATAGCATGCAAATGATTTGACCATGAACTCAATTTGAAACAAGAACAATATTACATAGTTAGGAGGTCTGACCTTGAGGTTTTTTTGGTGTTATAATATAAAAGAACCAGATAAAAGTGACAACTTGGTTTCTCAGTAAGTTATGTTCCAGTCAAATTTCAAAAAATATTGGTCATTTTTAACACTACAAAAAGCAAAAGTTATACTAGAACCTCAATTTTCTTCATATTTTACTATTCAGAGTATCTAATGATGTAGGAGGATGATTTGATGGCTAACTCATATGATCATATCAAGTCGACAAACAGAAACACACTATAAATCGTTTAATATTCGGAACTTACATATGCGTATTATTATGAAGAACTTGCCTTTCCACATCCTACTAACGGTGACATAATGATTAACCATGAAAACATTCCAAAGTGAAATCACACATAATGTTTGTTACCGATACACTTACGAAAAAATTACATGATATTCTATCAGACAGTATTACCAAACAGGAAAAGTCATACGCTTAAAAGCGATTTCACCACTATTATTCGGACATATTTTCCAAAAAAGATGTACCGGTATTTTACAATACCGGTATTTCGACAATAAAGGTAAAGTATTATATTTTATGTATGTTCAAAAATCCCTGGCGCCAAATACCATTTCATTGTTTTTAATTTTTATAATTAGTACAAATTCCCATCACTAGATCCCGCCTCTAGACGTTTTTTTACATTTTGACGTATGGCATTGTTAAATTTGATTAAAATGTTTGAATTTGAATGGTTTGGTTTATATAATTAATTTTTAACAACAAAGATTATATAAGGTAAAACTAAAATTTGGTGCTTAATTATAGAATTGTAGGTTCGCTAATTCTTCAACCTTTCCAGAAATAAAGTAACGACTATGAGTGAAATCTCAGAAAAAGAAAATAATAAAAAGTTTTCAGATGTTACCAAATTTTTGAATAAAAAGAATTCTGTATTGTGTAGTATTACAAGATATTGTTTATTGGGTAGAATCACAAGTTATGGTTTAGTGCGGAATATTATAGTGTCGAATGGGAAGATATGATTAAAGGGTTTTGGAGAGTGATGGTTTAACTGGGTTAGTGTGGAAATGGAGAAGCATGCTTGAAGTAAAAGGCAAATAAAGAATTGTAAACGAGAAAATGGGATTTTTACTTAAAAATCTAAAAATTTGGCGGTAGAGGAATAAAATAAAATAAATAAAACCATAATTAAGGCGATTAAGTGAAAATCATTAAAAAAAAAATAGGCAGCCATCTAAGGACAAAAGGTGTGGATCACAAAAAACAAGGCGATTATTAGTCTGTGAATTTGTGAATCAGTGATCGTGAAAATACAAATAAAAGATTAAAGCGACGACATAGATGGATTAATTGTTGTAAATAATTGGAAATTTCAGAAGAGGATCAAAGAAATAAGTGAAGATGAATATTGAACACATGGCAGTTTTAGATGTAAAAAAATGGGAACGTAGCGTTAAATTGGGCGAAATGGAAACGTGCTCTCGAAATTTATTTCAAGACGAAGAAAATAAATGAAAACGAAGAAAGGAAAAACAGCTTATTACATTTCGGTGGAATTGATTTGCAGGATATCTATTTCACAATAGCAGGAGTCGACGATAATAAGAAATATAAAGAAGTAAATAAAATAATTGATAATTATTTCAACTCAAAGTTGTGTTTTGATTTGGAAAAGAACAAATTTAGAAGTATGAGACAAGAAAGAAAGTATAAATAAATTTGCTCCAAGGCGATTCAACGATATCTGCAATAAAAGCTTTTCAAAGTCTAAAGAAACTAAAAAGGTGGATCATATAGTAAATAGAAAAGACAATGTTTGTTTTAACTGTGAACAAGACTAGATATGGAGATGTTATGTGTAAGAGACAGGTATAAAGAATATGTAAATAGTTACAATGGGTCAGCGATAAAAGTAATCAAGGTTATAGGAACTACCATTCAATTAGCGGATCAATAAGCGGTCGAAAGCGATGGTGTACCTTTGCTTGGATGTCAAACAGCGGTTAAATTAGGAGTAATACAGTTCCACATATATTCGATAAAATCGAAGAATCGATAAAAGCACAGGATAGAGGTGAAATAGGAAGGCTAAAAAAAGTAGAAGTTCAACACTTCTGATTGATTGTAGCATTCCACCAGTAATTCAACCGTACAAGCGTATACCATTGCCGCTTAAGCTATTAATAAGAAATAAAGAAACATTCCGATGGGATTGAGAAGAAGAATGCTTTTCAGAAATTAAAGAATATGATAGCTGACGACACACGATTGAGATATTTTGATGTGCGCTATAAAAGCAATATAATAACTGATGCCAGTTCAGTAGCCCTTGGCGTAGTTTTAATCCAGGAGGGCGAGAAGCAATACCCTGTGATTGCGTTTGCATCATAAAGCTTATAAAAGACCGAAAAAAATATTCACAAACGGAAAAGGACGCTTTAGGGATAGTATGGAGCGTTGAAAGATTTAGAATGTACCTACCATGAAAAAGATGAAGGCAGTAATTAGTTTAAAGAAAATGAGAGAAATAATGGAAACAGATGAGGAGCTGAAGTGTTTAAAGCAAACGTTAAGATCGTGCCGATGGAAAGGTGAAATAAAAAACAAGCTCGCTTTGCGCATGAACTAAGTGAGTTTGATGGACTAGTTCTAAGATACAATTGAATAGTAATTCCTCAAATACTCCAAGTATATCATTTAGCGCATGCAGCTGATCTGGGAGAAAGTTTAATGAAACGTCGTTTGCGAATAAAAGTGTGGTATTATAATATGGATAAAGATGCAGAAAATTTTGTGAGGTGCTGTGAAAGATGCCAATTAGTTTCAGTAAATGTAAGCCCGGAATCTTTATATATTTCTCAACTACCAGAAACTTCGCGGAGTCAAAAGTAGCAGACTTTCTTGGACCATTACCGTCAGTGGAAAATTTGTTAGTGACAATTGATGAATATTCAAAGTATATGTTTTAGTAGAAAACAAGCGTCAAATAACAAGCAAAAAGGACTTCATAAAGAACTTCAAAAATATATTCACATGATTAAGGATTCCAGACATTATCATTACTGATAATGGGCCTTCAAATGTCTTCAAATGGGTTAATTGAAAGGCAAAATAGATCTATTTTTAAAAGGTTAAAAAGAGCACAAATACAAAAATCCGACTGGTAAGAAGAATTAAACGAGTGATCATACCTGTATAATAACTCGACACATCCAACATCGGGATATTCACCAGCATCAATAATGTTTGGAGGGATTTTCAGAGTGAAAATACCAAACATTCAAACAATTCTGGAAGCTTGTGATGAGGAGAATTACCTGAGTGAACTCTCAGCAACGGAAAAAACGGATTACTCACTATAGAAGGCAAAAAAACAATTAAGAAGGCCAGTCCTATCGAATCCACCAATCAGACAAGCAGATGGCCACTAAAATAGAAGTGACAATGAAAAGGCTAATCTTTTCTCTAACCACTTAAAAAAAGTATTTACACCAAATGAGCAAAGCAGTGTTAGTATACTGTCGGATTATGCAAAGGTTGATTATATCGTAAATCGTATACAATTTAAGTGGGAAAGTGTTAAAACTACTATTAAAAGTCTAAGCCCAAAGAAAGCTCCAAGACATGATTTAATTACCAGAAAAATGCTTAAAATTCTTAATTCCGAAGCCTGGTAAGGACGAAACGCAAGTCGCGTCATACCAGCCGATAAGTCTTCTTCCGACAGTTTCAAAACTCTTTGAAAAAATTTTACTACAAAAATTAAAACCAATATTATCTGCAGAGCACATTATACCAGACCACCAGTTTGGGTTTCGTGACCAGCATAGTACTGTAGAGCAGGTGCATAGAGTTTTAAACGTAGTTAAACTAGCTCTATAGGAAAAGAAATACTATTCCGCCGTTTTTCTGGATATTGCACAAACTTTTGACAAAGTGTGGCTTGAGGGCCTGATACACAAAATAAAACTCTACTCCCAAACAAATTTCATGCAATTCTTGAAAATTACTTGTTCGAAAGAAAATTGCAGGTCAAGTAAAATAAAGCCATTACCGAACTAAATCTGATAAACGCAGGGGTTCCACAAGGAAGCGTATTGGGACCAGTGATCACAAGATCACATAAACAAAATTAAGGACTGGCAAAAAAGTGGCGCATAAAAGGGAATGAAATCAAATCGGCACACATAACTTTTACACTGAATAAACGAACATGCCCACCGGTTAAATTAAAAAAATGTCACGATTCCTGAACAAACAATTGTCAAATACCTGGGTCTTCATCTTGATAGAAGGTTGACTTGGAGAAAGCACATTGAAACAAAGTGCAAACAAATAAAAATGAAATTCTCCAAAATGTACGGATGATTGAAAGAAGATCCAAACTGTCACTAGACTGCAAAGTTCTTCTATACAAGGCGATCCTAATCTCCATTTGGACATTTGGAATTCAACTATGAGGCTCTACCAGCGCATCAAATATACACCTTTTACAACGCACGCAATCAAAAATACTAACATCCACAGGGACTCAGAGATTAAAACGGTAAAACATATGATGAAAGCATACAGTTTGAAGTACCATTCAAAAATGGAAACTCATTCCAATGAATTAGTAGCAAGGGAACTACTAAGGCAGCCAAAATATTGACGTCTTCGCAAAACAGACCCACTAGATTTAATATTAGATTGTAAGTTTTGCACACTTCTTGTTAGTTTCAGATAAAGAAAGATTTAAGAATAAAGCCATTGGCAGTAATTAAAAAAAATATTCGTTCTAACAGTAAATTTTATTTACTGTTAGAACGAATAAAAAATTTTATTTTATTTTAATAACAAAATTTTGCATATAAAGAATTAATAAACAAAGTTAAAGAACTTTTCCCGAAAGAGTCCCATGTAGTTTTTGACGACAGTCTTCCTCTCATACAATACTTGCACAAACAAAATGCACCAATTATAGGTTTAAATGATATTAGCACAGCGGTTCCACGAGGAAACATATTTGAATTAATTTTATACCTGCTGTCTATAACTGATTTGCCTTTTTTTTAAAACACCAAGAAATTACCAAAAACCACCAGGCTGCATCAAAGCAATTGCAAAAGCAAACTTGAAGAAAAAAATCAACGAAAGTAAATCAACATAACAAAGGCCTGTACATAATTAACAAACGCC
The DNA here is from genome assembly GCA_963556175.1 of Tipula confusa. Classification (NCBI taxonomy): domain Eukaryota; kingdom Metazoa; phylum Arthropoda; class Insecta; order Diptera; family Tipulidae; genus Tipula; species Tipula confusa. Next base: position 154,641,037 of record OY744475.1, on the reverse strand, counting down.
TATATCGACGAGGATAATAGAAAAGTGTAACTATTCCAGAGAAATCCAATGTCAAATACTTAGGCTTATATTTCTGGAATATGTGGTTGTTTTGGAAAAAGCATATCAAAGGAAAGTATAATAAAAGCTATATTGGCTAATAGGAACCAAATCAAGATTATCACTCGACTAATACTAAGTAATAACTTTGTCCATGGATCCACCAGTGTATTAAATAAACATAATTTCTGCAAAGCATACGAATATACTCCGCAGTACCTTAAATGCTCCGAGAAACACCAACATACATGATGATTGATAACGTCAGAATTTTAACCATTAAAAACAATTAGAGCCTATACAAAAGTGCATAGTTTAAGACTTAAAAATAGCAGTGAGGCTAGTTTGTAAGTATAGCATACATCTTGTTAGTTTTTCTTGTAGAAATATTCATAATAAAGCTAACAAAGTTAAAAAAAAGTTAGTGCTTTCAAAGTGCTTGCTAATTGATCAATCTGAGCGCTTGTATTTGAATTCTTAATTAAGCAAGAGTTTTTATTTATTTTAAATTATAAATATACATAGCTAACCAAATAGGTAGGCCGACCAATACAAATGGCTAATCGGGTGATAATTTTATGACATATTTAGCAACAGAAATAGCTTGTGACGAATATCTTTTGTTTGTTTTATAATTAAAATTTAAAATGTAAAATTAAATTAAATAAATTAATAAAAAATGGAATGTTAATTAATCAAATGACATTAAATAAATATTATAAAATAATGTAAACCAAATGTGGTTTTAAAGTAAAAATATGTAGTGAAATTATGCGTACAAATTTATGAAAATTAAAGTGCTGTTCTAATTTAGTGCGCTTTTGTTAGTGTAATTTAATTAAAGTTCTATTAAATAAATTAATAAATAAATTGTGTTAATAAATTACAGATTTGTGTAAAAATAGTGTAGATAAATATTTAAAATATATAAATTTATAATTTATAGTAAATAGTTTATTAAATTTGTTTGGCAGTGCCTTTAGTAGGTGTATTAAAGATTTAGTAATTATGTGAGCAAGTTGATTAAAAATAAGCAAATACGTCAAACAAAAAAAAAATGTAGTACATTAATTGATATTTTTTGTACCAAACCATATATAGCACGATTAAACTAAGGTATTTATAATATATTTTATTTAGATAAATTGTTAAACTAAGGCAAACTATAATGGACTTCAATAAATTCCATGAACTCAATTCATCACAAATTTATTTTATTACTAATCTAATAATTAAGGGTGGTTTACAATTTGACAATTCCGTTTTACTCAGGGTGCTGTCGACTACTATAGTTAATTTTCATTTTCCTATTGTAGCCACACTCTACAGACAGAATTTACCAGGTATAACTGTGGTCTCGAACCCTCGATAACATTATCTGTTCCCAATACAAGTTCTGTTGCGCCAAGGCTTGATATATTTTATGAAATAAAATAAAGGGTGTCCCAAAATACATGCAAGAAATTGATAGAAAACAATAGTTTTTAATTAAAAATTTTAAATTTTTTATTCAATCATAAAGTATAAAGTAAAGGGTGATGTATGAAATAACATAAGAGATAAAGATATCTTATAGCCTTGCAGTTACCAATTGATGATCACTGCCTATAAATTAAGCAGCCGACCGATAAGAACTCACATTTAGGATGACTATAGACGGAATCTCATATACATTAAAATGTCCATATACATTAAAATTAGTTCAAAGTGGGTTTTCCTTCCAAATCTTAAGAGTTCTATTCAGTACTTCTAATGATTGTTTATTATGAACGATTGTACTTTCGTTATGTGTAGTAATTTTATTTGACATTGTTAATAACTTTAACCTTTTCTGTTCATTTTTTCTGTTTAATTTTTTTCCACTGGATTGAATTGTTTAGATTGCAGTAAATTGTCCGTTTACGGTTAGTTCAATTAATGTTTTGGATTTTTATTCTAATTTAAATAAATATTAAGTTTTTTTTATTTTTTTTTTAATTCTTGTGTATATTAACGGCTGTGAAGTTTTCCACAAATAACAAAAACTGTATGTGTATTGGTAATTTATTTTACAGTAGACTAAAAAATTGTTATTTCACTATGATAATAAGGTAACTCGAACTATCTTTAGAAAAAAAATTATATTCCAATTAAATCTTAAAAATTTTCGATTCGTATTAATCCTAACTACAACTAAAATAAATTCATTTCAACAATAAAAACAATAATAATTCGAATAACTTTCAGTAAAAAAATTGTATGTTAATAAATACATCACAGTTAGGGGTTCACTGTATCAAAGATTGGCCAATTTACAGAGGTTTCTCAAGTAAGTGGCATACATGGATAGTTAGATGATGACTTGTTCTACAAAATAAAAGTAGTCCGATCTCCATACGATGGGGTTAACCCTTTTGTGGATGACTTGGTAACTTATAATTTATCAAGAAAATTTAAATAATTTATGCGTTCACTATATCAAAGATTGGCCAATTTACAGAGGTTTCTCAAGTAAGTGGCATACATGGATAGTTAGATGATGACTTGTTCTACAAAATAAAAGCAGTCCGATCTCCATACGATGGGGTTAACCCTTTTGTGGATAACTTGGTAACTTATAATTTATCAAGAAAATTTAAATAATTTATGCGTTCACTATATCAAAGATTGGCCAATTTACAGAGGTTTCTCAAGTAAGTGGCATACATGGATAGTTAGATGATGACTTGTTCTACAAAATAAAAGTAGTCCGATCTCCATACGATGGGGTTAACCCTTTTGTGGATGACTTGGTAACTTATAATTTATCAAGAAAATTTAAATAATTTATGCGTTCACTATATCAAAGATTGGCCAATTTACAGAGGTTTCTCAAGTAAGTGGCATACATGGATAGTTAGATGATGACTTGTTCTACAAAATAAAAGTAGTCCGATCTCCATACGATGGGGTTAACCTTTTTGTGGATGACTTGGTAACTTATAATTTATCAAGAAAATTTAAATAATTTATGCGTTCACTATATCAAAGATTGGCCAATTTACAGAGGTTTCTCAAGTAAGTGGCATACATGGATAGTTAGATGATGACTTGTTCTACAAAATAAAAGCAGTCCGATCTCCATACGATGGGGTTAACCCTTTTGTGGATGACTTGGTAACTTATAATTTATCAAGTAAATTTAAATAATTTATGCGTTCACTATATCAAAGATTGGCCAATTTACAGAGGTTTCTCAAGTAAGTGGCATACATGGATAGTTAGATGATGACTTGTTCTACAAAATAAAAGTAGTCCGATCTCCATACGATGGGGTTAACCCTTTTGTGGATGACTTGGTAACTTATAATTTATCAAGAAAATTTAAATAATTTATTCGTTCACTGTATCAAAGATTGCCGATTTCGTTTTTTAGAAAATGTAAATAAAAATAAAACCATAACCCCATATTCTGTCTTAAAATCCAGGCGATTTTATTTTATTACCTTGCTTTCTGTTGAATTGTATGGAAAACCCCAAAACTATATAATATTAAAATAACATAAAATATCAAATGGCAGAATACGGTCCAATACTATAATAAAAAATATAAGAATACAAGAATACTTGGTATTAGAAGGAGAAAACAAATTCTACTTACTTCTCTAACCTCGCACGATATTCAAGTTTCGTTAAACATTTATTTGGGTTTTTGTTTTGTTTCACCTAAGTAATTTAACAGGTAATCACCAAGTTGCGCCCACATAAATAAATGTTGTGCGAAGTCAGAGGTGTAAACAGAATAATTTTTGTGAAGATTAGGGGTGAAAGCTAAAACTAGTTGCAAATGTAACAAATTGTGTTTTGGTTAGATTAATTCGTTTTTTTATTAGAATCTACTAATATATAGAATCGTATTTATGTGTTTTGGTTTTAAAATTGAATTGCTTGGTAGCGCTAATGCCTTAGATTTTCTTGGTATGCACTAATTTTATTGTTGCATTTCCAGTCGACTCTGTAAATATAGTGCATATTATGTTTAGAGTTGATAGAACTCGACTCTACAAATTTTGTTAAGACGAATGGGGATAGCTACGATTCTGTATATGTCTCAACTCTGTATATAGTTAAAATTTAACCTAGGTTGAAGCTAGTATATGCGTATTAATAGTTCGATTTTGGTTATATAACTGTTGTCCCTTCGTTATATTTAGTACGAGTATATTTTGCAATCGAAACATATAAATATATGAATGGGAAGTACAGTAAATATAGAGAACATTACTCTTACAAAATAAAAGTAGTCCGATTTCCATACGATGGAATTAAGACTTGTGTGGATAACTTGGTAACTTAGACTTATCATGAAAATTTAAATAATTGATGCGTTCACTATATCAAAGGTTGGCCGTTACAAATCAAAAGACGATTTAGATCAGTCAGCAAATTGCTCTGCGAAAGCAAGCGCTTGAATCAGTAATGGTTTGGGCCGCGATGACTGCAACGAACTTAAACCCAATGAATTATTTCTGCATGCGGTCCATTCTGCAGGCTAAAGTATTAACTAACAAATATGAGACGGTTGACGCCTTAAATATTGCTCTTCGCCGAGAATAGGCCAAAATTACATCACACAACGTACGTGTATCGTGTGAAGCCTTGTAGGACAGACTCGATGCTATTATCCGCGCTTAAGGTGACTACATCGAATGATAACATATTTTTTGATAAATTTGAAAGGTTTTTCAATATTCTGAAGTTTTGAAATGAAAAAAATGAAAATTTACAAATTTACAGTATTTTTAATTGGTTACACTTCGAGTGCCGACCCGTATTAAGTATTAAGTACTGTATATTATATATTTAATTATTTATCTAGTATTTTATTTCAAACACCTCTACCGTGGGGACTAGACGCTGTTTGACCCCGCATCTACTAATGAAAATAGTGGTATTTTATTTCCCACCTGCCCGCCGGCGAGCCGGTTATGGATTTCCTCTATCCGCCACCTGAGGACGCGCCTGATGGGAGATCTCTAACTCCACACAGGTGTGTTTGTGTGTGTGTATGTGTGTGTGTGTGTGTGTGTGTGTGTGTGTGTGTGTGTGTGTGTGTGTGTGTGTGTGTGTGTGTGTGTGTGTGTGTGTATGTGTGTGTATGTGTGTGTGTGTGTGTGTGTGTGTTTGAGTGTGATTTTATTTGATGTAGATATTTAAGTATGTATGTGACTGCGATTTGTCTATTTTGATATTTATGGTTATTGGTTGACATTTTAGTTTTATTTTTTTGTGTAAAACAAAATTGCGGGATTGACACGAGCCTGGTCTGTTGTTGCGGTAGAAAATTTTTTAAGGTCATCATATATTTCCCAGTTGTTATTCGGTCTCTTAATAATGGCGGTGTAGTGCTTTAGTGACTGATTGTAATTTATAATCGCTTTAATATATAAATTATCTGTATCTAATTAATAATTTGTTGAATATCGGATATATATCGGATATTTGTTGAATATCGTTGAATAACCGTCAGTCCCACATACTATCCAACTTACTACCTGATTTCCATTTTGTGTTTTGTCGATTCTTTGTAAAAAAATAAAATTTTGTTGTATTCTTGCATAATTACCCCTTCTTTTTTGTTTTCTATCGCAAAGCGAGGTTGGCTTCTTTTAGCAAATTCATTAAACAAAAATCAAGGAATTTTGTTCAACAGGAAAATAATTGTACATTATACACATGTTCCATAAATACCTAAATAAAATGAAATATGTAGATTTCTTTTTCTTTTCAAAATAATAACTGCGCAATATGAAATATAAACGCGCAGGTTTTAATCGCGCAATATGAGGGATGCCTATAAATGAAATGAATAACGAAATATCGTCCAACAACAAGGCACACCTCCATGTTGAATGGAATTTCTATCCAACTTATTACTATTATTATTTTAAGCCAAATCCCTTCAAATCACCCGAAGAACCATCACGTCCCACCCCTGGTCGAAAAACCAACCCACAGATCCAATTCTGTCTAAAAACCACAGAAAACCCATAAAAACTGATTTAAAAATCGACAACAAACAGCCACGGTACCTAAACTCACCTTCCAATTAGGCATTTACAAACAAAAACCCACCAACCACATTGAAAAAGCACTAAACTTTCTCACCACCAATTCCCTACCCGAAACAGCTCGAACACTAGATATCCCTCCCGCAGTACAGTAAAAGATTGTGTGATGTAATTTTGGCCTATTCTCGGCGAAGATCAATATTTAAGGCGTCAACCGTCTCATATTTGTTACTTAATACTTTAGCGTGCAGAAATAATTCATTGGGTTTAAGTCCATTGCAGTCACCGCGGGCCATACCATTACTGATTCAAGCGCTTGCTTTCGCAGAGCAATTCGCTGATCTAAATCGTCTTTTGATTTGTAACGGCCAACCTTTGATATAGTGAACGCATCAATTATTTAAATTTTCTTGATAAATTATAAGTTACCAAGTCATCCACAAAAGAGTTAACCCAATCGTATGGAGATCGGACTACTTTTATTTTGTAGAACAAGTCATCATCTAACTATCCATGTATGCCACTTACTTGAGAAACCTCTGTAAATTGGCCAATCTTTGATATAGTGAACGCATAAATTATTTAAATTTTCTTGATAAATTATAAGTTACCAAGTCATCCACAAAAGTAAACCTTTTGTGGGTTAACCCCATCGTATGGAGATCGGACTACTTTTATTTTGTAGAACAAGTCATCATCTAACTATCCATGTATGCCACTTACTTGAGAAACCTCTGTAAATTGGCCAATCTTTGATATAGTGAACGCATAAATTATTTAAATTTTCTTGATAAATTATAAGTTACCAAGTCATCCACAAAAGGGTTAACCCCATTGTATGGAGATCGGATTACTTTTATTTTGTAGAACAAGTCATCATCTAACTATCCATGTATGCCACTTACTTGAGAAACCTCTGTAAATTGGCCAATCTTTGATATAGTGAACGCATCAATTATTTAAATTTTCTTGATAAATTATAAGTTACCAAGTCATCCACAAAAGTAAACCTTTTGTGGGTTAACCCCATCGTATGGAGATCGGACTACTTTTATTTTGTAGAACAAGTCATCATCTAACTATCCATGTATGCCACTTACTTAAGAAACCTCTGTAAATTGGCCAATCTTTGATATAGTGAACGCATAAATTATTTAAATTTTCTTGATAAATTATAAGTTACCAAGTCATCCACAAAAGAGTTAACCCCATCGTATGGAGATCGGACTACTTTTATTTTGTAGAACAAGTCATCATCTAACTATCCATGTATGCCACTTACTTGAGAAACCTCTGTAAATTGGCCAATCTTTGATATAGTGAACGCATAAATTATTTAAATTTTCTTGATAAATTATAAGTTACCAAGTCATCCACAAAAGAGTTAACCCCATCGTATGGAGATCGGACTACTTTTATTTTGTAGAACAAGTCATCATCTAACTATCCATGTATGCCACTTACTTGAGAAACCTCTGTAAATTGGAAAATCTTTGATATAGTGAACGCATAAATTATTTAAATTTTCTTGATAAATTATAAGTTACCAAGTCATCCACAAAAGGGTTAACCCCATCGTATGGACATCGGACTACTTTTATTTTGTAGAACAAGTCATCATCTAACTATCCATGTATGCCACTTACTTGAGAAACCTCTGTAAATTGGCCAATCTTTGATATAGTGAACGCATAAATTATTTAAATTTTCTTGATAAATTATAAATTACCAAGTCATCCACAAAAGGGTTAACCCCATCGTATGGAGATCGGACTACTTTTATTTTGTAGAACAAGTCATCATCTAACTATCCATGTATGCCACTTACTTGAGAAACCTCTGTAAATTGGCCTATCTTTGATATAGTGAACGCATAAATTATTTAAATTTTCTTGATAAATTATAAGTTACCAAGTCATCCACAAAAGGGTTAACCCCATCGTATGGACATCGGACTACTTTTATTTTGTAGAACAAGTCATCATCTAACTATCCATGTATGCCACTTACTTGAGAAACCTCTGTAAATTGGCCAATCTTTGATATAGTGAACGCATAAATTATTTAAATTTTCTTGATAAATTATCAGTTACCAAGTCATCCACAAAAGGGTTAACCCCATCGTATGGAGCTCGGACTACTTTTATTTTGTAGAACAAGTCATCATCTAACTATCCATGTATGCCACTTACTTGAGAAACCTCTGTAAATTGGCCAATCTTTGATATAGTGAACGCATAAATTATTTAAATTTTCTTGATAAATTATAAGTTACCAAGTCATCCACAAAAGGGTTAACCCCATCGTATGGACATCGGACTACTTTTATTTTGTAGAACAAGTCATCATCTAACTATCCATGTATGCCACTTACTTGAGAAACCTCTGTAAATTGGCCAATCTTTGATATAGTGAACGCATAAATTATTTAAATTTTCTTGATAAATTATAAATTACCAAGTCATCCACAAAAGGGTTAACCCCATCGTATGGAGATCGGACTACTTTTATTTTGTAGAACAAGTCATCATCTAACTATCCATGTATGCCACTTACTTGAGAAACCTCTGTAAATTGGCCAATCTTTGATATAGTGAACGCATAAATTATTTAAATTTTCTTGATAAATTATAAGTTACCAAGTCATCCACAAAAGTAACCCTTTTGTGGGTTAACCCCATCGTATGGAGATCGGACTACTTTTATTTTGTAGAACAAGTCATCATCTAACTATCCATGTATGCCACTTACTTGAGAAACCTCTGTAAATTGGCCAATTTTTGATACAGTGGAATCGAGCTAATTTTATTTCGTAGAGAAAGTTTTTATTTAAAGCGGTGTATGATATGTTTTTGAGAAAGATTATTTTAATTTAATTTAAGCCTATCTTTTTTTAACATTATATTTCAATTTTACTAATTTGTTTAAAATATTACAACATAAATATGTAAAAAATACTCGTTAGTATTATAATTTGTAGGTATTTATGTACCATGTAAACTTAAATTGCTTTTGCCCACTAATTTACCTATACATAGACAATTTTTGTTTTTTCCACAAATCTTGTATACGTATATATTTTTGAATTTGTGGAATTTTGTGGAAAACTTCACAGTCGTGTATATTAATAACCTTTAGCAAATATGGAGATGAAATAATTAAATTTTAATTTACAGGTGGAAACTAGAGTTATTTATTATAGTAGACGGCTAAAAGGAATTAGTTCACTAATGGTTTTGTTTTAAGGGAACCTTAAAAAATGCAGTTCAGCTCACTGTAATTTTAATTGTGATTATCTTGTGCTAACAGTTGTTAAATATTGGCTACTGGGAAACCAGACCAATTCTATCATTGCTAACCTACCTCTCTTTTACCTACACCACAAAAATACTAACTATCGATCTCTTGGTGTAAGTACTCGCCCGGTCGAATCTATTATAACTAACATTCCATCCACTGATTCGGTTTTGTTATATGTAACACGGGTGAACGATGGTGCCCGGCATTCCAGGAGTTCCTGGGTTGTCCTTGGCCGTACACTCTAATCTATTAATCAATCAATCAATCAACTGCATTGAATTGTTTAGATAATTTTAGATAGTGTGCAGTTGCTGCTCCATCTGATAAGGTTGCTGAAATTCCAGCCTAACAGATTGCTACCGTCAAAATAAAGAAGTATCCCTAGTTCCATTTAGCACATTCTAGAATAAGAAACTGTTGCAATTGTTTTTGGTCATGTAGAATTTTGCTAGATTAATATGAATAAATTCATTGAGTTTTTTAACATTAAATAATTCGCATTACAAATCATGCACCAAATATAAAGAGTCACCCGGTTTGACTTTCATTTATCCGCTGCACAAAATATGAAGTTATGTTTAGTTGTTGTATGAGGAATGGAGTCACAAAATATAAATAATTGGAATATAGGTGACAGGGTAGTCAATAAGATTGAATGATTTTGTTGCGTAGCATAATTGCAATATTGTTGAAGTTGTTGTTATTTTTGTTTAAAGTAATGTTATAGATTCTTTATGGGATTAAAATCGGGTATTAAAGGTGACCAATGTATAGTTTCTTGACCCAAATCCTCAAGGATTTAGTTATAAATTTACTTTTGTAGATTGGAGCATTATTTTGCTGTAATAAGAAGTCTGTTCTTATTAAAAATTGCATATTAATTAAGGGCCTCCAAATATGTGCTTGAAGTAACTTTTCCCGGCAGCATTGTGAGATCTCCTATGCCGTTATCGCTAAAACACCACAAAACCATTACTTTGCCTCCTCCGCTGTGCCGAGTTGGCATTGTTATGTTACCAAAGTCTCTTTATTGAGCAGTCGAATAAAAAATATTTCTTTCCGTAGCTTCCATCTAAAGAAAAGAATGATTCGTTGTTTTATAATATTATCCGCCAGAACTCGGCGGGTTTTGCTAAATAGGTACGAGCAAAGTTTAGCCGGTTTTTTATTCTTCTGGCTTCTTTTTACATTCACTTCACAAAGCCGTCTGTGTACAATTTTGACACTAACTTTTATTTCTCGTACATACTTATCTCACTTAGAACAGATTTTCCTGTGATTCTCAAAGATTCTCTTTGCACAGGCGTAATCTTCCTTAGGCATTGTATTTCTTTTACGCCCCCTTCTTATAGGCACTTTAGAATTTTGAATTTTCAAATTTGGTACATCACTAAATTTTTGTGGCAGTTTGTATCTTTATTATTACAACTATATTATTTTATTATATTATAAGGTATATTTATATTTATAAGGTGTATAAATTGAATTTTCGACGATTATATGACGTATTTGTCGTAAAGCAGTTAATCAATTGATTTGTAAAATTTAATCAAATTTATAATATCTAATTTATATTATTTTATCATTTTTATAATTTCATATTTTTATGAATGTAAAAAATTAATTAATTGTAAGTTTCAGGCAAAAACTAATCCAATTTATTACAGCGGCTTGCAGCAATTATATCATTATATAAAATTATATCATTATACTATAAAATAATAGTTTCAGAGTAATTAGTCATTTTCGGGCAAAAACTAACACAATTTATTACAGCATATGGCTTGTAGGAATTATATTATTGTATAATTATGTTATTATATTAATAATTAATTAATTAATTTGTAATTTCAGATTAAAAATTAATTCTATTTTTACAGCCTATGGCTAAGAGCAATTAGTTTATTAATAGATTTTGTTTTCAGGGAACTTCTGCAGATTACAGATGAATCACCATTCATCTGTAATCTGCAGAGGTTCCCTGAAAACAAATTCTGGTGGTACACTGGAGTTGCTGAAAAGAGATGACAAAACACAGATCAGTTCAATACAAATATGATTGTACTAACAGCAGTTTTAATATTGACTACTAGGAAACCGGACCAATTCCGTCATTACTGACATACCTGGCCTTTTCCTACCCCACAAAAATTTACTAACTATTGACCAAGCATTCTAAATCAATCAATCAATCAACATAGCAACAGAAATAGCTTGTACATAAACTAGTAAACTGATCTTCAAATGTATGAATTTAACTTAGTTTATACGATTCAGCTGTATAACATAGTGAAGTTCAGTAAAAGGGAGTAAAAGTCCCAGGTCTGCAAATAACTTCTCAAAACAGCAATAAAAAAATTCAATAAAAACTTAAATTGATTGGCAGCTTAAAAGTACATTCCGTCTCTTAATTTTTATAAAGTGTTACTAGTTCGACTATTACAATAAATAACAAAAAAAAATATAGTTTTGTATCCCTCAATTAACCCAGATATTTAAAAATTTTAAATACTAACTCGTTAAAAACAACATTTTCAGTTGCTCAACAATCAAATACACAACCAAACCCAATTTAGTTTATACCTAACATATACAACAATAACGACCTGATATCATAATTCGTAGTACCTTATTCGAATACAACCCCAAAGCAAAAAAAAAAAACTTTTCTACAAAGTTTTCATTTTTTTTTTTGGAAATTAAAAAGGGCATTTTACAATCTAGGAAAAAAGGGCAACACCAATTAATTTTCCAGCAAATAAAATTTAGAAACAAAAAACTTTAAACTACTTACATGTGGTTATAAGTTAATAGGAAATGTGACATAGATAAGAAAATTAAATCAAAATAAACAAAAAAAAAATTACATTAATAAGGATTTCTGTTTTCTATATACACAAAAAAAGCTCAGAAAAAAGCTTTATTTATATTGAACTTTTTTTTTTTGTGTTAAACGAAAATTTTACAATTATATTTTAAGAGCTGAGTTTATCTACTTCTGTAGTTTCATCGAACATAAAAAAATAGAAAAAAATCAAAATTAAACTTAATGCTAATTCATAAAACTTATATTGAAAAGCTTTATTTTTTTTTATTTTTTATTATTTAATATTTAAATTGGCAAAAAGTTGAAATTTTTAAATCAATTTCTATTGTATAATTTTGAGTATTGTTGTTGGTAAAAAAAATCAGTATAAAGTTCATGTGTATGTATATGTACGTCGTTGAGAAAAAGCTTAAAAGCTTTATATATATATATGAAACAAATGATGTAAAGAGTAATGAAATGACAAGTATGTGAAAAAATTATATTAGAATGTGAAACAATGTGAATATGCGTATATGTGTGTGTATATGACAGAGGTTCGGATTGAATCAAATTGAATGAATTTTCATCATTTTTATTAAATTTTTTGAAGAAGACAATGAGTTTGGTGGATAAGAGTTAAGGGGATTAGCAAATCGTTTTTTTTTTTTTTTTGTAATCAATTTTGATTACACAACTCCAGTTATGCAAAAGTTCACGTCATGTAGATCATGTTCAAATGAAGCAATCGGTTAGTGTTATATGTATGTATAATTTTCATTCTAAATAAAATAAGTGAATGCGGCATTTGTCACAGCGACTAGATGCCTCAAAATTCAAGTACCCGGGCTAGATTATCTAAACCAATTTTCTATTTCAAAAACAATTGTTTTTAAAGTCTTGACTTAAAGTTTTGACTTATTCTTTATTAATGACTTTAAATAAATGAAGTCGAAAATTTCAAAGACATATGAAATTGGAATTTTTACTGGATATTTTCCACTCTGTTCATAATGATTGAAAGGTGGAATATATGATTCCCTACGAAAACTTGGAGGAGTTTATATATTCAAATTGATAAACTTAAAATTCCCAGTTATAACCCAGAACTTTGTCGTTACATTTGGTGACCCAAATGTACATTACAGACACCTTATGAACAGCCGTGGGCGCCATGTTGCAAAGCATTTGAGATTGGGAATATTCTAAATTTTGTAGAGAGCTGTCTATACATAACGCATTTGCTGTATTATATCGAAGGATGAAGTTTTACAACCATTACCAACTACAAAGCGCACACTATAAAGCGATTCAAACAAAGGCCGAGCACAACTCGCAATGGACTCGAGATTTGGATTTTTTCTCTCAATTTACGACGGACATACAACATTTTAATATATTTAAGGAAAGAATAATATGGTTGCCGATACACTGTTTCAATCACCTAACTACGAAACTTGAAGCACGGGATATGAGGCAAATTCTGAAACCACATAAAGTTGCCAAAAAAATTCAAAACTTACTTTCTGCTTCCCAAAAGCAATCAAATTCCACAAATAAAATTGAATGTTTTTAATTACCTTGAATCAGGACATAGCTAATTAGTGGCCAAAATCCTCTTTACCTTGCCAAAAATCAAATGTATATTAAAAATAAACCGCATGCACTTTGGAAACGTAATGGCTACATCCTGAAATATCCATAATTTTTGCTCTCATTCATGAAAATGAAACTGAATTGTTAATTGATGCTATCTGATGCTATCTGATCAATTGGTTAAAGATACGATTATTGGATAGCTCAAATAACATTGATGTAAGGCAGCCAATTTGATGCTGTAAGTTCTTGATGATCACGTCTTAGTTAAACTACACTAGTAAAGAATGTTAGAGTGAAACTATCATTGTACAGATGGATGGTGAAAGTAAACCTGTAGTCGTACTTCTGCGATTTGATTTCACTAGCAATGGCGTCTTTCTTTTTTTAGTAAATTTTAAGACCTCAGACCACCTAAACTTAGCAGTGCTTTATTTTTCCTGTTTAATATATTAGTGTTGAACAAATAATCCCAACATAGAAGCATCGTTTATTGGACTGACAACCTACAACGATCACCAATTGTAAAAATTGGTGAACTCTTATTTGTAAGTTGAGGCATACAACATGAACTACATCCGCTTCAATCGAAACATGCAAGAGCAATGACGCGATGTAAACACCTGGTAAATCTTAATCTGATAGACAAGACTAGGTTAGTAGTCCGAGTCTAAAAAATTAAGCTAGAGTCTTTGATTGAAAATGTCACAAAACATGAAATTTTCGGCCACTGCAACTTATTTGTGTACACGATAAAGTTTCAGAAGCGAGTTTTGCATGCGCATGTTTTTATCACCTTCAGTGCTAAGGATAAATTTGGAACTGCTGAAAGAATTATTTGTTTTGTTGAGGCCAAAATTCCAAAAGCAGACACAATTTCAACATTCTTTGGCGGGAAATCATGCTGTGAAAAATTATAAGCGTACTATGCAATGCTAACCTTTACTAGCTGTGAATGGAAAACATAGCTTGCTAAAATAAATTTCCAATAAAATTCAACAAAATGACTGCTCTTGTATATACTACTGAGAAATATGAGTAGTAAAAATAATTCATGCAATATGGCACTCGATTAGTTGTTAGAAAAGTGGTTGCTGTCTTGAAGCGTACTGGACATATTATATATTCGGGCATTCTGAAGCGCACTGGACTGGGTCTTGAAGCGCACTGGATATATTATCTAATCGGAATTATGTTATACACTGAGAGTCAATCTGCAGGTGCCTGTGTTCGGCTATGGCCAACTTTATATTTCCGTTTTTCATGTGCTCGCAATGGTCTCAATATCAAAATGAAAATGTCACAATCCCACAAGCAAAACTATAGTTACTTAATGTTGACAAAGAATCGTTAAAACTCGCAACGTAGATTACAACGAGATCCCCAGCAAGTAAGTTCAGTGAAATTATTAAAAAGTGAGCAGTTAGTATCGACTTTAAATCAATAAACGTCGAAAAAATTTATCAAGCGGTTTTCGTCAAGCAGTGGAAAAGAAAACTACTGACATTAGTGAAAAAATTCATTAGCAAATTAATGACATTTGATCATAGATTGAAGATGGGCTGTAACGAAATCTCCACGACACCGCGAAAGAAATGTTACATAACATAGAGCGGCTAAATTTGAGCTCACCGTTTGAGTCATTTATAACATTCATCCTGATTCAAAAATGGATCCTGAATCTACCAGGCTCTATGAATCAACGGTATCTAATCCAAGGGAAATACCAACAATATCAGAATATTTTGATTTCATGGAGAGAAGGTTCCAGTCACTAGAAGCAATGGGCAGCACAAAATCAACCGCAATGCGAACATCAAACGTAGCTCCATTCGTGCCACCACTAAAACGTATACATGCTGCCACGATTAGTCCCCAATGTTGGGTTACTACGAGTAGAGAACGTCATGGATTAGACCAATGGGAGCAATTCCAGAAAATGCCAACGTTAGACAGAGCGAGGTTAGTAAGTAACTGCAACCTTTGTATACATTGCCTCGGATAACATAAAAGGGGTCAGTGTAAATCTACAACATGCATGGTGTGCAATGCGGACAACATCATACACTTCTGCACTGCAACAACGCAGCATCTTCGAGCAAGAGCATAAGTCAAACTCTTATGATCAAGCAACAAGGACCTGTGTTCAAGGACCTGTGTTATTACCTATCGCCTTAGTAAAAGCAATTACAGGCACTGAAAGGGTCACTTTAAGGGCCTTGATAGACTCAGGCTCCCAAGCCACTCAGCTATGATATTAAGATGATTGATGATATTAAGATGTCACTCAGGCATCTTAATATCATCAAAGGCCGCTCAGCTATTGAATGCAAATAAAAGAAAAACCAACGTAAATATTGCTGGCATCAAAACACTGAATTTGGGTAGGTCATCATTGGTAATCTGAGGAACAATGAACATCAAACAACAACCACTATGGTAACAACCAAGAACACCCAAGAACAACTAAAACTGTTCATTGAGAACGAAAATATTCCCGAAGAAAGAAATCTCATCGAAGAGGAGATGATTATCGAAAAATGCTTTACGGAAAATCTAAGGCGTAATCCAGATGGACGGTACACGTTGAAGTTTCCATTTAAGTCAAGTCAGCACAACTTAGGTGAGCTAAGAAAAATGGCCGTAACCAGATTGCTACAGCTCGAAAGAAAATTTACAAAGGACGCATCATTCAAACAGATGAATTACCAATCCATGCAAGAATATCTGGACCTAAAGCACATGGAGTTAGTCCGGTAGGAGCCTAAAGAAATCGAAATTAATCAAATGTATTATATACCACATCATGGTGTGTTCAAGGAGTAGAACAACTAAACTCCGAGTTGTATTCGATGCTTCAGCGAAGACCACCACGAGAGTGTCATTAAATGATCTAATGATGACTGGCCCAAAACTGCAACAGGATCTTGCACACATTTTGCTCCGATGGCGACGATATAAATTCATACTGACTGCATATATCGAGAAAATGTATAGACAGGTATGGATTCATGAGGCGGATCGAGATTACCAAAGAATATTATGGAGAGACGATCCCGCTAAACCTATGGCTACCTACAGTTTGAATACAATTACCGATGGGACTACAGCAGCCAGTTTCCTGGCAGAAATGAGCCTTGTTGCAACTGGCACAAAATGGTAGCAGCACTTATCCAACAGTTTCCAAGGTCCTGTCATCAGATTTTTACGTTGATGACATGCTAACTGAATGTAATACTCTAGAGAAAGCATTTTCAACTATAAAGGAATTATAAGAAAACCCATGGTGGTTTGAACTTGAGAAAATGAACTTCCAACACCGAGAAAATTTTGAGGCATATCCCAAGCGAATAACATCATAAGGGCAACGTACAAATCAAAGTATCTAACAGCGTAAAAACTTTAGCGAAAAAGTGGTTAGCAATTGTTTATATGTCATAATGCATATTCTACTAGAATTAGGCAACTTTGATTAGCAAATAACTATTACCACTTGACCACCTTTGCTGTAGTTTAAAAAAAAAACGGTGTCAGCCACTTTGCATTAAAAGGCGAATAGGTTAAATTTAGTAAAGGTACACACCCAAATACTTGCGGTGGATGATTGGAAAACAACCAGTATCATAAGCTGGGTCCTAGGTATGCACAGCTGCATTTTACAACATAAATTCAAATTTATCTCAAGAAAATTGTTAATGTTATAATAAGTAGAACAGTTGGTATATTGGACGAGTGTCTCCAATGTCTACATTCTCTACATTGTCGACATTGTTGACATAATTATTTTGATTGTCTTCATACGTTGTCTACACATGTAGACAACCATATAATTACACCATGTAGACTACGTGGCACAACACAGGTGGTAGTAAAAATAAAGAGAGAAAACGTTACACATAAATTAATTTATTCTAAATCAAAGCAAAGGCTTGATTTTACAACATTATTTATCATGAAAAACCACTAGCGTAAGCCAACAAACGGCCATATATCGGTTATGAAAGCACTAGACACTTGTAATTTCGTGTTTGTGAGAGTGCCAAAAAATAATCCAAACAAAATAATTTGATGCTTGCGAAAACATTTCAAACGTTTGGAATAATAACCAATAAGTCAATATTAGAAAACCATCAGTAGCACAACTGGAAAAGTCTGCATTAGACAATAAAAACGTGTTGACATTAGTTCAATGGATAGAACAAAACCTCTTGGCTGTCATAGACGTAGACAACACAGTTACGACAAAACTACCATTATATAGATTATAGCTCAGTGACCAGAAGACTACTCGCAGCCAATTCTACGCCAAAAAAAAAGTAGCTGGCTGAACTCGATGGCGTCAACGTCTTTCATTTACTATCATTTTGAAATACTCTGAGGTCTGTCATTAAAATGTGATGTAAACCTCTGGCAAATAACCGTTTGTACATGAATAATTTTACATGAGTATTCTTCGACCCTATATCTGTCTTCTTCTATAACATAGATACACTTTTCGGCCATATTTTCTCTAAGATTCGTTCTACTAATTGATAATTGATACTAGCTTAAAATTAGCTTCAGTTTGCATATCTTTTGATTTATATCTTGAAACTGATTTTCTCTAGGAATAGAAAAATGGAAATTCCTTTAAAAACTTTCCAGAATACTAAAAAAGCTTTAAAAATAAAATTCAAATTTATTGAGAAACTGTGGGAAATAATCCGGAATTTTCCATCATTATTGAAAACAGTAATTGGTAAGTTGGAAAATTTATAGAAATACGTATAGTAACTACAGCAACGCTGGGAAAAATAACATAATTTAAAATAAAGCCAAGAAAAAATATTAAAACCACATTACCACCAATCATCGTTAAGCAGCAGGTATCATATTGAACAAATAAACACTCTAGGCAAAACTACATTCACAGGGAAATTCAGTAGCCATGGTGATTAAATAAGTTGTTCATTAAAAAATGATAGTGGGTAAAGGCTTAAAGAAATTGGGTCATCTACATTAAGGAGAACTCCGTTTGACGCAAGAATTTCTTGTTGTTGAAATTGTATCGATACTGAAGAAGGTAACTATTACTTTATTTTTTTGACGCAAACTAGTTTGCAACATAGATTATGCTTTCGAATAGTCGATTAAATTGTATTTTTGTCTTATTTTGGCAGTGTACAAGATGAATTGAATTACCGTAGGTATCTTAAATAGTTATAGGTTTGTTATTGTTGTCTGATAGAATTTTCCACAAATTTTTAAAATCTCCATCCTTACAAAGTACTGTATTATGCCTACTAATATGGCCAAATAGTACTTTTCAGAATTTACAGTAAAAAACTGGGTTTAATCTTCTTTTCTGAAAGCAATCCTCAGAGACCAATTAACAGTTTTTGTTGAATTGTTACTGCTTTTACACACACCGTAGTTCTGTCAGTTTTCAAAAATTTAGGAATAAACTCACCTCTATCACGTTTAAATATTCAAAGTACTAAGATCCTTTACATGCTATATGAATCACAGTGGTTGGCTTACCTAAAAGATAAAAAGAAAAATGTAATTAAAATATTTTGCTTTCGATTCAACAGCAAGTTTAGTTAATATTTACAACTCAAAAATATCATTTAAATATTACATTAGTCACCTACTCTGATCTAAGAGGTATACAATCATTTTGGAACACTTTTTGTTGGGACAAAGCAAAGGGTTAATAATGTTTTCAATGGTTTATGTTTCAAATTTAAAAATGTCCCACAAAATGGATTT
Organism: Tipula confusa; assembly: GCA_963556175.1. NCBI lineage: Eukaryota > Metazoa > Arthropoda > Insecta > Diptera > Tipulidae > Tipula > Tipula confusa. The sequence continues at coordinate 154,621,516 of OY744475.1, read as the reverse complement.
CTCTTTCAGCTTGAGTACTTTTGAAACCAACGACATCCATGCACACCATATTTTGTCATAAATAATACCAAATTATTTTAATTATCCCCATTTTTTACAAGTTGTCAGTAAGTTCGATTAATGAATTATCATTTAAATAATTTTGTTGCTACAATAACCAATCTGAGTTTTCGTTAAGCAGTGGTGACGGTATTGTTGGTGTTTAAAAATCTTGGAACACACAGTTAGTCGTTCTTGTTTTTTTCGTTTTGATTTTTTCCCCTTATACGACTGCACGTGTGCTTTTGTTTTGCCATTACGGTATACGGTCAAAGCCGTCTTCATTCCCTTATAGGAAGCCTAAATTTACTCATGCATAAGCTGTACAAAAAATGAGAAATATATAACCTATTGAATGTATTTGTGAGAATAAGTAAAATAATAACAAAACAGCAAACTAAAGAGGAAATAAAAAAAAAACTGAGCGAAATTGTATTTTTTTTTTGTTTTATTTCAACTGTTTGTTTTTAAATGGAGAATATAAAATAATACCCTCTTAATACGAGTGTTATATTATGCTCAAATTTATATGACGCTATGGTAGTGTGTGTTATTTTAAACCATTAAAAACAAAAGTTAAAAATTATTTTCATTTGGATTTTTGCCGCACTAATAAAGGTTACACTTTTTAATATGTATCTGCGTACGACGGGAACATGACGGCTTCTACAAAGAGATTAAAGACGCCTTTGTAAACGGTACTTGCAGTCGACTAGAATTTTTATATTTTTATAAAGAACATACATGGATTCGAAACTGTTGTGATTTTAAGACCATATTACAACAAAAGAAAATGGTTAAAAAAGGGATAAGATTAAACTCTCTTATGCGGAAGCACTTAAACATGCAACAGTTCCAAACCTATTTACAGACTTGTCATCGGAACAAGAGATGGATTCTGAAGGAATCCTGAGAAAGTACCGCCAGGAATGGAAAAAAGATCTTCGTTCTAAAATTTCTCAATTTGTGGAACAAATATCTGACAATTTTAATTTTAGTTCACAAGTTAAAGCTGAGCGCATTATAGAAAAAAATATTGGCTAATCTACACGAAATTTTGAGCTCCATCGTGCCATTAGTATTGTCAAGCTTTTGATGCCTGACAATGAACATTTAAAACTTCTCCAATGGAATTGCCGTAGCATAGGGAATATTCTGGAAAAAGGGATAATTTGAACAGCGGAATGGGATAAAAAGTCTTTGCTTAGACCTCTTAAAACCTAGCTAAGGCCGGAAGCGCCATTTCATGTATACGATTACGCTAGAATTCGTCTGGAAACGAATGTGGATAGAGAGGTGTTAGTTTATGTAATCGACAAGGTATCGAATATGAAGTTGTAGAAACTACCAATTTTACGTCAGTTGAAGTTGTTGCAGTTAAAATATTCCCGAATATTTTCAGAAAACCAATCCTGGCCCTGGCGTGAACGAATTAAATCAAAATAAATGCAGTATTTGTCTCCAATTAAACCCGAATTTGAGTCCATGGAAAATAACTCTTTAAACAATTACCAAACCGGGCGCAAAAAAAAGTGCATACTAAGAGTAAATTCTCTGAGAGCCGATGACGCAGTACTTGACCAATTAGTTGTTTCGATACATGCATCCGTTGTCAACAATTTAGGTAATGTTGTGTATAATATTTCGACGGACGTGCAATGGAGTAATCCTGTAGAAGACAACACCCTTATTATTGATAGAGATCATTAAGAAAACATTACTACGAATTCATCTACTATTATTGGAAAAACCGACGGTTCCTTATTTCTGTTGATATAGAGAAGCTGTGTCCTTCCTTAAAAATAGCCAAAAATGCAAGGGTCTGATGAAAATTGCTCTAATAATACTCTCGATAATTATTTATCGGAGGTGCAAAGACGGAGTCATGGTTTAGCTGCAACACGCGTGGAATTAGTTATGCAGACTAAGCTTGAGACTGTTGAGACTATTTTTAACCAGAAAGACAAAGTACTCAACGATGTTTCAGGATATTTCTCTCGGTGCTAGTATTCATAACTTAAATCAGTTAAATATCTTAATAAACCAAACATTCAGTTCTGCTTTTTGGATTATGCTGGATGATTTTAATGCTCACCGCTAATCTTGCAAAAATGGGATTCATTTTTGCGTACCTTTTCTAAATAACCTAACAAATGGTGGAACAGAAAAACAAATGGTGGAACAGTTCTCGCGGGAGCAAAAAACAAACAGAAAGTAGCATTGCCAATTTTCAGGCGCGTATGAACACTTGCATTATTTAGAAAATATCAACGACTGGGACAGGAATTTTATTCTTGTGCACAAAAAAAAGATAGCTGGATGAAATGTTGCCCTTCTTTCAATAATCAGTCTTCATTGATTTAAGTATGGAGAATGGCAAAACGTTTCAAGAATACATCAACTATAGTGGAGCCCACTAGGAGTTCAGCCTTATCGATACCAACTTTTGCGAAGAAAGTATTTCCTGACTTTGTTCCCAACTCTGTTAACAGAATAGGGCAAAATGATGACCAAGCTATGATTTGAATAATTCCATCATTTGAATTCATCGAATTTGAAAATGCATTGAGTTATTGTAATAATGAATCGCCAGAATTGGACAGAACTAAATCAGCCCTCCTAATGAATTTACCAGTATTTGATAAAGAACAACTTAAGTTCATTTTTCTGTAATATTTTCACACATAACATTGACTCAGCAATAAATCAAGATTGCAGGAAGTAAGGAAAAATCGGTACAACGGTCTAGGATTTATTATTAATTGCAGAAAAACACAATGCATCATTTTCTCGAGAAAACACGTCTCCAACAAGTGCAACATTTGTCAAAATAACACTCTGGTGAGACAGATAGATAAAGCATTTTTTGCAAATCTCTATAACGCAGAAAGCACTGGCAAACAAGATGGGATTCTGATGAAATTGGACGTACGACATAATTGCATCTAATCACTACTGCTTAAAATCTCATCAGAGCCAACATCGTGGATTAAGGTGATGTGATCAGTTGATTATCTTCCTGTTCATAAACCAGCTTATTAATTTCCTAATTTTGCATTGATTGCAAATGAGATTCTGTCAATGCCAAAAATGATGCGTTTTACTTCTGCGTTCCTAAATGTGCTTTCGCGCATTATCTCAAATTCAAGGTTTCTAATTATATTCTTGATAGCTGAGTATGTCTGAGGCAGTCTTGGTCTAGTCTTCTTTAGTTTGGTTCCAACGTTATTGTATACTTATAGTGGCTTAATTTCTTTAGAAATTAAGGTGGAACATATTCAAGATGTTTCTTGTATTTTAAGTATCTTTCAATCTGTTTGTATTAAATTTCCTCTATTTGACTTAGTGTGTCTCACTTCAGATCTAACGCGATTTGAAATTGTGCTATTACCATTTGATGATCGCTGTGAACGTCTTCGTTCATTTTTTAGTGATTTGTAGAATTTCTTGTTGACCATTACAAGGCCTATCTGATTTTTTTTTCTGCCATCCGATGATGTCCATGTATATTTTTGAATATTATTGTAAGGAAACCGACTGAGGCCTATGAATTTTCTCATTGTGTTACCATAGATACTCAACATTTATTTCTCATTGGTGTAGTTGTAATTTTTGAATTCATTTTGGGTTTTTTTTACACCTACATAAGCGTATTTCTCTTGTATTTTGTTTGCTTTCTTTTATTTTATACTATCGAATAAGGAAAAATTACAAATACAACAATGAGATTGCAAATACAATAATGAGATTTTAAACTGTTCCCATTGGGCTTATTTTGTGCTGGTTAAATAACTAAACTACATTCCTAATTAAAAAGGCAAAGGTCGGTATACATACTACCTATTTTTGAAGCTAAAATTGTTTAATGCAATGTAATATCTTATTTTATGCTAAAAAAAAAACTCTAACTAATGAGTTTAGCCAGCCATTTAAACTGCCTGCACTAAATTATTATGTACTGTAGTTTTCTGAAATAAATGGAAAATTATTTTCTGTCAAACGAACTAAAACAAAAACGTTGATTTTTATTGTATATTCACAACAAGAAAATCTAGTATACCTTTGAACAAAAGAGCACTAGATTTAAAAATTTACCATACTCGTTCGATTATGTTCTAACTCCCACTGATTTATTTAATTTGGTGTACGTAATTGTACGAAACATTTGTTTAATTCGTTTTGTTTCGAAATTGCACCAATAAGATGACGATTTTATCTCACGTGATTATAAAGTATACAAACAAATCGTCTCGTTGCTTCATAATTAGTCTAATTTAAATCATTAGTGAAATAGATGGTGTGTAAATTACGTGGGATTAATCGACGGGTATACAATTATTTACGTTTGCAGGCGGTGAAGTGGATTTTAATTAGTGTTATTTACGATATTGTGGGTTGTGTTCTTTACAATTTTTAAGTCTCTCGATTATTCTACGGAGAAAGAAACACCAACTAAACCAACTAAAGTTGTTGTATCTACTGATAACAATAATTCTTTGTGCGACAATGTTAATTCGTTTATAAATACTACAACAAATGCTTTAAAATGTGGTGTAACAACATCACCAAAAACTAAAAATGTCGAGGAAGGGAATAAAAAAATTCAAAATATGTCGTTCAAAGGGCCCGACAGGTAAATAAAGATGCGCTGAGAATTTTATTTATTCTTGTACTAGCATTTTTAGCGAGGAAGATCGTTTAATACATCACAATCCATTCTGGAGTCTTATGTGCGACAATTATAAACTAAACTTTTACTCGAAATTTACCCGTAAGGTTCCAAAAGAAAAGAAAAGAACATCGAGTGTCAACTCACGTCGGAAGGATACATTTATTTAGTTATTTAAATAACCTTGACGTGAGCCAAAACCAGATAAACTTTTTTCACAATACGAAAAGTACAAAAATTGGGACTAGGGGCTCCGTAGCCATGGTAAGCACATTTAATATAAAATTTGAACCGCATTATCGCAGCGTTTCTATACTGAACAGAAATATCTCTGAATGGGACTAAAGTTCAACAAATTGTTGGTCTGTATTGTTTCTGTTATTCAGCCTACAACGGATCTCAGCATTTTCGTGCATCTTGTGCATCAATTCAAATTGATTAGGCGGTGTTTAATTTCTTTTTTTTTTTAATATTATTTTAGGATTCATCCCTTTGAGCAGCAGTTTCTCAAAGTTTGGAGAGTACTGAACGCCAAGAAATTTCCCTATATATGATTTGTTATTATAAGAAGGCTTGTTTGGTTTCGGTATCATAATTGCATTAATTATTTTACGCCGTTGCTATTCAGTCCAATTACACAAGTAGCATCTGCATATGTCAGTGCCTGATTGGAATGATGGTACAAAATATAGTCTGAGGTGTTCCACTTTTACAAAATATAAATTTTAAAATGAAATTAAAGAGTTTCTGGGATATATGATCTTACTACCGTACACGGAAGCTAATTGCAATCATCTGTCTTGTGGGAACCGCTCAGAACTGGACATTTTAAAACTGGATATTTCAAAATAGGATTTGACAAAACGAAATAAGGTACAAAACTGGATATTTCAAAACAGGATATTTCGATATGTGATTTAAACTAAAAATGATTTTTTAGGAAAGTTCTGGAATATGGCCAATTAGGAAGGAACTCGGCGAGTTCTTAACCGATTTTGATGAAATTCGATATGTAGGAAGAAAATGTGATTTTAAAATGATTTTTTGGAAAAGTTCTGGAATATGGCCAGTTAGGAAGGAACTCGGTGATTTCTTAACCGATTTTGATGTAATTCGATATGTAAGATGAAAATGGGATTATAAAATGATTTTTTGAAAAAGTTCTGGAATATGGCCAATTAGGAAGGAACTCGGTGTTTTCTTAACTGATTTTGATGAAATTCGATATGTAAGATGAAAATGAGATTTTAATAGGTTTTTTTGGAAAAGTTCTGGAATATGGCCAGTAAGAAAGGAACTTAGCGAGTTCTTTACCGATTATGATGAAATTCGATATGTAGGATAAAAATGAGATTTAAAAATGATTTTTAGGAAAAGTTCTGGAATATGGCCAGTTAGGAAAGAACTCGGCGAGTTCTTAACCGATTATAATGGAATTCGATATGTAGGATGAAAATAGAATTGAAAAATGATTTTTTTGGAAAGCTCTGGGATATGGCCAGTTAGGAAGGAACTCGGCGAGTTCTTAACAGATTATGATGAAATTCCGTAAGTAGGATGAAAATGGGATTTTAAAATGACTTTTTTGGGAAAGTTCTGGAATAAGGCCAGTATGGTTCCATACTTGAATATTTCTAAGGATAGAAATATAATTTTCCTTCACTTAATGTTTTTTTTTCTTTAATTGTATAATTAAATCTGATTTTAAAACTTTTTTTGGGAAAACCTCTAGAATATGGCCAGTAAGGCTTCATACTTGAATAATTTTAAGCAGATCGAAAGAATTTTCCTTCACTTAATGGTTTTTTTTAATTGCTGCTTTTCTCATCTTATTAAAAAAATCATTGACTTGATCGAGTTTACTGTCAGTAAAATGTATCTTCATCTATTTTTTATTCTTCTGCTTAATATAACTTTTCTTAACTTTACAGAATCGATGTGAGAAAAATTAATTAAAAAATTAAAGAAAAATAAAATCGTTTTCAGTTAAAAGCGAGATTATTTGATTATTTAATATAAACAAGATCAAGCTCTATAATGAACATTACATTAAAATTCATGTACAAAATATAATACATACATATTGTTATTTAGTAGCGATAGAAAAATTAAAATCTTGAACAGTTAAAAAAAGTAATTATTAACGATTGGGATATTCCTTATTTTTCCACTGTTCGATAGCACAGTTCGATAGCAAATAATGAATTTCATCAAAATCGGTTAAGAACTCGCCGAGTTCTTTCCTAATTGGCCATATTCCAGAATTTTCCTAAAAAATCATTTTAAAGTCACATTATCTTCCTACGTATCGAATTTCATTAAAATCGGTTAAGAACTCGCCGAGTTCCTTCCTAATTGGCCATATTCCAGAACTTTCCCAAAAAATCATTTTAAAATCACATTCTCATCCTATATATAGAATTTCATCATAATCGGTTAAGAACTCTCCAAGTTCCTTCCTAACTGGCCATATTCCAGAACTTTCTCAAAAAATCATTTTAAATATTCATTTTCATCCTTCATTTCGAATTTCATCATAATCGGTTAAGAACTCACCGAGTTACTCCCTAATTGGCCATATTCCAGAACTTTCCCAAAAAATCATTTTAAAATTTCATTTTCATCCTACGTATCGAGTTTCATCATAATCGGTTAAGAAATCGCCGATTTCCTTCCTAATTGGCCATATTCCAGATCTTTCCTAAAAAATCCTTTTAAGTTTAAATCACATGTCGAAATATCCTGTTTTTAAATATCCAGTTTTGTACCATGTCTCGTTTTGTTCCTTATCTCGTTTTAAAATATCCAGTTTTGAATTATTCTCTTTCGTCAAATCCAGTTGTAAAATATCCAGTTTCGACCGGTACCCCTGTCTTGCTGAAAATCTAAGAATACCTAATGTACACCACGTGATGTTTCTTAATATTAAGAACGAACTATCCTAGGCGGAAAAACTAGCTCATTGACTGACCGATTAAGGCCAAATCCTCCTTAGGAAGTCATCTACAATTTTCCTCGCCAAAGGAGAGTTTCTATTAAATATTATAATGTAAGGCAATAATACTATGCAAAACAGAGCTTGGGACTTCTTTTAAAGATATTGACAATCAGACAGTGAACTCAAAGATATTTTACTGCAAGTAAAATCAAAGAATATGATATTAGAATGGATATATTTTTTTTTCCACGCTATAAAGTGTTTACAGTATAATTTTCAAAACACTCAACTGGAATCAGATAATACGGAAGACAAGGAAATTGATGATTTTTTTAATCACATATATAGAGGAAGAACCACTACTATGACACAGTGAGTAAACAATAAACGATTAAGGTATATTAATAATTTTAGTGCTCGTTTTATTCCACTTGTCGGCAAATGTTTACAATCTAAATTGATTTCCATTAAACAGAAAATCTTTATGCACTTAAGGCCTTTAAGAACTGCTTTTTTTGTTTTTATCTTAAGAGATATTCTATTGAGTTCGTTTCGCTTAATTCTTTCATTCAAAATGTCAATATTATTATGTTTATATTCAATTTATTCCAATTTAGGGTTGCCAGCAAGAATATATATATGTATAAAGATATATGTGTATGCTCGTTTATGGAAGAGTAGAAAATCCACAAATTTCCTTTTATTTTTCATATATAATATATAATATTATATATATATATATATATATATATATATATATATATATATATATATATATATATATATATATATCACAATTTTCATCCCATCGCACTATACAACAAAAATCTGTCATCTCTCTAGATATTACATCATAAAGAAATTGGCTGAAGACGATACAAGAGGGAAAATTGAGTAATGATTTTTCTTTGGTGCTCGGTGTTAATCCATACTTTTATGTATGTATGTATATGTGTATCTTCTTGATACGCACATATACTTAAAAATATTCTAAAATGTGCACATGCATAATGTAATTTAATAGAGAGTGATACACGACATACAATACCAATCAACTCAAACTGATATGCTGAAAAATAAACTGAAGTGGAAAGTTTTGAGGGAAAACAATCAAAAAGGAAAAAGCTCCAAACTTGAGAAAATAACGGGAACAACGGAATATTGAACTCATTTATGTGGGTTGTGAAAATAGATGTACGAAAAATATAAAAAATAGAAATAATCGTAGATGAAGATGCCAAAGAAGAAAATGGATAATTTTTGTTTATTGTTTTTTTTTTTTTTTTTTGGAAAATTTGCCAGAGATATTATTTTGATTTTCAATGTTGTTTGTGTACATCAAACGATACTTCAGTTTCGTATAATTTTTTTTTTGTGTATATCGCGAGTGGGAGGGACGACGATCCAAGAATTTAGGAAAATTTTGATTTTTGGCTTGATTTTTTCGAGTGGGTGGGTATTATTATGTGTGCGTTGGAGAAGATATTTTATAAAATGAAAATATGTACGTATATATACGGATATGATTTTTTCAATTTTTTTTTTTTTTTTTTTTGAATTTCAAATCAGAATGATAAGCCACAGTACCGCACATATATACCTATATATTGTCAAGAACTTCCACTTTAAATGTATTTATTGTGAAAATAAACATAAAACTATTGATGTGTATACGAGATAATACGGTGAACAATGTGACATGAGACATAGTCCTTGAAGACGGCATGATTTGTTATTAATGTCTCTTATAGCTTTGACATTTACATTTAGTGAACCCTGTGGTTAAATTGCCCTCTATACTTCAAATGTACATACTTATGTGCTGATTTGCCATGTTTTGTGCATATTATAAAAGAGTCCCGACGGAGAAAACCTAGAATCCTATATAGGAAAGTAATCAATGAACGCAAAGTTGGAATAAGCCAATAAAACGATGAAAATCCACAACATGCATATTATAGTAAATTTGTAACCGTCAAAAAAAGCCATCATGGACCTCAACGCAGATATCCAAGCACAAAAACCTCAGCCCAACATTATTCAAGAAGAGTTAGAGTTGGTCAAAGAGATGACTCTTTCATCTGCGTAGTTGGTATTATAGGCATACAAATATTTGTTCAGTACAGGATGGCTTTTACATAGGATTGTAAAACTAAAGATGCAAAACGACAAGGAATTGAACTGGACTATTAACAAACTCAGCGTGAAGCCCATTAAAAATGAAAAGGTATTATTAACGAAAAGATATTATCACACAACTGCGTTATGTACAATCAAAGAATATAAGGGAGCTGATACGACACCATCAGAACAATAAATCCCGAAAAAAATTTCAAGACGCTATCTTTTCAGTTTAGAATTTAGGGCGATAGTATTTCATCACAGAAACGAGAAATAGAAAGCCTAGAGAACTAGTGAAGGTGACCCCATTATAAGAAGATTATATGCACAGTGATGTATTTCGAAGGGATATCGATGGTACAGCTTATTATATCCGAGTGGAACTTATAATCCATTATGATTTGAAATCTCATTGGGTGGAGTTATTGAATATTAAGAAGCCATAATATCTTCAGCGAATGTAATTCCAGAGTTCGAAAAGAGCTTATGCTGATGGAATCGGTGTTTTGGCCCATGGTCGTTTTGGGATTTCAGATTATCATTTTATAGATGCCTATAAATAATAAATAGAACCAGCTTCAAATAATGCAAAATATATGATGGGCTTAATAAAAAACTTGACAACAATATGTGATATTACAATTACAACAAAATGTGAACAACTTTGTTCAACAGAAGCTAGCCGAAAGTAAAAATACTTAACCTTTTTCATTAGGATTTAGTAATGTCAGCTGGTATCATAAATAAAAGTGAATTGGTTAGATACGATGAATAAATATTGTTTGATATTAATTCTGCTTAGATACCAGTGCTACTAAGTCCAGCCATAGTATAAATACACATATAGTTCTACCATGGTATGTTAGGCCATTAACGAGCTAGATGTCGCTACTGGTATCGTTTTATCTTCAAATAATCAAAATATTTGTATACGTATAATCGCCTAAATGTCATATATATATTATCTCCTTTTGAAGATATTCTATCGACCCGGCATCTGGAACATCAATAGATAAACTGTATTTTTCTTATGATGGTAGTACTATATGTATTTATACTATGGTCTAGCGTAGGTAGAACAAAAGCACATTCCAAACGATATGGTGGTACTTGGGTAGATAAATTGTGTGCCTTACAATACCATTAATCAATCTGGAATTGTTTCAGATATCGAGACATCGAAATTTTTCTACAATAGAGGTAATGCAAGCTATTTATATCTCTTACAAAATCTCTGAAATTAACTTATCAAAGGAACCAAATGACTTACATAAAAAATGTGAGAATCAACTCTTCTCCTTCAAACATGCTTGGGTTAGAGTACATCAAATAAACCTTATGGATATGTGAGATAATGGAAAAAAAGGTTAGATGTCTTATGTGAAGATCAGTTGATATTAAAAAAGATTCGCAGGACAAAAAATTTCATACGCAGATTCTGACTAAATCGCAAAATGATCAACTATATAGCTTACCAGTTTGAAAAAAGAAATATTAACTCCTTTCTCTAGCTGCGATCTTATTGCGCCAATGTACTAGACAAAGAAAAGTATGTTCATGTTACTAAACTGAAATTTTTCCAAGCCCACCATTTTTTTAGCGTTAGATTTTCTTTGGAGTACTTATTTGTAAAGCATATACTAATACCATTGATAATACTGTAAAGATGAAATACTTGAAACTGAACCAAACCTTCCTGTATAACACTACAACAAAAGAATTGGTTCTCTTTTGCTTAACTGTTTTCCAAACGACAATTAATGGTAAGGTAATAGTACAACAGTTTTGTCATTTAAGAAGGAACATCTAACGGTTTTATCTAAGCTATAAAAAAAGTATCGGTTTGAACCCTGTGCTATCTGACAAACTCGGCGAACTTTATTAGATTTATATTGACTAATATGCGGGATTTTTTTAGGTGTGCAACAGTTAAGTAAAAACCTAACACGACTTATGTAATTTCTTTATATAAATCAAAGGATTGCAATAATAAAGAAAGATCCTTTTTTGAAATTTGTTAAAGGCTTTAGCCTAATTTGTGAGCATGGTCATCGCTTTTAATAAAAATGGTCACATTTTTAATCTATTTTGAAATGACATCTATAAAATTGAAAATGTTTACATCAAATTATTTTAATAATTTGGTCTGAATCTTGTTCAAATCGATGCAACAGATTGTGCACATGATAAAGAATTTTAAAATAAAATTCAACTTTTAACCTATCATCTTGATTTGGTCCAAAGTACTAAAGCACAGGAAAAAATATAATATGAATGAAACATGAGTTATAGCACAGGATACTAAACTTTGAAAACCTTAACCACTTCTTAAATTGTGAGTTCTTTGCTAATAAACTCGAATTTCAGTATTTTATTGCCTATTTTAGCAAAATTCACGGTTAAAACGCATCTATATAACGCACCAATATTTTAACGAAAATTATCAATTTAATCTATAATCTACTTAATTTAATAATCTTAGCATCTTAGAAATTTTATTCTGTTTTAGTTTTTGTTTTTTATACTCGTTTCTATTAAGTTAACTTAACGAAACTTTTTCAGTTTAACGATCCAACGGAAAATTTCGAATGAAAAATTTCTATTTGGACCATATGACGTTTTTCAAAAAGTAAGAAATTATTTTGTTTCTAACTTTACACAAAGAAATTAACGAGTGTTTAACGAAACATTAAAAGGTAAATTAAAATTATTGATCGAACCAATTTTAAACTTCAAGTAATTCAAATTAAGACGTTGCTAATTATTTAATAGATTTTCTGCTCAAACTTATACTATTCGGGAAGCCTAATTTAAGAGGGATTAACAGTTGTATATCAGTGTGATGATAGTATCTTTATACTTTTATCTGTTTGGATCAAAAAGCCAAAACCGATTTAAAGACGGACTTAACGAAAATAACTTATATAAACAATAGTCAACTCAAAGGTTATATCATTAGTAATTTATTTAAACCATGCAATTTGTTTACTTCCGAAAACACTTGTTCGTTAAGTTAACTTGACGAAACGTTTCAAGTTTAACGAACCAACGAATATTTTTTTAATTTTGATTATAATGTTATTCAAAAACTAAGCGATTAAATACTATTAAATTTTACTCAAATTACTTAACGAGTATTTAACGAAACCTATTATAAAAGTGCATCTTATACGTTTTTGAAAGTAAATTAACGATTTAGTTATCAATAACTGATTTAAACGTATTTTTAAAGCTAATGATGGACAATTGGAAATATTATATTAACTTAACACTTTAATTAAACATTGAAAAACTTAACGAAATATTTTTTATATTAAATTATAGCGTGATTCAATTATTTAAGAAATTTAACGAACAATTTAGGAAATTTAAACTGAAATGGTTTATTTACTTGATAAGTTTTCATCTTAAATTTCGAAGGCTCCAGACAAATTGTATGTACTCAACAATTAAAAAACCATAAAAGCTATCTGTAGTATAGAAAATAAATGTTTACCAAAGTCGTACAAACTTTGTTGAATTATTCGGAAACCGTAAAAATGTCAAATATTTTTCTTTTTTGCTTTCTATCTCAATAGATTTCTAGTAATTTGGTTATTAAGTCAGCACAGCGAGTTTAACTTTTCACAGCTAAATTTTTGATTGTAATATGTTTTCTAATTGTGCCATTCAGACAAGAATGATCTAAAATCGAAATAACATAACGAAACTAATTAATCGAAAATTATTAATGTCGATTAATCACTTCATCCAAAAGTTATTGGACTTTAAGTAATTCTAATCTGTTTTTTAACACGTTTCATATTAATTATTTTTACTTAACGATACTTTTCAAGTTTAACCAATCGTAATAATTTTTTATTTTCCACCTAGTCTCACATAATTTTTTGGGCGTTAAAGTCTTCAAATTCCCTTTTTAAAAATTGGAAATTTGGTTGCCATATTTAAAACCGACCTGAATTTCTTTTAAGTAGCCTGTATGTGCCTGCCAGTTTTTTTTAAAGGTATACAATAATTGCATCGCAATTATGATGAATTTATAACGCAGTTTAGGTACAATATTAATCAAAAAATAAATAAATACTATAAATGTATTTGTTGGAACTTTTTTAGTTGGAAAATTTTTCTTCATCATAATATTTTTATATTATGATATAAAATTCTTGGGGGACCCCAATCATTATAAATCCGCCTCTGGGTAAAAATAATATATTGACTAGCAGGACAATGAATTTAAACACTAATTAAACAAAATACAGGGAAAAACTGATATCTAAAAATAGCAAGGAGTGCATTTTATTACAAGCACACATTTTTTATACAAGGATGATCGATCGTTGATCGTTGAAGAGATCGGACGTGTTTTGCTCGTTCTCTTCATTTTAAAATTTATTATTTATTTAATTTAATTTAATTTAATTTTTAGTTAATGAGTGTGAGTATGCAAAGGGAAACTGATGCTTCACAAAAGTTTAATTAATTAATTTGTTGTATTGTGCCGATTTTGGATTTTATATAAAATGTTTTAGTGTTTAAAGGGATCTATTTTGTGATTGTCGGAATTAAACTATTGTAATAGGAGTGGCGTATTATGTAAGGGATTACGCAATGATTATAAATGGAACTCTGTCGCTTTTCCAGTCAGGGTTGGGCGTTTTACATGTAAAAAACGTTTTCTCCATTTTACATGTAAATAACGTAAATTACAAAAAAAATCTGTATTTTACAAAAATATGTAAATTATATTTAAAAAACGAGAATCCGTCCAGAAATAATTTAAAATATTGAATAAATGATACAAACATTTGTTTATAAGAATAACTTGCATTAGAAAATCCAATTAAACATTTTATTTAAATGGTTAATCATAATTATTTTCAACTTTTAGTTATCTACATTGAGACTATAAAAATCACCTATCCTTCTACAATGCCATCTGTTTACGTCTTAAACTAGTTCTTATATTCGACAAAATAAACAACTAGTGACATAGTGCCATCTAGCTACATTTGAATAAACTAAAATAAAATATTTTTAAGAGTGCCTATTTCTTTCGATAGGTAGCGGAAAACTAATTGCAATTTGACGTTTAATCATAAATAAAATAATTCTCTGCAGTGAAATGAATGAAGTGAATCTATATTCGTTTGACTGGCTTTTAAATTTAAATCTTTATTAATTTTATACAGGACAAAATCAACCAAATTATCACTACCCGTCTCACCCTCATCAAATAAATGTATGCCTGAAATTACTAGCCCTATTCTATCCATTCGATAAAATGCCTATGCATTATGCCTTTGATGTCCATTGTAGTAAAGAGGTAACGAATATGATTATCGAATTTAAGCGTGGAACTTTAGTGAATTTTATTAATTCAATTTAATTTTTCTTACTCTAATTATAATTAATAATTTTTCATAACCTAAGTTTGCAGCAATACCATTATACTAACCTTACCATAGAATTAATACTAGATAAATTGATTAATATATTAATAATTAAATTTGGGAAAAATATTCTTTTTGAAACCCAGCAGTTACCATTCAAGGAATTCCATTTGCTAACTCCTCTCACGAAAAACGAAGCGTTCATCAAATTACATTTATTGATAGCAGGTGTCAAGATTTCATTGTCAACATATTTCTTATCATAGGAAAGTTGCACTTTATTTTACATTTATACATATGTACAAATATCACAATAAATAAACACAAATACACTACACTGTAGTATATAGTCAATTTTTCTTTAATTAAGAGATTTGGTAACAGATGGCGATAATTGTAATGAAAAAGTTGATTTATATTTTACAGTATGTATAACATAATAGTTTACATTTTACATACATTTTACATGTAAAAAACCCAGTAAATTACATTGTGTAATTTACACGCCCAACTGTGCTTTTCCTAGAGTATAGGTAGTATTTGCACTATAGTAAAGCACCATTTATTAGTAGTTATCATTATATTAAAATTAATGAATTACACTTTTTTTCTATACATATTAATTCTTTTATTCAGGATTTTACAAAACTGTTCATGTTTAAGGCATGACTTTTTTTTTATTGTAATATCCTTCTCTTTTTAACCAACATGATTTTAGTAAAAACAATTGTGTTTCACATAAATTTCTCTTCTAATAAATTTAAATTGAGCGTATTCCATTTTTATTACTATATATTCGTTTCGCTCTAACCAATTTAATATACATTGTTTTATAATTTATAGGTTATGAGTTGGAAAACATGTGCACTTATATGGCATGTAAAAAAATGTAGTGTTTGCGTTGTTTATACTGAGAGTCAAGTTGAAATCGAGTTGCATTGTGATTTTTATTTTTGTGTACCGCAATCTGGCGAATTGAAAAAGTTGATTTTTTCGACTCAACGAAACCCGTTTTCTGGCGGAGTTGTGTTTATTTGTGTGAGTGAAACAGTGAAATAGATCAAGGACTCTGTCATTTTTCACAGAGAACCAGGTTCTAATGCATAATTATTAATTGTGTATCTTTTATTTTATGTTCTTTTCATTTATGTAAATATTATTTTGAGTAATTTTCTTTTTGTTGGTGTTCTTTGATGACACAAAAAAAATTTTTTATTTTTTTATTTTTTTAAATCTTTTTTTTTCGATTTTGTTTTGTGTACTTAATATAAATGTGTAATATGTATTTCTGTTTTAAGGCTGTTATTGTTGGTTTCACGTTAAAGCGTGTTTAAAATATTTTCGCAATTGTGGTTTAGTTTTAGCGAAATAGTTTTTGAGGATCAAGTTTATGATATTAATAAGTATCTATGTGACTCAAAATTTTAGACCAAAAATGTTCTTTGTTTTCTTTTTCTTAGCGATATAGTGGCACTAGTGGTTATATATTGGAACAGTTTGATCGATTGTATATTAGTGGGATGTTCGTATGTAAAATAGAAACTGTTCGAAAAGAACATGGTAAATAAGGAAAATATATGTTGCGCGGAGATCAAAACCAATATTCACCACTTTGTTCTTAAAACATTTCATGGTTGTATTTTCGGATTGGTCCAAGTGTTAAATTGGGTTTGTACAATATTTACATGGACTGTGGATTGATTGTTTAATTATTTGCGTTTCCCAGGTAATCATAAGGTGTGGGGCTTTGTTAATTTTTAATTCATTAGCATGCAGAATAATGATTTTTACATACTAGTTTCTTATTAGAATGTACCTGTTCGATTTGATCAATTGTTTGGAAGTACCCCTTTCGAATCGATGCGTGTTCCCAGTTTGATGTGCTTGCGAGGCGTATGGACATGGATATCGCTTGCTGGTCATACGGTTGATTTGGATCATTCAGTTTCACGATCGGGAGGGGGTTTGCCAAAAGGGTATATTTTTTATCGGGTTTTGTTATATAGGTTGTAAATGTTTGTAAATATTCGTAATCGATAGAAGGGTGGTTCGATTTTGAATGGTGTTTTGTTAGCGTTGTTTGTTTGGAATTAGAATGGGTTTTCGGATTTGGGTCGATTTGATGTCGTGGGTATTGGAAACGTTTTAGAATTTTGGCATATTTTTTCAACATTACGAAAATTCTGATTATTTCTTTTGTTGAGAGTGGTCCATTCAAAATTGTTTCTGTACTTGGAGCCAGGCTGATTTATCTATTTTTTACATTTTTTGTATTTTTTGTATTTTTGTATTTTTTGTATTTTTTTTATATATTTTATATTTTTTACATTTTCATACTTCTTATATTTTTTGTATTTTTTATATTTTTTAAAATTTTTTATATTTTTCATATTTTTATATATTTTATGTTTTTATATTTTTTATATATTTTATATTTTTAAGTTTTTTATATTTAAATATTTTTTATATTTTTTATATTTTTTATCTTTTTTGTTTTGTATTTTTTTATATATTTAAACACTGCAAGATTACAGAAAAAGGGTTGCAGATTGGAGTTCCTGATAAGATATCCTGACAAAATGCAGATCAGTTTATTATAATTGTGTTTGTCTTGGGCTAACTAACAGTAGTTTAAAGGCTATCTGGAAACCGGACCAATTCTGTCATTTCTGACTTACCCTTCTTTTCCGTTCGCCACAAAAAAATACTAACTATCGATAGCTTAGGTTTCTGCAACCGGGTTGAGTCTGTTATAACTAACATTCCATCCACTCCTTCGGTTTTATAACACACCCTGTACGGTGGTGCCCGGCATTCCGGGAGTTCCTGGTTCGTCCTTGGCCGTACACTCTAATCAATCAATCAATCAATCAATCAAGCAAGCACACATTTTTTATACAAGAACAAATTCCATGCCCATCATTCACTATGAAAATAAATTTAGCTTATATGTAAACCATGATGTCAACGTAAAACTTTACTTTGGAAGGTTGTTACGACACATATATGTTTCGATCCCCAAAGCTAGTGACATACAATCCAACCTTCAACCAATTATTGAGGTGCATCAATTTAAAATTATGTTCTAGCCTAAAGGTTCTTGATTCTTAAAGAGGTACCATCATTGGACTATGTCCATTTAAATTTTTTTTGAGAAAATTCAAATGCTACTTCCAACATGAACGGCGTTATCACACTAACATCACAAGAAACTATCTCCTAATTATATTTATTCCGAGAGCCAAACAAATATTTAGTAAACCAACGGCATACATTGGCTGGCAGCCGTCGTTTCCATCAAAAAACACAATCTTCTAGCGGAAAATCCCATTTATTGGCGCTGTGTGCTGTAGAAGAGTTATTTAACTCTTTGATTTTCGGTCGGTTATATGCCCTATGCTGGTTACCAACATTCTGTCGCTTGTCTAGCAAGGACATAGATGTAGGATTAACTATTGGGCTGTTTTATTAAGCTTCATTCGAGTGATATTTCGTACCTTCTTTAAAAAAAAAATTTTATTTTAAATTTACGAACCAAAGTGAAAACGGTCATGACCTTTACCAAGTATAATTTGAAACCACCTGAATTGCAATTATCAAAACAATAAGCTACCTTCATACCGGAATAAACGTATAAGATTAAATTTTGTTCCATTATTTATACATCATCCGTATTCGGTTAATCCGATTTAACACACTCTGATTGATGATTTATAAAAACATAAAATTTGTTGGCTGTTATTTAATAAAAATTCCATCAATTTATAAAATTTTAATTGCACTACAACAATAAAATTGCATAGCATCGAAAAAATTGGTAAAATTGATCGCTTTTTGAAATGGTCGAATGAATTAACTATAGTTATATATGCCATAAATAAATATTCAAAAATGGATGTGTGTGTGTGATGGCGTAAATCAATAATTACTCTTTGCAAATTATTTGATGAAAATATCGACATGGGAAAATGTATACATAAAAGAAATTGCACGGTCAGGTAGTTTTAAATCTGATCGATTTTATACTTAAAAATGCATTTCTCTGATAAAACATATTTCACACTGCTGTTGTTGTTTGAATGAAATTAATACTTTGCAAACTCATTTTAACGACATGCGTTGCATCGTGTCATTTACTAACTACCTAAAAGATATAGTTAAAGTCGATAAACCATACTAATGGAAGTGTTTTTTTGATACAAAAATGATGAAAAAGTAAATTGTGTATTTCTCCGGCCATCAAGCCAATTTCGAACGAAAGTCAATTCGTCATAATTTTTATTTGAAATATTTTCTGCCCAACAATGTACCGACCCTTCAATCATACTTAGGTGCCATCAATTACAAAGGGAAATTTATAAATTATATGCATGAGTTACGGAAACCATTGGATGCATTGCTGTAGTCTAAGGTACTTCATTCAACTGGACGATTCAATTGAACCACAACCAGAAAAATAATTTTTCACAGAAAGCACAACCGTATCCATCAAAAATACAAAGAAACCCGTGCTGGCAGTGCGGTAGAATGCATCACTCAGCTGACCGTCAGCAGTGTGGGCAAAACGTTTACACTGATGATTACAAAAGCTGTTCCGCTTCCCATCATACATCAAACGAACAGATAAGTACCAAATATCCTTCTATAACTGTAATAAGCGATACACTAACCGCATTTTTTCAGCCAACAGCATTGATGTGGTTTCCAAAAACAATTTCGTATACGTCAGCATTTTTGAAGTTCCTGGAAAGCTTACAGATATGCATTGCTTCAGATATCACAATCGTTTCATAGGATACATGAAGTGCTATAAGTGAACCTATTTTATCTCCAACTGTATACACTTCTCCAACACGATCACACAGCAGCAGATCAACCAATGGAACTTGTAGCACAGTTTTGCTGCAAGATTGCATTCCAAAACTATGTTAAATAGGAAATTGGTACATATCAAATAGTCCTAATTTAAACATCTTGGGTATAAAGTTTGGAAAGTTAAACTTGTGGGACATGCCTATCAACAATATATGTATGTAAGTTTAGTCAACCACTTTTAGCATTGTCGAACTTAAATCACAATTTCAGAATGCATTCAACAATACATTGGGATGATCCAAGAGAACTCAGCGCATTCTTCACAGGAAACCAAATTCCATTCCAGTGTTTAGGTCAAATCGACCAATTCCTTTTTTTGATTTAGCAAAAATCGATGACGAATTGCACCGACTTGAAGAGTAAGGACTTATTACGCTTTTCTTGAATGGACAGCATCCATTGCCATCGTGAAGAAAAGGAACGGAGGTGTAAGGATATCTGAATGCGATAATATCGTTTCGGGAAAAACTGTTGTCGAATATAACCAAAACTAGTATAAGGTTTTAGAACGAGTACACAACCAACACAAGATCCAACCAAAGTTCATACAATTTCCAATATGCGACCGCTAAAGATATACCAACCCTTAAATCATACTTAGATGCCATCAATTATAATGGGAAATTTATAAATTATATGCAAGCGTTACGGAAAACATTGGATGCATTGCTTGTCCAAGACACTTTATTCAATTGGAGCCGAGAATGTCAAAACTCATTCGACTCATTCGTCTCATAAAAAGATTTTCTTAAACCGGATGTATTGCTCATCAAGTACAACCCTCAAATGGATATAATAGTTGCGGAGGATGCTTGCTGGCATCGGCGCATGTATTCTTCCCAAATTTCCAGACGGAACAGTGAAAGCCATCAGTCACACTTCGCACACATTCACGAAGGACGAGGAAAATTATAGTAAAATAGAGAAGGTGGTCTTTGGCTAACCTTTGCAGTGACTATGTTTCATCGAATGATATTTGGTCGTTATTTAACATTACAGATTGACCATAAACCATTCCTGGCAATTTTTGGTTCCAACAGAAATACCGGTATGGACAGCCAACCGATTGCAAAGATAGGCATTCACCTTATTACTGTACGATTTCGATATCGAATATATCCCTACAACGAAATTTGGATTGAAAATTACCATTGACACTTTCGATGATTTGCTAAAAGCTACGTATACTGGCCAAACATTGATAGAGACATCATCAAACTGGATTCTGAATGTAGTCCATGTATGAGTCTGACAAAATCATCAATCAAGTCAAAACTTGGGTCATGGCGAAATCCAGAAGGTCTTTGGCAATGCCTCCATGTAGATTACGCTGGACCATATGAAGACAAGTACTTCCTGGTTATTGTCGACGTATCCTCTTAATGGTCAGAAGTCTACGGAACAAAGTCAACAACCGCTTCCAGTACTGTCAAATCATGTGCCCAATTTTGATTACCGAAAACCTTTGGATCTGATAATGACATGCAGTTTGTTTCCAGCTTCTTCCAAGAATTTTATTCGTCAAACGATATTCACCATATGTGAAACAGTTTTTTGGTTGTTTAGTCATAGTCAAAGCCGTCTTCATTCCCTTATAGGAAGTCCGAATGTACATATACATCAGCTGTAAAAAAAAAAAAAAAAAGTAACCTATTGAATGTATTTGTGAGATTATGTCACGTTTATATATCGCTTATACACGAGAAAAATGACACAACTCAAAAAATTAAGTTTTATAGTAAATAAGACTTAAGTAATGCGCAACATAACATTTAACATTAAACTTTTATGTTTACGAAAACAGGCATCTTTCTGAAACTGGCTTTAGCTCAAATATGATGATTTGGTAAATACAACTTTATATGTTTGTGCTTCTGAACCCTGCAATCTTTTCTGGGGCCAAAGCTCTCCCAACTCTTTCGCGGTCAATTTTTTAAGGTAGGCCGCTACCTTACGCCGTCACCAGCCAAATCAAGGACGCACGAATACAGGTTCGCTTTAAATCCGTCTGCACATTGCATTGCTCTAGTCAGCCTGTATTGGCATGGACGATGGTTCAGCTCATGGATTCTGCACTCCAACAGGGGGTCATAGTAGTAATCAGGTGATGAAAACTCCCTTTTGCAACCCTCTCCCGTTGAGATTCGAACCCGATACCTCCCGTCCCAAACAAATCGCAGCTTTAACCACTGCCCCAATTGTTAACATTAACATTTTTTAATTATATTTATTGCAGGAAATTAGAAAATTTGGAGATGTGTCATTTTTCTCGTGTATAAGCGATATGATTATGAATACAGTGCAAAACCCGTATTGAATTTCTCGTGCACGCAGCCTACTACTCATTTTACATACTGCATAAGAAATAGTACTGTAAAACTCCATATAAATAAAATAAAAAAGTTTTTTTTTAATTCTCTTTTAATAGTGCATCAGTATTAGTACTATCAAAATAATTCATATAAAAAAACATTAAAAGCGCACCATTATAAAAGAAATTTATAAATGAGTAATCATTTTACTCATTCTACTTTTTTGCCTTTTATATTGTTTTTTGATAATTTCTACTCTCTTTTTATTTGTACTTTGCGAATTTTAATTTATTTTACGCTATATTCATTATAATATACCTACACTTACAATACGAACGCAGTGTTAAAATACGATACATTAGTGTGCAATGAATACGGCTTGTATAATAGGGTTTGATACAGTGTAGAAAAAATAACGAAACAGCAAACTAAAGAGGAAATAAAAAAACTGAGCGAACTTGTAATTTTTTTGTTTAATTCAACTGTTCGTTTTTAATAGTGTGAGTTATTTAAAACAATTCAAAACAAATTTTTTTTCTTTCATATGAATTTTTGTCGCACTAATACTAGATTACATTTTTTAATATATATCTGCGTACGAAAGGAACATGTGCTTCTTAAAAGAGATTAAAGACGGCTTTGGTGATAGTACATTTTGTTATGGTATTGTCAATTGCTTTAAATCTTCCTTCTATACAGAAGAAACTGACATGTATGTGAACTTTTCTTCACTTTTTTCTTCACATATACGTATACGAATCCTATTGGAATTGACGAAATCGTATTGGATTTTAATTATTTTTGCGTATTTTTGGTGGCTATTGTACACTGTTATGATTTAAAATCTCTTTTATTAGTAAAATTCCATTATAAATCAAAAATGATTTTATGCGAATTATTTAGAAAAAACTAGTCATCAGTACGAAACAAAAAACTAATTTATGTAAAGATATAGATTTAGTATTTTATGTTACTGTAACATACTGAATTATTTAATATAAAGAAATAAAACTAATTTAATATTTTTTTTAATATCAAAATAGGTAAATTGACATTTAATAATTATATAAAATAATTAAATATGCTTTTGTAGTATCGATTAATCGAGTAATGTCAACAAAATACATAAGTACTAAAATGTCAAACCAAAGTATCGAACCCATAACCCAAAAAAATAATTTTATTTAGTACAGCTTAAAAATGTGTTCTAATTAGAATCCAACGTATTATCGTACCCTATACTCTGAGCAATATGAAGTCAAATATTTTTGGCTTTAAAGTTTGGCACAACATTTATTCTCCTGTACATCGATGAGGTTTTAACGTTTTTGGATGATAAATGTTATGAGCTATTATATGTACTATTAACCTGAGTCCATATCTCTGGGAAGGGTTAATAATAGCCTATAAGCAGGATGAAGTAAAATATTCTTGCTTGAAAGTTTGGCACAAAATTTATTCTCCTGTACATCGAAGGTATACCTATTACCCTTATTATTTAGCTTAGTTTCCAAGTTTCCCGCCAGGATAGATAAAGGAATCTACCAAATTGTTTTTATTTAACGTCACCATTTGGATTTTAATTATTCTTAATGTGAATCGTTACTTATTTCTTTGATAATTTTTGCGAAATTTTGTGGTTTTTATACTATATTTATGTCTATTTACGAACATTTTAAAAATAATAAGGGTAATAGGTCTACCTAAATAATAAGGATAATAGTTTTAATAAGGCGTCAAACCCTCATCGATGTACAGGGGAATAAATGTTGTGCCAAACTTAGAAGCAAGAATATTTGACTTCATATTGCTTATAGGCCATTATCAACACTTCCCAGAAATTTGAGTCAGGTTCTGATAATACATATAATAGCTCACTATATTTCTCATCCAAAAACGTTAAAACCTTATCGATGTACAGGGGAATAAGTGCTGTAGAGACTTTTGAATTTCTACTTTTTTGTAATTTGTTTATCAGTTTAAAACAACTCTATTTAGAAATTTTAATTAATATTTTGTTATTTATAATTATATCTAATTAATTGTTTTACCGTTTTTTTAAAATAGTATCATTTAATGGCATATTTATTTGATATTCAAATATTTTAAACGGAGATCAGAATAAAATTTTAATTTTAGTACTAAATATTTCAATGGGAATAATCATTTTTTCCAATAGGAATTTAGTTTAACAGTGTGAAACTAACACACATATAAAAAGTGAAGAAATGAAGAAAACTTCATATCCATGAACTGACAAAAAATTTTTAAATTTTCAAAACTGTTTTAGTACATTGTTTTGTTATAGGTATCTGTTTGGCTGATGTAATGACTTTGAGAACATTTCATACAAAATTTTCTAAATTTAAAAGTTTCCATTGAATTCGGTCCCAGCCATTTATTTTCAACAGCATTGTTGGCATTTCAACATCATTTAAGGTAAGTGTCTTTTATAGTTATATGTTTACACATTTCATTTTTATAATATATTATTAAGTTGTCCCTGTACAGCGTGAACATTGATCGTCTTTTATTTTAGAGCTGTGGTGGTGTCCTCAAGTAGACTACTTATTGATTCCACATGCTTTAATTAAAACAAAAACGAGTTAATATTCACACCAATTATGTCGAACATTTCTAATCAATCAATTTGCATGGCCAGATATGATTCCTAGTAAGATGGCCCTTTATTCAATTTTTTAAAACATTCGACCTATTACTCATTGCTGAGTTTTTGTACTCTTAAGACTTTAGCCTCCCAACATTCCGACTGCAAAAAATTTGCTTCCCATAAAGTGTTCACATTAAAACGGTGGTTGGTTTCCATAATTCTATTGGAATGCTATTTTGATGTTTCGCTTTCTCATCTTCGTTTATCAGATCATCATAGTTGAAATGTAAGGTTCGTTTCCTGTGATCAGGGATACAACTGATGATCACTACCTACGAATTTGGCAGCCAACTGATAAAATCTTCCTTCGAAATTTACACTTAGTCAATTCAACTTCGGAACCTCTTCCGAAGGTGTGTCAATATTTCCAATAGGATGTTTTTATGATAAAAGAAAGTGCTAGCCACAGTGAGATCGTGCTTGATCGCAAAGTACATCATTCTTTCTCATTATCGGTCGCTACATCATTGTGGTAGAACGGTCCTATGTTTTCGCATAAGTCAGTCTGATTTTTGCCGGGTCTAGTATTAAAGTCACAAATCACTATTCCGACTTTGCGCTCCCCATTACTACGGTTTACAACTTTAATTGACATCAGACGAAATTTTTAAAATTTGACCTTTAAATGTTGATCAATAACCGTGACTTTTAAAGGCAAAGGTGTAAGAGGATTTTCGATAAAGAATTAACTCCCCAGGTAGTTTAATAGTTTGTTTAAAAACTAGTTCAGCCGGTGAGCATTTCAGATCTTCTTCATCTACGGCTTAGATACCTTATAGGATTATGGATATTTATGTGCTTCAATGGATCGTGTTACTTCTGACCATAAGCGCAGCTTTAAGTTTTCATTTAAAACGTACTATATGACATTGGATTGGTTTGCGGTTTGTAAGCCGTCCTACGAATTTTATTAGCGCGAAGGAGTTTTGAACTCGGCGAAAAGTGTTGACTCATACTGTGGTCCTTGATTGATGGTAATGTTACTCGGAACACTAAATCGCGACTTATAATTATTTACGAAAGTCGTGGAAAACCGACCCGATGGAATTTTAAAATGTCCGAAAGGTGACTTTTGTCTGCATACATAAACCGGTATTTGCTCAATTGGATATAACTTTGTTTATATTTGGACAAAAAGTAAGGAGCCGTTACCAATTTTCTAGTGCACGGACACCAGGATGCGATAGATTATGTATGATGTATAATAAAAAGCAAGCAGCCTGTGTTAGCTTCGTGTTTGTTTGCTCAATAGACAAAGTTTGCTTAGAGCATTAGAGGTCAAGTATCAGTCTAGCAAATTAAAGCTGTTGATCCTTTTAGTCGAACCCAATGTGTTTTTTCATCATTCAGATCTATAGATACCGTGTTTAGATTTTAAGATATAGAAAGCTTCCCTACAGCTGACGATTTCTGCATCAGGAGAATGAATGGATTGAGGATTGGTTCCAAACATCAACCACAGAACAAGTTTAGAAGGGACCCCGCATTTAAGGAGCTATATCATGATTTTATGAGAGACTATCAAATAAGTGCCACGTTTACTAACACTGAAGCAAAAACAACAGCGCATCGATTATTTAGAGCGCACTGTAGTTTAGCACTATTTACTCGAATTTAAAAGGATTTTTTACGTCGATATGTATGGCCAAACGAAGAAGAAAACTGTGAGCTTTCACCACATAACAATGCACCGTATGACAAGTCGTTGATACAGACAGCCAAACCACACAAATCGGTTTCCCTTATTACTGTATAATAACGTATAGTTTTGGTACATTTGATCTCTTTTTAGGTTAGCAACGATTTTCAAATGATCTTCTTCTCTCTTCCATAACTTCTCTCATCTTATACAATAATGGTCTTTAATTTTAGCACGCAGTACAACAAACCTAAGACGTGTCTAACTAAACCAAATAAAATGAAAACATAAAATGTCCATTAAATTTTGTCTGTGCAGATATTGTTAGTGCAAAAAAGAAAATGGAATTTTAACAAAAGATTCTTAATTCTATTTGATAGGTATGAAATATCGAACAAAGATCTAAACGAAATTGAAGGTAATTTGGAAAATGTATAATTTACGAAGATTTAATTTTTTTTTTTTTGTGAAATGAAGATCAAGACTGATAACAATTTTATTTCTGCCTAACAACAATAGGAGTCGATTAGTATTAAAGTCGATTGTTTGTAATCCAATAAAATTATCATTTGTGGTGTCAAAAATTTTTTATTTTTAGTTTCTTTAGACTTTTGAAATTTTTTTTTTATTTTATTTGGAAAAAAGTTGTAAAATTAGAATGTTAGAAACTCACTTTTTATATTATACTTTGAGTAAAGTTGAATGATTAATGATGTCTGGGTTATTATTCTGTATATGTTTTTGTGTATAATGTGCACGTGTGTACTTATTTGAGTGACAAAGAAAAATTTCTTGTCTCAAATTGTGTATACAATGTAAAACTTTAAGATATGGTTGACGTCATTTGTTTCAAGTTGGTATATGGTAGTACAATGGTGGTGTTCCATATATCAAACGAAAGTTTTAGAATAAATAGAATTAACTTTAAAAACTCAACTACATGATTCTTTTCGTTTGATAGTTTAACTACAGGAGCAGGCAGTTATCGAGGTCTTTCTTAATCCAACAAGACTAAATAGATATAAAATGTGATGAATAGTTTCAAAAGACGCACGCATAGATGGCTCAGAATTGAATGGTAAAAGCAAGGTTTCTTAAAACAAAAACTAAGTAATCCAAAAAGCCAATATTCAGAAAAAGTTACACAAGATTTTCCTCAAAACAGAGATGTACTTTTTTCAGCGGTGGACACATTAGGTCAAACTTCAGAAGTGCGATCTCAGCTCGTTTAACTCGTAAAAGCTGTAGGATTTAATTTTAAAAATTGGCTCATAACAACCACTAATGGTTTGCGCAGCTACACCTATGATATAGAGGCATTAGCGCCCTTCAAATTCGATAAAACAATAAAGAATCTTGGAATTACCTGGGACCACGACGTTAATAAATATGAAAGCTTTTTACTGAAAATTTTTCAAATTTTAGGAATATATATAGTTACTAGCTGACCCGGCAAACGTTGTTCTGCCATATAAATTATTTCTAGTGAATATTTTGGTTGTTAAATAAAAAAAAACGATGTATTGTGGGAATGTATTGTTGGGATCTATGACCGAAAGAGGAATGGAGCACTGTAAACGTTGACCGCCGCTAAAAACAAAAAACACCAACCATTCATTTTCTAAATTCAATGTAGTTCACTAACGTAACGGACATATTCACTGTTTGATCTCTTAAAGTTAAATGTAAAGTAAAAAAAAGTAATATATTTTTTATCCTAAAGTAGGAAAATGAAATAAAGAAAATCAATATTAATTTCGAAGAGCAATTGAGTGTACGATATGTTTTTTCAATCCGTATTTAGCCAACACAAATAAGCTCGATGGTTTGCCCACGCGATCATCTTATTTGATTACTTATTGGGGACTAACCTTGTAGTATGTGGGGCAGGAGCCCATTTTTATTATCAACATTAGGCTGGAGATACTGGATGTTACCTTTGCATCAGACTCCATTATATATATGGTCAAATAAAGGAGGGCGGCGAAGGAACTCTCCCTTTCGGACCATCGGTACGTGACTTTTAATATTGACATTCACCCTGTTAGCCGGAAAGCCTTCAGAAATCCTAGAAGGACTAACTGGAACAAATGCGGGGAAGTGTTAGTACGACTCTTATCGACCGATGCTCTGAAGCCCCCAACCATAGAGAAGGAGCTATATTTCCTGGTGGAGGAAATCACAAGCGCCTGTAACTTGTCCTTGAACACTGCTTGCCCCAAGAGAACACCTAAGGGGAAGCAGAAACCGGTATGGTGGTCCAGTGATTTAGGAATC
Source organism: Tipula confusa (assembly GCA_963556175.1). Classification (NCBI taxonomy): domain Eukaryota; kingdom Metazoa; phylum Arthropoda; class Insecta; order Diptera; family Tipulidae; genus Tipula; species Tipula confusa. The sequence goes on along the minus strand of OY744475.1, from coordinate 154,592,585 downwards.
TTTCGTATAGGGTGTAGAAAAGTATTCAATAGAGCAAAAGGCTCTAGGAAAGCTCAGAATTGGGACTCCTATAAGGAACACCTTAAAATTATAAAAAGGAATTAAGGAAGGCGCATAGGAGGTCTCGGAGACAATTCTGTGATAAAATGGAAAGTGTTTCGGAGACATCGTGCCTTAGGAAAATCTTATCTACGAGCCCAACGAGCCTTAGTTACTTAATGAAACCAGATAGGCTGTGGATAACGTCCAGTGGGGAATCATTGGCGTTCCTGTTGGAAATCCATTTCCCAGGTAGTGTGGATGTGTCGATGGAGCTTGGTAGGAATAGGAAAAAATTATCGTTGGGGTGCTCGGAGGAAAATTGTGTGCAAAACCCTATGGGCACTAAACGGCCTTAGACCCTTTAAATCGGCAGGCCCGGACGGTATCATTCCAGTGGAATTGCAAAAACACTCGTCGAGCATTCTCCCGTGGCTGGAGGTGATCTTCAGGGGGTGTTTAAAGCTGAATTATATTCCTATGAAATGGAAGATAAAGGATGGCGGAGATAAAGGAATCCACCGTTAGGAGGCGAGTAGTTAGAGGAACTCCGCAAGGTGGTGTCCTTTCACCTCTTCTCTAGAACATAGTAATCGATGGATTACTTTTGGAACTGGAGAGCGAGGGAATAAAGGTGAAAGCGTATGTAGGTGACGTAGCGATCGTGATCTCGGGTAGGTACCTAAGCACAATTAGGGAAGTCATGCAACACGAGCTCTTAATCATTACAAAGTGGACCTGTGGGTACTCTTCACCAAGAAATATAAAATTCCAGTAGTCGCCCCTCCTATCTTAAAAGGCACTGGCCTTTACTAATAAGGCAAGATTTCACTGGCCTTTACTGATATAAGCTATGCTCTACTTTCTTCCTGTCAACAGCTTTAGTAAACAGAGAGCGGCAACTACGGCTGCCCGATCCTCTGCCTTGTTTGAGTGAAAATGTCTACAGATGGGCCACTCAACGATTGGCAGTTTACTTAAGGAAGAGTTGGCGAATAGTGACTACACAATACCGATTGTATGCTTTGAAAAAGGCTTCCGGACCCTTATCCGCTCAAGGGAATCCTGGAGGAACAGGTCAACAACTGAAACTGGAAGTATACAATCCTACACTGACGGCTCCAAGCTAGACGGCAAAGTCGGAGCTGGAGTCTATTGTGACACATTAAATGTGAATATATCCGTTCGTCTTCCTGATCACTGCAGTGTGTACCAGGCAGAGGTGGTAGCGATTGAGGAAGCGCTGACTTGGTTGATGCATAATGTCATATCCACAAGGGATATAACAATATATGTGGACAGTCAGCCGGCCATCAAGTCGCTGGAATCAGTTTCTCTGACGTCCGTGGTGGCAGTGAAGTGGCGCTCTTCTCTTAACGATGAGTAAGCATTTCAATATCCAGATATTCTGGGTCCTCGGTCACTCGGATGTTCTGGGGAACTGCAGGGCTGACGAACTGCCAGGAAAGATAGAACTCTCCAATTTAAACCGGAAAGGGTAAATCTGGAGAGGCCTTTAGCAGTGCTTTTTAGGGCGCTTAAAAATTAGGTGATAGCCTCGGCACAGAAGAGGAGGAATAACACCTTAACTTCCATTGTAGCGGGGCAAGTCTGGCCGAAACTGGACTTAAAGCGCTCCAAAACACTACTATCCCTACGAAAACCTAACTTAAGTATAGTCGTGGGGGTACTCACAGGACCCTGCCTCATTGGGCAGCATGCGAAGAGGCTTGTGTCAATGACAAATGACTTCTGTAGAAGCTGTATGAATGAGGAGAAGGAAGAGACTGTGAGTCACTTCCTCTGCTCATGGCCGGCGCTAGCTTACAGAAGGTACAAACATCCGGGCAAGTATTATTTCGACGGCCTTATGGATCTCGAGAACTGCAATGTGCGAGATATCTTGCGCTACATCAGTAGCTCTGAATGGTTCCAATGAAGGTGAAAAGGGAGTAGGATTCTTTGGTATCACAATGGACCGTCACCAGTTAAAGTGTGCGTTAGCAACCACACTAACCTAACCTAACCTTGCTCACGCGAGAACATGCCACGTATAATTGTCAGTGTGAAAAACATGGTTAGCTAAAATCTAAACGGCAAACAGACATCGTTTGGCCTTACGACTTATTGATTGTCATTGCGACAATCGTGATTGTATATTGCTAATAGGAAATTTGGTACGTCTATGGAAATCATTGGAATTCGTTGCAGCAAATTTTTGCTCGGAATTAACGTTTTGCAGTAATTTCTTAATAATTAATTGCGTGCCATTGCACAGCCGTGGTGGATACAAATTCCGAAGTAAAATAACCGGAGACCCAACTTTCAGTCGTAGAAGGTGGTGTGACATGCGTGGCAAATGCAGTGAGTTCAAAAACTCTGTTGGATAATTTAGAGCTTTGTTGGCATTGCAAACTGAATTGACCGATTTGTATGATACCAAGCCTGGGAACATATTAAAGTTTAAATCGTCGACGTCTACATTTGCTGCCAAATAGACTTTTTCTGCCAGCCACGCATGATTTATGTATGGTTTGCGTACATCGGGAAATATGCAATCATAGAGAGCATTTTGTGAATCAACGATTATGCAGAAATTAGTGGGCAATTTTATTCATCCAGTATTTTCATAGAAAGCAACTTTTGCATCGCCGATATCTAACAATTGGATCGAGAATGTGTCAGCGGATAGATCTTGTAGCTTTTGGACGCGCATATTTATTTTTAGCTGGACTTTTTCAACATTACACCACAGTGGCGATAATTTCAAGGAAGCGTTGATCTCAGCAGGATACGTTGAACGTGAAATGACGGGAAGTGTTTGTCTGAAATCACCTGAAAGGAGTAACAGAGTGCCACCGAATAGTTTTTCGTTGTTTTTTATATCTTTTTGTGTTCTGTTCAACGCCTCAAGAGAAAGTTTTTGTGCCATAGTGCATTTATCCAAGATGATAATTTTGCATTTTTTTAGCACTGTGGCCATGGACGATTGTTTTTATGTAGATTCTTTTGAATATTCAGTGGCAGACTAAATGCTGAATGAGCTGATCTGCTTCCTTCCAATAAAGTTGCTGCAATGCCAGGTGATGCAACGGCGATGGCAATGCGATGGCATTATTTGATCGTATTTCGTCGAGAATTAGCGAATTCAGAAATGTTTTGCCAGTTCCACATGGTGCATCCAAAAAAAAGAATCCACCTTGTCCCACCGAAACTGTCAGCACAATGCGGTCGTAAATGATTTTTTGGTTCATTAGTCAGTAGTGGGACGTCACATTGCGTGTAACAATCGCTGCCATTTCTGAGTTCACGATTCATTTCGGTGTCCATTAAATTAGATGCACTTCGATTTGGCGAACTCATACCGAAATGACTGAGTGGTAAATTGGCAATGAAAACGCAAAGATTGTCGATAGCAATCAATGCTTCATTGGACATAGCATCGCTGAATGCAATCATTAGATCGTTGCACCGTGTATGAATTCGATGTAATATATCGTCAGTCATTGAAGTTTCGTACTTATCCCACAACATGTCTGCTCGTCGCAGGAAACATGTTGTCAACACTATAGCGAATAATAGACGAATTTGTATTACCCAATACTGCTTCAGCAAAGCATACCGTCCCAGTGATGGTCGTCTTCGAGCAAGCCGAGTGCAAGACATGCATCTTTATATATTGGATACTGTTGTCCATTCACTTTGTGTATATCTTGAAATGACAATCGTCCGGTGACATTAACCAACAACAGTCGCAGATGGAAGAACTCAATCTGCTTTGGAGTGACTGTATATACTCGGGCCAACATGTTTCATAGGTCAGGGCACGCATCAATTGATGTGCCTTGCTTGTGGGGCATCCATTTTTTTATTTGATTCCATGTGAAATAGCGTTCGTGAATTTGGAAACCAAAAATACGCCAGACAGCATAATTAGAGCTGATGTACCGGCCAATTTAGTAAAGCATTATTTCGTCATTGTCATTCAATCGAGGAGCATTCAATCGAGAAGCATTCACATCGGTATTTTGAATTTGAAACACAGCCATATAAGTGCTTTTATTCACATACTTGCAAATGTATTTGATGCTCTTCACCGAACTGTAGAACTCAATTCCATTAGTATGACCATATTAAAGTTGTGCTTAGCTGAGGCGAATATGGTACCACCCAACGATTGTCAAGGCCAATTTCTGCATTGTTGATACTTAGCGTAAATGATTGTCCGCCATTATCAGTATTCCTTCGACGATATATTGGATATTCGGTAACATCTGTGTCGTTGGAGAAATATTTAGGAAAACGTTTTGTACATTTTACATATGCCATGCAAGGCGATAAACGATTCAGATCACTGCCAATCATGTTTGTGGTAACAATTTTGAACAGTAGTTGATCAGGGGATAGATCTGGAATTTCCGTGGAAATTACACTATCGGTTTCCCAAGAACGTATTTTGTCGACTAACAAAATCAAAATCTGTGCATGAGGTAATCCTCTCTTTTACCATTCAACCGACTACATCCAACAACATTTAAGACTGAATACGTGTAATTTTGTAATGACTTCAATTTTTGTTTGAACACACGTGCTGTAATGTCATGAAGATTTATTGCATATTAGCATGGCAATAGCAATGATGTAATCTCCTGCCACTTTAGATTAAACTTCAACATGATAAATAAATACGGTCGCCCGTACTCGCGCACGAAAGTCATAGCATCCTTCATGTATTCTTGCATATGCCATAGACTACCTACGTATCATAATGGTAGAATGATAGAGTTACCAATTTCGGCGGTGTCGGCGTCACTCATGATAGCGTCTCGCAAGTGAATGTATTCATCCGCGCGCAGCTTCTGTTGATTGTGTCGTAGGAGTCGCAGTCGTTCGTTCTCTACCTTCGCGTACATGTCGACCATGAAAATTACACGAGTTTACTTGATTTAACAGATGCAACTTATACTGAAGCCTATAATTCTTATAGTGAATCAATGCCGCATGTTGGAAAATACCACACGTTTTTTCGTGTTGAAAAAAGCAAGAAGTCAATAAATTTCGTGCTTTCACGGCTAATCTAACCGAAGATAGCGATCTAAATTATGAGGAGAACAATTATTTTACTCCATCATCATTAAATCGTTAGATTCGTACCAAGAGTCTAAACAAAAGTGTTATCAATTTTGACATTTTTTATAATGAAACACAAATGAATGAACACTCTCAAGTAAAGTTGCCAAAGATACAACTTATATCTTTCTCTGAATTTCGCAGAGTGGTAAACAACTATACAAGAGTCACCTCATTTAAACACTGTACAAAAATGTCAGTTCTTCGAGAAGAAGCAGCTTTATCCGAACATTCATCAAACACCACAAGGTTTTAAAATCTAAAGTCTCACCAAAATTTTCCATTGATGTCTTGATAACGTCAAAAAAATAAATGCTAGCTCCCTTCTCAAATCGTAAATGTTGGTTTAAAGTCGTATGCCGGAAGATCCAAAAAATTTCAACCAGAAAAAGTTAATTTTCTCATTGGAGCCGAGCACTTCTTCGATGTCCTTCAAATTGAGCAGATTAAATTATGTCCCACTAATCCAATTCTACAAAATACCGTGTTTGGGTGGACAGTTTTCGGACAAGACAATATAGTACAAAGTCACCGGAATTAATCTCAAAGCTAAGTTCAGCGAGTTCAGTAAATACAATGGAAAGCATTGATAGAAGTTTAAAGAAGTTTAAGAAGATAGAATCCGTAATCGAGTCTAAAATCCTCTCACCAGAGGAAACACTTTGTGAGAACCATTTCGATACACAGTAGGGCTTCCTTTTAAGAAATCAGTAAATTCTTTGAGTACTTTCAGCAACTGTCTAAAGGCTAAAAGGAATGGAAGGTGGATTTATTTGTGATTTGCAGCAGAAGCGATAAAAAAAATTTATTTTCCGCACCACGGCGTAACCATGCAATCAAACAGTACCAGCAAACTGAGGGCTGTATTTGATGGATCCGCTAAAACAACAACAGGCAACTCATTGAATGATTGTCCTGCCATTGACTCTATGGTTCAAGCTAATTTATATTCCATTAATTTACCTTTTAGGGAACACAGGAAAGCATTCTCTGCCAATATTGAACAAATGTATCGTCAGGTGCGCATGTCTCAATCTGACACGTATTACCAAAAAAATAGTTTGGTGATCTGATCCATCCAATACATTATTTTCATTTACTATCTCATAGAATCATATCCTAAGGCTTCAAACATTATTCGGAAAGATTTGTATGTTGATGGCTTGATGTCCCATGCTGATGATAAACACGAAGCGTTACACCTAAACGAAACCATTACCACAAGCTTCCGCAGTTATGGCTTTAGTATGAGAAAATGGAAATCCAACAAGGGTAGGATATTATCTGGCATTACTTCTGAAGACTCAGAAGCTAACCCTAAAGAAATCCTAAAGCGTACTCTACAAGAAGCAGGACCTACAAGGGAATATTGGGCATTTAATAGATCTAGGTGAATGACAGGTTTAAGTTTACCATACAATTGACCAATTCAACAAACTATACAAAAACAAACCGCGTTATTCGGTCTCTAGATGCTTCAGGCTGACTACCTGTACTGGGACGATCAACTTCCTCCCAAAAAACCAACCATATGGTCAACCATACGAAGTAATTTAGAATATTATGTTGATAACATTTCTATTTCCAGATTTCTAAATGCAAGGGTTCACAATCGTATGCAGCTTATGCAGCTGTTGTATTCTTTCGGATCATAAATTCTGATGGCACAGTATTAATACAATTTATCTCCTCGAAGGAGATTTTTTGTACTCCAACAAAGTTAGAGCCAGCATCTCATGGAAAGTTTATTCAGCATATAACTTAGCGGATTGCGTTTTTTGTGGTCTATCTCCCAAAAAACTTCAATGGCACACTCACTGGTGGCATGTCTCTAGTTGCTTGCTGTAACCCATCGAGACATGGCTACCTCAAAAACTAAATTAAAGGCATGTAGAAAAACCATCAAACAAAATTTATTTTCACTTTGATCCGCTCACATCCGTTTCGAAAGCTGCAAAGAGTACTGAGTTATACATTGCGATTTGCGGCCAATAATGCAGTGTATGCCAAGTTCAAAATAATTGGTACTTTTCTTCGTTGAGAAGAAATACTAAAAGTCACAAAAATCATCTGTCGCTACGAACAAAGCCAACGCTACAACGAAGAAATAATCGCTCTGCAGCATAAAAAGATGCTAACAAATCAAAAACCCTTTGAGAATTGACCAAACTAAATAAAGGCTCACATAAAGTGAACTTTAAATAATCACAAAGGTTACTTTTATTATATCTCAATCATTTGTGTACCACGTCAGTTAACAGTTTACGTGATAATGGAAAATTGTTCATCCATTTTTGGAGGTTGACCTTCAAATGACCTCTAAAGTTGACACTCTATAAATTTAATTACAGGTGCCATATTACAGGTTCTAATTGCAGAACTTTTGTCAGATGGCAGACCATTACCATCGACATTATATTAAAAACATTTCCACAAAACAAAACAAAAGAAAATCAAACAAATGATTGACACATCTTCATAAAACATTCGTTGAAAATATTCGTCGCATCAAAATCGAATCGTTTGCGTAAAACAATAAAAAAAAAGTCGTGAGATCTAAATAAGGCGGATACATCTGTACATAATTTCCTATATCGCATTGTCTATTATACTCTGGTGTAATTTTCCTAAACTATATACACTTTGCATATAATATATATATATATATACTCGTATATAATATCCGTCAATCTACATTTCATTACAATAATCAATTGAAAGTTATCTCGATCTGTTGTATGGGTTCGACAGAAGTAGATGCCAATAAAAAAACAGTGATACCTTCTTTGTACTTACCTATATATATATATATACTCGTATATCTATATAAAGACACCGAGTTATTTTTATTATTCTGCCATTTTATCTTTAACATATTTTATTGGTTTCGGCGATAGATGAGGAAGGAAAATGGAAAACAATTCTATTTGTGACATCTGAAATTAATGTCGCTTTGAATCGATATCATAATGCAGAGACGTTTTATTTTTTTATATATTTTCATGGTTTGATTTTATTTCTTATCTTAGGCTCTCTTGTCTTAAGTGTTCAAAAAAAAATTTGTTTCACACCAAAAAAACAAAAATGTAATGTAATGAATTTATCATGTTATTTAGGGTTGTGTGGAGGATTAAATAGGCGTGTATTAGAACCTTTGACCTCATTACATTAGATTACTAAAAGATAAAACAAAACAAAAAATTATAACACTTGCAAAAAAGTCTTGATGAATTGGTTTGTATATATATAGAGTTTTCCATTTTGAATCTCTTGATTCTGTATAGTGTATTTAATATACAAACAAATATCCAAACACTGAAATGGAGAACCCTTTATGATGTTCAGTTGATAATTAGATTTGTTCCATTTGTTATTGAATTTTATTTAAGTATTGGGTTTTAAGTGTTAAGGATCTTGTACGAAGTCGTAACCTTTATAGTAGTCATTGTAATAAATCTGAATCAACCTGATTAATTTGTTAAGTATTTGTAGACCATCCTATACTGAATATCTTCCGCATGTTATTATTATAATCCTTTTATTTATTTTACGAGTTCTACTACACCGGATTAGAGTAATAGAAAATATCTCTATGTATGCTACAAATATTGAATTGATTTTTTAAAACTACTGGTTGTAAAAACCTGGCTTTTTAAAAATGCAAATATAACAATTATGGTAGTCCAGTCACCATGTCGTCAGATTTTGGATGCATAGGTATCGCTAGGGTTTTATTTATAAGCCTAGTATTTAACATATCTTCTGGAATACCTCCGACCAAGCAATCGCTTCTTCTTTCTTGTATTTCATTAGTACTGATAAATTTGAGTCTTCCATATTTGCTTTTTTCTAATTTCCTCATGAGTCCATTTTTCTGGTGGTATAATTTCCATGTGCCTGAAGCCCATGATGTTTATTTTGTCTTCCACTCGGCCACAATGCTTATTACCGTGTGCGTTTCCTTTACGATCTTTAATCTTAAAGTCGAAGCTTGGCAGTATTTCGATCCAATGTCCTACTACTCTTCCAAGTATTTAAATTGCAGTAGCCATCTCAATGCGCCTTGACAACTTGCATGATCGAAATTGGGATGGAGATTATGGAGCATTTGGTTGTGGGGGTCAGTTTCTGCTTCTTGAAACTAACTCCAATGTTTTCTTGTTAACTCTCAAATTCTTCGATTGGTCTGCGATTTAATGGCGAACGTGTTCCCGATCGTTTTTCTGATTAATGCATTTCACTGGTTAATGTACAATCGATGATCTCTGCGAACGTTGCTTTTGAAGACAACACTATAGCTGTCCAAGTCTCAACATCTCATACACCTTAAATGAAGGCGTAAATCTTAATTCTTTCCGTGTAGTGTGCAGCAAAGTTGAAATGTACTAGATGCACCAATCATTTGATGTTTGCAGCAAACTATTGTAAAGTTATTCTCTGTTGATATCGACCTTTAAGCTCAATTCTGTAGAGTACTCTCTTATAATCACCACTTCCATTTTTTTGGGACAATCTTTATAGTCTCAACTGCAGTTCATTCTAATGCTACAATCAACGATGCGGTGCAATCTTCTTCACGTCCACCATTTAAAAACGATACGATGACCCTTACAGATATTTCATCAACTACGAGATTAGAAATTTAAGGAAATTTTTGATTTCTTTCAATGAAATAAAATTACAGCCAGTACGCAGCGATATTTAAGAGAAGAGCTGTCATTTGGCTAGCGCAGAAGTTGCTGTCAATAACGATGGCTCGAAAGGATAAAGAAAAAAGATTGTCATCTTCTGCTTGTCCAAAACAATGCGAAGAGCAAGCTCATGATTGAATCCTATGGTGCCTTTTTTTTTGGTACGGTACAGAACAGCAATGGTCTGTAAGCCTCAATTTTTTATATCAGACGTGGATTTTTTTTTTATTCTCGGATTGTCTCGGATAACGATCGAAACAGACATGTGTTTTGGTTGCTACCGAAAAATAATTCATTTTAATAGTTAAAGACGATTTACATTCAACTAATTTTAATTTTAATTTTAATTTTAATTTTAATTTTAATTTTAATTTTAATTTTAATTTTAATTTTAATTTTAATTTTAATTTTAATTTTAATTTTAATTTTAATTTTAATTTTAATTTTAATTTTAATTTTAATTTTAATTTTAATTTTAATTTTAATTTTAATTTTAATTTTAATTTTAATTTTAATTTTAATTTTTATTTTAATTTTAATTTTAATTTTAATTTTATTAAAATTAAAAATTTAATGCATACACCTTATATTTTAAATATTTTTAATATTTTTAATATTTTTAATATTTTTAATATTTTTAATATTTTTAATATTTTTAATAATTTTAATATTTTTAATATTTTTAATATTTTTAATATTTTTAATATTTTTAATATTTTTAATATTTTTAATATTTTTAATATTTTTAATATTTTTAATATTTTTAATATTTTTAATATTTTTAATATTTTTAATATTTTTAATATTTTTAATATTTTTAATATTTTTAATATTTTTAATATTTTTAATATTATTAATATTTTTAATATTTTTAATATTTTTAATATTTTTAATGTTTTTAATATTTTTAATATTTTTAATATTTTTAATATTTTTAATATTTTTAATATTTTTATATTTTTTTATATTTGTTGTATTTGTTATATTATTATATTTTTAATATTTTTTATAATTTTTATATATTTTGTATTTTTTATATTTTGCATTATTTCATATTTTTTATATTTTTGATATGTTTCATATGTTTTTATATATTTTGTATTTGTTATATTATTATAATTTTAAATTTTTTATAATTTTTATATTTTTTGTATTTTTTATATTTTTTGTATTTTTCATATATTTCATATTTTTCAAATTTTTTTATATTTTTTTGTTTTTTTATACTTTGATAATTTAACTGTGAATTTCAAGCGTACATTACTAGTTCTGTACTAAAATTGTTACTATAACTATTACTGCTATTTATTACAGCCTATGGCTTTGAGAAATTAGCTCATTAATAGATTTGGTTTTTATAAATTTTTTTTGTAGATTACACTTGAATAGTGGCACACTGGAGTTGCTGATATGATATGACAGAATGCAGAGCAGATCATTATAATTGTGATTGTCTCATGCTAACAGAAGTTTGAATATTGGCTACCGGGAAACCGGGCCAGTTCTGTCATTACTGACATACCTTTATTCACTAAAGGTATTTCAAAATCAGTAGAATGGAATTGTGCCGTAAAGATCATGAGGTGTCTAAAACCGGGTCATTTCTATCATGCATGGAAATAAATTTATAAAAATATGAATAAATATAAAATTCCCTTCTATTCTTCCGTTTGTTAAATATAAAAGGGATGTGAAGATAGGACCGAAGTTAACCGGAACACTTGACAATCACTTGGTCTCACAGTCTCATCAATCAATCAATCAATTAGGTGAAAAAAAATTTCAGTCTGGGTATTCGAAATACTTTCAAATATTTCTATGTTGTCCGCATTTAGATACGAATGTCCGAATAGTTTAGAATGAATACTGTTAATCATATTGATTGATTGATTGATTGATTGATTGATTGATTAGAATGTACGGCCAAGGACGAACCAGGAACTCCCGGAATGCCGGGCACCACCGTACACCCGTGTTACATATAACAAAACCGAAGGAATGGAAGGAATGTTAGTTGTGACAGACTCGACCCGGTTGCAGACACCTAAGCGATCGATAGTTAGTGTTTTTTTTTTGTGGTGTAAGGAAAGGAAGGGCATGTTAGTAATGACAGATTTGACCCGGTTTTCCGGAAGCCAATTTTCAACTAATGTTAGCACAAGACAATCACAATTTTGACGAGCTGCTCTGCATTATTTCATTTTTTATCATCAACTGCAGTGTGCCCCCATTCGGGTGTATCAGCAAATGTTTCCTAAAAGCAAAATCTATTAATGAAATAACCACTCTTAGCCTAGGCTGTAATAAATTGAATTAGTTTTCATCTGAAATGATAAATTAATTAATTTATAATATAATATCCTATTTATATTTACTTTAAAACCAAAAACACTACAAATCGAATTTTTTTTTAAAATAATTAAACAATTGAATTCGATCAAATCCACCGTTTTTTAGCAATTACACCAGAATGAAAACTGTTAATCATATTGTTTATAAATAAAATAACAAACAAAGAGCCAAAAGAAACACGCAAAGTGACTCTAATAGTACTGAAAGTACAACTACATTGAAGTTCTGAATTCTGGAATTTAAATAGGAGTTGATCTACTAAATCTGAAAGAAATTACAACCCAGGAAACCAAATTTGTGGAAAAGTATAATTATTTACTGTTCCGCAGTATTCATTACTTGAAAATTAATACCACCTAACAGTACAATAATGGAAGGAATAAAATCTGCGTAGTACTTTGGTTACTGATTAGTTTCAATTATTTGGACTATACATCTTCCATCTCCACAGGAAACAACTAAAATTTGGGTGTTCTAAATTCTTTCCCCGAATAAGTTATGTTCTATTTAGGAGTGCGGACGCTTTTTAAAAAAATCAGCAAATAAGTTATACAGCAAACCGACCGGTCTTTTAGAAATAAAATTTACTAAGTCCTTATAACTGGTACACAATGTTCATGTCAATAATGTTCAATATCGAGCCCGGCTGATCTGTATATTTGTTGGTACTTGGCTGAAATTATTTGATTGCTGGATCAATAAATAATATATCCGCTGTTCTTGGAACATGATTCCAATTCTATTTTTGGAATTACGCGTGGTTGATGAATAATGTTCGAATCACAATACCAGAAGGCCACATAACACACACTCCAAAAGTATTTTACACCTAATTTATATTTTGTGAATTTTTAGAGTGTGTAAAATGAATAAATGTGTGGTATGACCTTGAAATTGAATGAAATTAAAAATTATTTTCTTCGGAAGCCTTATTTTTGGGTACACCCTTAATGTATTTACTCCGGCTTCGGTTTGAAATGTTAATTATGGGAGTTCAAATTTAGATGAAAAATGTTTTATCGTCATTTGATATTTGTCACGAGTATACACCCTTATACCACATCCATATTCGAGAAGAATGTATACATAAACATAGTCTAAATCTAATCAAATGAAAATCTACTTCTCGATATATGGGTATAATAAATAAAACCACGCTCATTAAATTTATAATTAAGATGTTAATTCAAATAATAAATAAAAATCGAGATAATAAAATCGATACGGATATACGGCAAAAAAAAACATCAACAAACTCGTACATGTATAATGATGTCTCATTGAAATTCATCTCGTTTTAGTCGAAGAATTTTTTTCTTCTTAATTTTTGGTTAGCAAAAAGAGGAAATTAATAGGATTTGGTTTTAGTTTCATTATAATACATATTGTATCTATACAAGTATCATATATATACTATATCAACATTATTATATATATAGTGAGATTACAGTATACACAACACTATTGTTAGATGGATTATTTTATAGCCAAATATAGTAGTTTAAGTTTATATAATACACAAGACGAAGAATAAACTTACCGCACCCACTCTCATATTATACGAAAAACGTACAAAGGGCGCATTCAGTCATTGTTTGGTCCCATGGTGTACATATTTATTTATGGCCGATATAATAACAAAAAAGTTTAATCAAAACTATCATCTAACATAACATAGAGCCGAAATTGTTCAGCTTTAATCGATTTTAAATATAAAAACTGGAGCCTGAACTTAATGACTTTTTAATGCCTCTATTAAAACTAACAAAATTGTGTTTTTTTATATCCTAGCCAACACACACACACACATTTAATCTTTCACATTTAAGATTAACTTAAACATATCATCGTTGTCTTTCATACTATGGACAAAACAAAAAGACGCACAAAAAAATAATTCATGGCCCCAAATAACTGAAAAAGAGGGATTATGGTCATCAGTATTAGAGATACGCAACACCTTGTTTCTTATGTTTATTTTTTTATGTTATCATAATGTTAGGGATATTTATTATGTACCAAGTATGTTGTGCGTTATTATTGATGGAGATACCTTTTTATCGACTGCTGTAAAATTAACAACTCTTGAACTGAAGTACTAAAATGTGATATCTGAATTATATTTTAGATCAATTATTTAAATGGGTGGTCGAACCTTATTCTGGTAGTTGTTCTAATCCATATTTTAAAAATTGGTCAAAAACCCAACTTTGCTTCCAATTTGCTGGAGTAAGGAGTAGGAGTAAAAAAGGTCTAATATCAGTTGAAATGTCAACAATATCTGTACGCAGGCACACTGATTTAACAAGCATAACTCTGGCGTTCGAGATACGGCAAGATATTCAACCATCGAGTACCTATACTTAATGAAATTCTCATGTATGGCCTTTTACCAACTGGAACTGGTAACGGTTAGTAGATGTATTATTATCAGAGAATTAAAGCAATTTAACAAATTAGCAGAAATGTTGACATATCCACCCTCACGGAGGTTGGCTCAATGGGTTCTGTGTTGGGTCAACTATTGTTTGATGATAATCCATTTTCGAAGTTAACTCCATTGTTAAGGATAAAAGTTATGCTGCTCAAAAAAGAATTCGAAAATTTCAAATGGTTTTTACAAGCTATAAAATCTCTTCAGACTAGCAATAAAAGAGAAACAATGGAAAATATATAGAAAGAAGTTATCTATCGCATACAGAGTATTTTATTTCCGAGAGAACTTCGAAAGGACCCATAATGGTTGCCAACATCTATTGTTGCGTTGTTGCAAGCCAGCTCCAACTGCTATATTGGAAGCGTTAGTAGTAATGTTGATCACTGTATCGTTTAACGGATGTGCCAAAATGGTGGCAGCGGTAAGTGAATGATTGATGAAAGATGTTTTGCAATCTTCAGGCCAAGAGAGGTTTCTTCTGTTTTTGCCTTTTTTACTAGTGTGGCACAATGCCGGTGAATAGTTAATAACAGTTCGGCCAAACATGGTATAAAACAGCGGTAATAGTTTACCAAACCTACGAACTGCTGTATTTGGCGGATTGATGTTGGTGGAAAATTATAAATATGGCTTCAACTCTATCTTTCGATGGAAGAGCGCCATCTTTCGTAATGTTGTGGCTTAAGAAGTGTCACGCCGAAAATGCATTTCGATGCTTTAATATTTATTCCAAATGCGAATAGACGTTAAAAAACTGACTCGCAATTAGGATATCGTCAATATAAGAGAAGCGAAGTTCAGCCCTTGTAACACTTTGTTAAAGAATCGCTGGAATATCTGGGCTGAATTCTGAAGACCATATGGCTTCGTGTGAACTCGAAAAGCCCGAAAAGAGCCGTTATCGCTGTTTTGTGGATAGCTTCTGTAGCCTTGAGAATCTGGTGATATTCCCGAACCAGGTCTATTTTCGAGAAAATAGTGGCACCGGAGTGTTTCAACGAGAAACTGTGTATATGTGGAATAGGATATCTATCCGGAACTGTGACAGTGTTCAACTGTCGATAATATCCACAAGAGCGCCAGACCTTGTCCTTCTTTTGTACCATATGTAATGGTGATTATTCTGGTGATAATTAGAGGTGGCAGATTCCAATATCTATCATAAACTGAAGTTCGGATTTTGCAGCTTTCGGTTTTGTCCCACCTATATCTGTCGCGGTTCCGCTCAAGGTGACCGGCCTTGTGTCCCGATGTAATGTGCTGCACTATGCTTTACTGGCAAATTATAGTTAG
Source organism: Tipula confusa (assembly GCA_963556175.1). NCBI lineage: Eukaryota > Metazoa > Arthropoda > Insecta > Diptera > Tipulidae > Tipula > Tipula confusa. The sequence continues at coordinate 154,576,643 of OY744475.1, read as the reverse complement.
GGGCATCAGTGAGTATTAACTTGAGCGATAGCTGCGTTTACAGTTAGGGTCGTTTGTGAATCAGAAAGTCGTTTATTATTTTGACACAAGGTCAGCACCTATAATGGGCCTGTCTAGTGCCGCGATAATAAAGGGATGCGCGAACGAACGCCTGAGACCGAGATTACCCTTCAATAATTTAGTACAGTAAGTGGAAATTGGGTTACCGTTTGCCGCAGTATAAGAATTCAATCGCACTTTTTTACGGGTGTCACAGATACTTTAGCCCCCAAGTCGATCAGAAATTCCAAATTATTTTCCTGATCGATAATGAAAAGACACCACTTAAAACACTTACGTGCGCGTGAGTGAAATTGACGGTGGTACCGGCAGAGTTCGAAATGAGAGGGTGATCTTGTCTGTGATTTGGATCTGTTATTAAAATAACGGTGGTTTTGCGATCTTCCGCGAAAACCAATGTCTACGTTGTTAATTGGTCTCTGAAGATCAGGTAACTGTTGTTGCGTTGAATCTAGTTGTCGTTGCGTTTTTGCAAGGTCTAGTTCACCGCCATCTTGCTATCGGTTGGCTGCAGTGTTGTTCCAGCAATTGTGGTGTCGGTTTTTTTAATAATGAAGAAGAACTAGTAAGAAAAACGGATTGGGGCTTATAAAGAAAAAAAATATAAACAAAAAAAGAAAAGTGGTAACAACTTAGCTAGAACACAGTTCAAAAACAGAAACGAAAAAGTAAAACCACCAGGTAAACTTTGCAGGATTAAAATTAATCTATCTGATTCCATCTGAAAGATAATACGATTGAATCTTTTATGATCTTTCTAAACAAAAAGACACAGACAATCCTAAAATGACCTAACTCTAAAATGACCTAAATCGAAAGTACCTGCAATAAATTAACGCTAGTTAACAAAATCGATAGACAAAGGATAAGAACCTACTCGTGGTATTGTAGAGTCCCTAACGTACGTAAGAAATTAAAATCTCCATAGGGACTTAAAGATAGAATACTTACTTAAAGATACAGGAAAGATATACGGAATTACGTAACCAAACAAATACATAGTCTTTTCCAATAAGGGGACGATCAGTAAGACTTCTCCAAAGGTGAGGTCTATAGATTTAGGATATCTACGTCAGATTAAAAATATAAACAACCAGAACTAACCAGAACTTATATCCCACGTCAAGAGCGCAACTGATGCTGAAAGACCAATTACTGGATGAATTGTAATTCAGTCGTAATAAACCTAAATAAATAAAAAAATAAATCCACTAAAATATTTTGAGTGAAAATTGTTGAGTGTTTTTTTTTTAATATCAAGTAAAAATATTTTATTATAAATTTTGAGTGAAATATTTAAATAAATCTATCGTGTCTGATTTGCCTCAACTTGGTAATATCTCAATTAAGGGTATAGTTTGCTTAACTTTATTTAATATTTTCCACTTATGCTACAAAATTTGACAGATATATTAGTTTGATCAACCAAAAATGAAACAGAAAACGGAAATCTCTAAAAAAGTTTTTGAGAAAATAGTTGAAATATAGCACCATAACCGGGAAAGCTTTCTATAAATGCCAAAATTAGTTTAAATATCAAACAAAAAAATGTTGAGTGTTTTGAGTGGGATCAATAGCAAAAATTGAACAAACGATTGTTTCAAGGAACGTAAAGAAAAATGCACTTTCGTTACTCGTAATAATATACACGACCTTTAATTAAACGGAGAAATGCAACACTTAAAACTTTTTATTTTATTGTATTTAATGTTTATGCTTTGACTGACTTTGACGGAAGAATCGAGAAGACTGCTAAAATATTTTATTGTGTTATAATTGTCCAATTTTTAGTTACTACGGTGACATCTAACTTTTGATATTTCAACTGGTTTATTTGTAATTTGTACTATTTAGTACGACATGTATTCATGGTTTGTGTGGCTGTTCTAGTACACACAGTTTTCGTTTCCAAAGATGTCAAAATAATTTAATGTAAACAAATTATTGTGTTGTCAACAAAGGTAAGATTTGAAAATATGAATCAAAATTAGGAAATGTTAATTTCAATATGATTATAATTTTAGATGGAACATATTGGTGCATTGATCAATTTTCTAGTAGCATTGATGTTTGCCGTGCAACATACTCCGGGCCAAAATTGATTATGGAGTTGTTTACAGCTGATAAATTATAACAGATGATCTTGATGTATTTAAGAAGATACAGATGCTTCAATTGGAAGTTTGACTAATCGCGTTACTGGTCGCTTCAGAATGGTTTGCCTTGTTTGGACCGTTACCACGCGAACTATTTCATCTTTACCAGGATGAACTTTTATAATTCTGCCCAATGGCCAATGAAGTGGTGTAGTGGATTCATCTGTGATGTATACAATGTCACCAATTGCCATGTTTGTTTGTTGCTGTTCCCACTTTCTTCTTTGCTGAAGAGTATGAAGGTATTCTCGGGAGAATCTGCGCCAATAACCTTGGACTCGCCTTTGAATATTTTGCCATCTATTTAGTCGATTTTCTGGCACACCGTGTAAGTTTTCATCAGCTATTGACTGCAGTGGACCCATAAGCAAGAAGTGTGCAGGTGTTAGTGGCATTTGGTCGTGTGGATCGATTGATAAGGGAGTTAGTGGACGCGAATTTAGAATCGCTTCGATTTCGCATAATAAAGTTGAAAACTCATCGTAACTGAACGTTGCATTTTCAGTGACTCTTATTAGGTGGTGCTTCATCATTTTCACACCTGCTTCCCACAGACCACCCATAGAAGGGCTGGCTGGTGGGATGAAATGCCATTGGGTTCCTTGCTCGGTGAGGTATTCCATTATTTGATTGTTACGAGCTGATTCCTGTAGTACTTGTTCTAGCTCCGTTAATTTATTACGAGCACCCTTAAAATTAGTTCCATTATCCGAATAGATGTCGCTCGGTGCATTACGTCGACTGACAAATCTGCGCAATGCCGCAATAAAGGCCGCGGTAGATAAGTCCAGGACTAGTTCTAAATGCATCGCCTTGGTGACCATGCAGATAAATACTGCCACGTATGCTTTAATCGGTACACTTCCTCTGCTTCGTTTTATGCTGACTTGGAATGGACCAGCGTAGTCCACGCCTACCTTTGAAAAACAGCGAGATGGTGTAATTCGTATGGACGGTAAGTCACCCATCATCTGTGGGTTCGGTTTAGATTTTAATTTAAAACACACTCTACACGAGCTTGTTATCTTTTTGCTTAATACCTTCGCACCTACAATCCAATATTTTTGACGCGATAGGTGGAATAAAGCTGATACAGTGGGATGTAGATATTGTTTATGCATGGCCGTGAGTATAGCTGAGCTAAGGCGATGAGATTTTGGTAGTATTACAGGATGTTTTGAATTGGTAGAACAGCTAGCGTGTTTTAGCCGTCCACCCACACGAAGGACTGATTGATTATCGAGGAATGGCGATAGTGATAATATGGTGCTGTTTCTGATTAATCCACCTGATTTCAAAGAGTTCATTTCTTGCTTGAATTCAGACATTTGAGCCCACTTCCACAGATATTGTTCGGCTGCACGTAATTCATCGCAAGTGAGTGGCGGAGAGGTTTTTGCACCAGTAGCCTTTGAATTTCGTGATCTGGTTCGTATGCGGCGTGTTCTTATTAAACGAATGAATCGAACACAGAATCCGAGAATATGCTTGATGGTCTTGTATTCAGATATTTTGTCGAACAGCATCGTAAATAGATCGTTCTCCACCTCTGCCTGATAAGTGAAACATATTAAATCATTTGATGATTCTGGACTGTCCACTAGCTGTTTTATATTTTGTTGTGGCCACTCTGTTTGCTCGTGATAAAGCCAATCTGGTCCTTTCCACCAAATTGAGTGATGCAGTAATTGTGTAGGCATGAGACCTCGTGAAGCGCAATCACATGGATTTGAGGTCGTCTTCACATGATGCCATTTAGTTTGTGGTAGCCACTCGTGTATTTGCGATGTCCGGTTGGCAATAAAAGTTGGCCATGATGAGGGATGTTTAGCTAACCAGTGGAGGACAATTTCTGAATCTGTCCATGAATATGATGGAATGTCGCCTATTTCTAAAATCTTCATAACTGATTTGGATAATTTAGCCAATAAATGAGCGGCTAACAATTCCAATCTAGGAATAGTTATGCGACGAATTGGAGCCACCTTTGTTTTAGCTGCTATTAAATATATGTGGGGTTCACCTGACGGGTTGCTTACGCGTAAATAAATTACAGCTGCATACGCCCTTTTGCTGGCGTCGCAAAATCCATGTAGTTCAATATGCTGATCACTGATGTTGATGTAACGTGGTATTTCAATCTGATCAACTTGTTTAATCTCTTGTTTGATATTATCCCATGTATCAATAATCTCCTTTGGCAATTCATCGTCCCATCCTATTGAGAGTAGCCATAGTTGTTGGAATAGGATTTTTATTGTGATTGTCATCGGGGATAGCCATCCGAGCGGATCGAATAACCGAGAGGCATCCGAAAGAAATTGGCGCTTGGTTATTTGCGGATTATCGTGAGCCATGTTGACCTTAAACATAAAATGGTCCTTTTCGCAATTCCATTGTAATCCTAATACCTTTTGGTTACTGCTTTTCGTCATTTGCGTTGTAATAATGGGATTTTTAGTTTCGATGGTGCTTAGGAGTTCCTTAGAATTAGATGCCCACTTATGCAGAGCAAATCCAGCAGACCTTAACACTTCTTGCAGATTTTGAATTAGTTTTACTGCATCCTTTGTTGACTCGGCACCACTTAGGACATCGTCAACATAAAAATCGTTGGCAATTATAGATGATATACTCGGCTGAGTTGTTTCGATATCTTTAGCTAACTGTAACAGTGATCGAGTTGCGAGGAATGCAGCTGGTGCGGTTCCGTAAGTTACTGTAGTTAGTTTATAGTGCTTCAATGGTTCAACAGGAGATTTTCTCCAGAGTATTCGTTGGTATTGGCAGTGATCTGGATGAACCTTTATCTGCCGGTACATTTTTTGTATATCCGATGTGAACGCAATTTTGTGTAATCGGAAACGCATTATTGTTGATGTCAAATCGGGTTGCACCGTAGGACCCACCATCAACGTTTTGTTTAGAGATACCGAAGATCTGGATGCTGCTGAACCATCAAATACGACGCGTACTTTGGTTGATACACTCGATTCTTTCATTACGGGATGATGTGGCAAATAAAAGTGATGAGTTGATGGAATTTCTAAGTCTTTTCCTGATAGCTCTTCCATATGACCTAAATTTAAGTATTCCTCCATAAACTTTATGTACTCTTTTTTAAGGTTAGGATTAATATGAAGTCTTCTTTCCAATCCGTTAAATCTTGAACTTGCTTGTGATAATGAATCCCCAAGGGTTGGTGGGTTCGACATGAACGGCAATTTCACTACGAATCTGCCTTGGTCATCACGATACGTGGATTTTTGAAATAATTCTTCACATTGTTGTTCTTGTTGGTTCATATGGCTATCTTCGGGTACTTCTTCTAACTGCCAGAATTTTTGAAGGGTATCGTCGATGTTAAAATCGAGGCTAATGTTGAATGATTGTTGTTTTTGCATAGAGGTTTCACCTCCACCGATTATCCAGCCGAACTGTGTGTTTTGAGCCATTAATTTATTCGGACCTTCCAGTTGGCCAGTAGACAATATTTTTAGGAAGTAACCGGCACCCATAACTACGTCGATTTCGAAATTTTTGTTGTCCGTTGGATCCGCCAGCACATGTGACTGTAAGCCTTCCCAATCGTTCAATAATTCTGAATTGGCATGGGGAAGATCAGATGGTAAATCATTCATAATATACACATCCATTTCTATCTTAAATTCTGGATAGAAATGGGGAGATATATCAATCTTTGTTAATCCTCGCGTTGTGCTTTTAGAGGCTATACCTTTAACTGGATATCGTGCATTTATTCTTGGTAAATTGAGTCGCTGCACACATGCCTCGCTTATCATTGAGCTATTGGAACCAGAATCCAACAGCATGCGCCCAATACTGCTTTGGCCATTCTTGTTATGTATGATTACTCGAGCGGTAGGTAATAATGGGGTGGAAAGTAAGGACACATATGTATGTAGATTGTTGACCTTATCACTTGTACTTGAAATTGATTGCGAAGAGCTAGGTTGATAGGTGGACACGTTGGTTGCTATGTTCTCTTCGGTTTGATATGTTGATTTGCAATTGATCGATTCTGATGGCGTTGGATGATTTTCATGGATTGAATGTAGACTAGTGTGATGCTTTTTTCGACACATCTGACATCTTCTAAATGATCGACATGCGTTAGAACTGTGTCCCGTGGCCAAACAATTAAAGCAGCATCCTGAGGCGGTGACAAATTCTTTACGACGGTTTATATCGAATGACTTGTATTGTTCACAATCTTGTAAGCGGTGGTTTTCGGAGCACTTTTTGCATTTTTTCATACGCAGCATTGTACTTGATTGCAAATATGGTTGCGCAACACAGTCCTGTTTGACTGTGACGGCATGATTTGTTGTGATACGAGGACTCGGCTTGGTTGTTGATGATCGCTTATTACTGATTTCACAATTTTCTAGTGCTGTGCATCTTTTTTCGATAAAATCGAGCAATGATTCAAAAGTTGGATATTTGACGTCTACGGTTTTGGATGCCCAAGCTCTGCGTGTATCATCATCCAGTTTGCTCAGTAAAATGTAGTTAAGCCAAATATCGCGTGTCTGGGCGTCATCGCCTAGCGCGCCGAGACCAGCGACTACTTCGGTGGCCGTATCGTGCACTTTTCGCAGAGATTGCGTGTTTGATATAGCGGGTTGTTCCAGAAACCTTTTTACAAATGATTGAATAACTTGAGTTGGTTGATCATATCGCTTACAGATTTTTGCCCATGTGCCCTTGTAGTTTGCATCGGTGACGGTAACGTGGCGAACAAAAGTGTACGCGTCACCCTTCATGAGACCTTTTAAGTAGCTAAGCTTCTGGCAATCTGATATGGCTGCGTTTTGATCGACGACTGCTACGAACAAATCTTTAAAGGATTGAAACTCTTCCGCTCTTTTACCATAAAAGAACGGAATGTCCAATGGAGGCAGCTTTACGTCTTCCTTTAGTACGGCTGCCATGCTGGTTTCACGGATAGACTCTAACAGTTCCCGTTGGTGTGCAGTGAAGGACGACATCGTTTCATTTAACTGCTTTTGGACAGCTGTTAGCAAAGGATTTGTGTCGTGAATTATGCCTCGTAGTTTTGCTTTTAGTTTTAAAAATTTATGCTCGAACTCAGTTATTTGTGAAGAGTCAGCATCGATTTCCGCCATTTTTTGGTCAAATTCCTCAAAGTCACGGTAACATCGTTCCAGTTGCTCTAAATAAACATAGGCGTCTTGCAAGCCAGCTTGATTGCCGAGTGCTGCAATTGAACTTTCCAGCCGCGTGAGAGTTGCACGTGCGTAACCTCTTCGTTTGGTATAATCCGTGAATTTCTTTTGTGTTTCCTTGTCCATGCTTGTTATTCCCGGGTTTCGGCACCAATGTTTTGAGTGGGATCAATAGCAAAAATTGAACAAACGATTGTTTCAAGGAACGTAAAGAAAAATGCACTTTCGTTACTCGTAATAATATACACGACCTTTAATTAAACGGAGAAATGCAACACTTAAAACTTTTTATTTTATTGTATTTAATGTTTATGCTTTGACTGACTTTGACGGAAGAATCGAGAAGACTGCTAAAATATTTTATTGTGTTATAATTGTCCAATTTTTAGTTACTACGGTGACATCTAACTTTTGATATTTCAACTGGTTTATTTGTAATTTGTACTATTTAGTACGACATGTATTCATGGTTTGTGTGGCTGTTCTAGTACACACAGTTTTCGTTTCCAAAGATGTCAAAATAATTTAATGTAAACAAATTATTGTGTTGTCAACAAAGGTAAGATTTGAAAATATGAATCAAAATTAGGAAATGTTAATTTCAATATGATTATAATTTTAGATGGAACATATTGGTGCATTGATCAATTTTCTAGTAGCATTGATGTTTGCCGTGCAACATACTCCGGGCCAAAATTGATTATGGAGTTGTTTACAGCTGATAAATTATAACAGATGATCTTGATGTATTTAAGAAGATACAGATGCTTCAATTGGAAGTTTGACTAATCGCGTTACTGGTCGCTTCAGAATGGTTTGCCTTGTTTGGACCGTTACCACGCGAACTATTTCATCTTTACCAGGATGAACTTTTATAATTCTGCCCAATGGCCAATGAAGTGGTGTAGTGGATTCATCTGTGATGTATACAATGTCACCAATTGCCATGTTTGTTTGTTGCTGTTCCCACTTTCTTCTTTGCTGAAGAGTATGAAGGTATTCTCGGGAGAATCTGCGCCAATAACCTTGGACTCGCCTTTGAATATTTTGCCATCTATTTAGTCGATTTTCTGGCACACCGTGTAAGTTTTCATCAGCTATTGACTGCAGTGGACCCATAAGCAAGAAGTGTGCAGGTGTTAGTGGCATTTGGTCGTGTGGATCGATTGATAAGGGAGTTAGTGGACGCGAATTTAGAATCGCTTCGATTTCGCATAATAAAGTTGAAAACTCATCGTAACTGAACGTTGCATTTTCAGTGACTCTTATTAGGTGGTGCTTCATCATTTTCACACCTGCTTCCCACAGACCACCCATAGAAGGGCTGGCTGGTGGGATGAAATGCCATTGGGTTCCTTGCTCGGTGAGGTATTCCATTATTTGATTGTTACGAGCTGATTCCTGTAGTACTTGTTCTAGCTCCGTTAATTTATTACGAGCACCCTTAAAATTAGTTCCATTATCCGAATAGATGTCGCTCGGTGCATTACGTCGACTGACAAATCTGCGCAATGCCGCAATAAAGGCCGCGGTAGATAAGTCCAGGACTAGTTCTAAATGCATCGCCTTGGTGACCATGCAGATAAATACTGCCACGTATGCTTTAATCGGTACACTTCCTCTGCTTCGTTTTATGCTGACTTGGAATGGACCAGCGTAGTCCACGCCTACCTTTGAAAAACAGCGAGATGGTGTAATTCGTATGGACGGTAAGTCACCCATCATCTGTGGGTTCGGTTTAGATTTTAATTTAAAACACACTCTACACGAGCTTGTTATCTTTTTGCTTAATACCTTCGCACCTACAATCCAATATTTTTGACGCGATAGGTGGAATAAAGCTGATACAGTGGGATGTAGATATTGTTTATGCATGGCCGTGAGTATAGCTGAGCTAAGGCGATGAGATTTTGGTAGTATTACAGGATGTTTTGAATTGGTAGAACAGCTAGCGTGTTTTAGCCGTCCACCCACACGAAGGACTGATTGATTATCGAGGAATGGCGATAGTGATAATATGGTGCTGTTTCTGATTAATCCACCTGATTTCAAAGAGTTCATTTCTTGCTTGAATTCAGACATTTGAGCCCACTTCCACAGATATTGTTCGGCTGCACGTAATTCATCGCAAGTGAGTGGCGGAGAGGTTTTTGCACCAGTAGCCTTTGAATTTCGTGATCTGGTTCGTATGCGGCGTGTTCTTATTAAACGAATGAATCGAACACAGAATCCGAGAATATGCTTGATGGTCTTGTATTCAGATATTTTGTCGAACAGCATCGTAAATAGATCGTTCTCCACCTCTGCCTGATAAGTGAAACATATTAAATCATTTGATGATTCTGGACTGTCCACTAGCTGTTTTATATTTTGTTGTGGCCACTCTGTTTGCTCGTGATAAAGCCAATCTGGTCCTTTCCACCAAATTGAGTGATGCAGTAATTGTGTAGGCATGAGACCTCGTGAAGCGCAATCACATGGATTTGAGGTCGTCTTCACATGATGCCATTTAGTTTGTGGTAGCCACTCGTGTATTTGCGATGTCCGGTTGGCAATAAAAGTTGGCCATGATGAGGGATGTTTAGCTAACCAGTGGAGGACAATTTCTGAATCTGTCCATGAATATGATGGAATGTCGCCTATTTCTAAAATCTTCATAACTGATTTGGATAATTTAGCCAATAAATGAGCGGCTAACAATTCCAATCTAGGAATAGTTATGCGACGAATTGGAGCCACCTTTGTTTTAGCTGCTATTAAATATATGTGGGGTTCACCTGACGGGTTGCTTACGCGTAAATAAATTACAGCTGCATACGCCCTTTTGCTGGCGTCGCAAAATCCATGTAGTTCAATATGCTGATCACTGATGTTGATGTAACGTGGTATTTCAATCTGATCAACTTGTTTAATCTCTTGTTTGATATTATCCCATGTATCAATAATCTCCTTTGGCAATTCATCGTCCCATCCTATTGAGAGTAGCCATAGTTGTTGGAATAGGATTTTTATTGTGATTGTCATCGGGGATAGCCATCCGAGCGGATCGAATAACCGAGAGGCATCCGAAAGAAATTGGCGCTTGGTTATTTGCGGATTATCGTGAGCCATGTTGACCTTAAACATAAAATGGTCCTTTTCGCAATTCCATTGTAATCCTAATACCTTTTGGTTACTGCTTTTCGTCATTTGCGTTGTAATAATGGGATTTTTAGTTTCGATGGTGCTTAGGAGTTCCTTAGAATTAGATGCCCACTTATGCAGAGCAAATCCAGCAGACCTTAACACTTCTTGCAGATTTTGAATTAGTTTTACTGCATCCTTTGTTGACTCGGCACCACTTAGGACATCGTCAACATAAAAATCGTTGGCAATTATAGATGATATACTCGGCTGAGTTGTTTCGATATCTTTAGCTAACTGTAACAGTGATCGAGTTGCGAGGAATGCAGCTGGTGCGGTTCCGTAAGTTACTGTAGTTAGTTTATAGTGCTTCAATGGTTCAACAGGAGATTTTCTCCAGAGTATTCGTTGGTATTGGCAGTGATCTGGATGAACCTTTATCTGCCGGTACATTTTTTGTATATCCGATGTGAACGCAATTTTGTGTAATCGGAAACGCATTATTGTTGATGTCAAATCGGGTTGCACCGTAGGACCCACCATCAACGTTTTGTTTAGAGATACCGAAGATCTGGATGCTGCTGAACCATCAAATACGACGCGTACTTTGGTTGATACACTCGATTCTTTCATTACGGGATGATGTGGCAAATAAAAGTGATGAGTTGATGGAATTTCTAAGTCTTTTCCTGATAGCTCTTCCATATGACCTAAATTTAAGTATTCCTCCATAAACTTTATGTACTCTTTTTTAAGGTTAGGATTAATATGAAGTCTTCTTTCCAATCCGTTAAATCTTGAACTTGCTTGTGATAATGAATCCCCAAGGGTTGGTGGGTTCGACATGAACGGCAATTTCACTACGAATCTGCCTTGGTCATCACGATACGTGGATTTTTGAAATAATTCTTCACATTGTTGTTCTTGTTGGTTCATATGGCTATCTTCGGGTACTTCTTCTAACTGCCAGAATTTTTGAAGGGTATCGTCGATGTTAAAATCGAGGCTAATGTTGAATGATTGTTGTTTTTGCATAGAGGTTTCACCTCCACCGATTATCCAGCCGAACTGTGTGTTTTGAGCCATTAATTTATTCGGACCTTCCAGTTGGCCAGTAGACAATATTTTTAGGAAGTAACCGGCACCCATAACTACGTCGATTTCGAAATTTTTGTTGTCCGTTGGATCCGCCAGCACATGTGACTGTAAGCCTTCCCAATCGTTCAATAATTCTGAATTGGCATGGGGAAGATCAGATGGTAAATCATTCATAATATACACATCCATTTCTATCTTAAATTCTGGATAGAAATGGGGAGATATATCAATCTTTGTTAATCCTCGCGTTGTGCTTTTAGAGGCTATACCTTTAACTGGATATCGTGCATTTATTCTTGGTAAATTGAGTCGCTGCACACATGCCTCGCTTATCATTGAGCTATTGGAACCAGAATCCAACAGCATGCGCCCAATACTGCTTTGGCCATTCTTGTTATGTATGATTACTCGAGCGGTAGGTAATAATGGGGTGGAAAGTAAGGACACATATGTATGTAGATTGTTGACCTTATCACTTGTACTTGAAATTGATTGCGAAGAGCTAGGTTGATAGGTGGACACGTTGGTTGCTATGTTCTCTTCGGTTTGATATGTTGATTTGCAATTGATCGATTCTGATGGCGTTGGATGATTTTCATGGATTGAATGTAGACTAGTGTGATGCTTTTTTCGACACATCTGACATCTTCTAAATGATCGACATGCGTTAGAACTGTGTCCCGTGGCCAAACAATTAAAGCAGCATCCTGAGGCGGTGACAAATTCTTTACGACGGTTTATATCGAATGACTTGTATTGTTCACAATCTTGTAAGCGGTGGTTTTCGGAGCACTTTTTGCATTTTTTCATACGCAGCATTGTACTTGATTGCAAATATGGTTGCGCAACACAGTCCTGTTTGACTGTGACGGCATGATTTGTTGTGATACGAGGACTCGGCTTGGTTGTTGATGATCGCTTATTACTGATTTCACAATTTTCTAGTGCTGTGCATCTTTTTTCGATAAAATCGAGCAATGATTCAAAAGTTGGATATTTGACGTCTACGGTTTTGGATGCCCAAGCTCTGCGTGTATCATCATCCAGTTTGCTCAGTAAAATGTAGTTAAGCCAAATATCGCGTGTCTGGGCGTCATCGCCTAGCGCGCCGAGACCAGCGACTACTTCGGTGGCCGTATCGTGCACTTTTCGCAGAGATTGCGTGTTTGATATAGCGGGTTGTTCCAGAAACCTTTTTACAAATGATTGAATAACTTGAGTTGGTTGATCATATCGCTTACAGATTTTTGCCCATGTGCCCTTGTAGTTTGCATCGGTGACGGTAACGTGGCGAACAAAAGTGTACGCGTCACCCTTCATGAGACCTTTTAAGTAGCTAAGCTTCTGGCAATCTGATATGGCTGCGTTTTGATCGACGACTGCTACGAACAAATCTTTAAAGGATTGAAACTCTTCCGCTCTTTTACCATAAAAGAACGGAATGTCCAATGGAGGCAGCTTTACGTCTTCCTTTAGTACGGCTGCCATGCTGGTTTCACGGATAGACTCTAACAGTTCCCGTTGGTGTGCAGTGAAGGACGACATCGTTTCATTTAACTGCTTTTGGACAGCTGTTAGCAAAGGATTTGTGTCGTGAATTATGCCTCGTAGTTTTGCTTTTAGTTTTAAAAATTTATGCTCGAACTCAGTTATTTGTGAAGAGTCAGCATCGATTTCCGCCATTTTTTGGTCAAATTCCTCAAAGTCACGGTAACATCGTTCCAGTTGCTCTAAATAAACATAGGCGTCTTGCAAGCCAGCTTGATTGCCGAGTGCTGCAATTGAACTTTCCAGCCGCGTGAGAGTTGCACGTGCGTAACCTCTTCGTTTGGTATAATCCGTGAATTTCTTTTGTGTTTCCTTGTCCATGCTTGTTATTCCCGGGTTTCGGCACCAATGTTTTGAGTGGGATCAATAGCAAAAATTGAACAAACGATTGTTTCAAGGAACGTAAAGAAAAATGCACTTTCGTTACTCGTAATAATATACACGACCTTTAATTAAACGGAGAAATGCAACACTTAAAACTTTTTATTTTATTGTATTTAATGTTTATGCTTTGACTGACTTTGACGGAAGAATCGAGAAGACTGCTAAAATATTTTATTGTGTTATAATTGTCCAATTTTTAGTTACTACGGTGACATCTAACTTTTGATATTTCAACTGGTTTATTTGTAATTTGTACTATTTAGTACGACATGTATTCATGGTTTGTGTGGCTGTTCTAGTACACACAGTTTTCGTTTCCAAAGATGTCAAAATAATTTAATGTAAACAAATTATTGTGTTGTCAACAAAGGTAAGATTTGAAAATATGAATCAAAATTAGGAAATGTGAATTTCAATATGATTATAATTTTAGATGGAACATATTGGTGCATTGATCAATTTTCTAGTAGCATTGATGTTTGCCGTGCAACAGTTGAGTGATACTTTTTGAGTGTTTTTTAACATAACAAATATAACATTAAATCTATAACGTGTTAAATTTTCTTCAACTTTTGTAAAAGAATAATTTAGAAAAGTGAACTTAAATGATAGTTGAGATATGCTACCAGATCAGCTAAATAGAAAAAAAAATAGAATTAAATTTAGTTATTATAATTTTTTAAATAAAAGTTTTTGAGTGTTTTTTTGTTTAATGTTAAGTATAAATATATAACCTTTAAATAATTGAGTGGAATATCAAATGAAATCTAAAGAGTTTGTTATTTAACACAATTTCATACTATCTGACCATCAGCACCACTTGTTCACATCGGAAAAGGGCACCAGCTACTTAAAAATTGTGCAATTCTTTGAGAATCATTTTACCTGACGATCAAAAATATATTAAAAAAAAACTCTAAAAGAAACGTGGTTTACTATGTCACGTGTCAAAAATATAGACATTAAATTCAAATTGTAATAGTACTAGATGTATATTGTACCTAAACTTCCACAAAGACAACTGGAAAAGAACCACACGCAAAAACATCATAAGTTGTACCTACATACACACGCAACAAAAATGCGACATATTACCAACAAGATAAAAGCAGAGCTATAAACTAGCACCAGCACTAGAAGCTAAATTGTCGGTATCACATTGACCAATTCGACTTTGATGAGTTGTCTAAGCCAGAAAGCCAAAATCTCAGTTATAAATTTTTTTTTTGTTTTTGTAATTCAATTCCTGGATTAACTCAAAGTTAAGTTTCGTGTCAAGTTTTTGTTTTATCTTTCGAGATGAGTATCAAAAGTCCAGCAATTTGAAGTTAAGTCCTTCCATAGTGTTTTTATGGTTAATGGTCAAAATAATATTGTCTCTGCCATTTTGACGAACATGAATGCATGTTTGACTCATCAGTTAATTATTAAGAGCATTGAGAATTAATAACTCGGAAAAGAGTTTCAATGCTGAGATGCTAAGTGCCAGCAAAACTGGGTATACTCCAAGATAATTGATATATTTCTAAACATAATTTATCGATATATTTTTAGACGATATTGAGGATAACCGTAGGTGCCTAAATGAAACAGAAGCAAGTAAACAGTACATTTGCTTCTTTAATATATTCCAGCTAGACTAGATGATAAGATATCTAGTTTGCAAATGAAAGGAACTGGAATTTGATGCACAAAACAACCCACATGAGAACGCCATTTACAACCAACACCAATTAGTTTGAATAACAGAAAGAGACAGCTACTGGACGGATAACCCAGAATAGTAGTTATAATTAAGAGTATGTAGGTTAGTTACTAAGTAGATTATTTACCAGACAAGGAAATTACAGTGAACTTCCATTTTTCGAATTTCGTAAATCTTATATAATTTTCAGACAATAACGAAGAGTGGATATTGAGTCATCGTGATATAGATTAATGTTAAGTATAGTTTAGTAAAGTGTATTGTATGTCTGGCTAACTCAGTCGGTATTGAGATTTAAACTCTTGATATAACTGTTGTGGATTCGAGCCCCACGTTGGGCGCCCTTTGAAATCAAATATTTGATCCACTCTTGAAATGACTTAAAATTTTGACTTTACGTAGTTATTGACTAAGAAAACATGTTAACCACGATGCTGGCCACGATCTAGGACTTCCACTATCACAGCTGAATGGCGTGGAGTTAGGCCAGCAACAGACCAGACCATGCTTTAGCCGCAAGATTGACAGTGGTGTGGATCTATGGATTCAAAAGAAAGGGGGAATAAGCGTAATTAATAAATGGCGCATTTTGAAGAATGCTTAGAATTTAGTATGGCATTTTACAGAACTCCATCATTAGTCGTTTTTCCAACACTCTAGTTCTTCAGACTGGCTGATGTTTTGTGAATGAAACACCACTCCATTTCAAATATCAAACGCTAACGTTTGATTTGGATGATATTGGACGAATTTGGTCCAATCATGAATTTTTTTTTGTATATTTTAGTTTAGTGCCAACCGACAACTTATGGTCGAAACATTGATCCGATACGCTAGGAAAAGTTGCATTACGTGGAAGAGCGCATGCATGTAAGACATGCCTGTGAGAGCGTATAACGGCTGAAATCAACACCCAACTATAACGCAACATCTACAGTATTGCTGATAACATAACTGACTTCACAACTCTAGGAGTGCCGAAATTTTCAGCAACAACGAAACTATCAGAACTAAATGGTTTGAAAAGTAGTAAAATTACAGCAAAAGAGACCACTAAATTCATCTCCTGCGTCAGACAAAGCAAAAATATGTCTTAGTCAAAGGTGGTCCCCGCTTTCAAATGATTTCATCACAAAGATTTTAAAAATTGTGGTATAAGGAATATTTAACCACTCTCCAGCAGAATCCAAAAATAATTCTTCCCTGAAATGGTCAATACAATGCGTTAATAAAAAAACCAAACGACGCAGCCGTTCCAAAAAAAATTTAAAATTATAGAAGTATTTGATAAAAGTTCGACAATTTCTTGTAGAATTTCTAAAGTTTCAAACACAGTCAAAATTCGGCTTTAACTTGAACAAAAAAGTTGTTTTTAACACATGCAATCACAGATTAATTTATAACTTAATTAATCAGGTGAATGAAACTTCTAGCATTTTAATTAAACAACAACGGGACCATTATGATTTATCATGTTCAATATTATTTTTCCCAAAATAACTTACCAACATTTATGTAAGTTCATAAAGTGACCCTAAAACTACAAACGTTAAGGTTTTTTCACAAATTTAACGGTAATTCACAAAATCTAAAATTTAAAATCAAAATTATTTTATTGTTTGTCAGTAAACCATGCCCTCAAGACTGAGGTTTAATTCTGTTTCGATGATATGATAATGAAAACAAATTATCATCAAGTTTTCATTGGCTTTTATCATTTTGTTTTATCATTATCATCGAAAACGCGATTTCGATTTACCAAATTAGATGAATACATTAGTTCTGAGTATTTACGCATGATGTCACTAAAAACTGTATATCATTTTCAGTTCAGTGTTATATGTTTAAATAAATTATATGTCAAAATTTGAAATAGATTTTTTGTATACAAAAATTTATATAAATTTATGTATTAGTTGGTAAAATTGAAACTAGTTATTGATTTTTAAATCTAAAATTCATACTAAGCATATTATAGAATAAGTACTCACAATAGACGAAACACATACATTTGGGGGCAAAGACAGATAATTTTATCATCGGTGATAAACACTTTTCAGCAACAAAATCGAAATGATAAAACATTAAATTTTTTCTCCAAACTTGACGACCAAAAGAGAATTGTGATTTGTGTTTTATCATTTTATTGTGTTATATCATTTACGACCAAAAGAGAATTGTGATTTGTGTTTTATCGATGATAGTTTTATCATTTATCATTATCATCGAACTGCAATTGCACCCCTGCAGTTGTGCAAAACATTTAAATTTCGAGTATTTCTAACGACAAATATTAGTGCACTTTTATCATGATTATTAATTTAATTTCATGATAAAGTGAAGACTAGGGTTAATTTCGGTAACAGATTTATATACGGATTTATACTATCAAACCAAAAGAATAGCGTATAGGAAGGAATTTAGATTATTTCGCTCAATTATTTAAAGTTTTCATCAAATACCATTACACGATTTGGTCAATTGAACAAACTATGAAGGAACAAAATTATTGGTCATTTGTCATTTCTGTGCAATTTTCCAATTAAAATGTACTTCTGACGATGTATACTTTGATTATTCAATGTAGATGGTAGGCTTATAAATAATTGCTGTACCACAGATATTAAGCTCTAGATATAAATGTTCTAGAGAAATACCCCACCCACCCTTTTTTAATGATCAATAAAACATTTAAGGTATTGAGCGGCCACACTGTTATAGGGTTGAAAAAATTATTTCCCAAATAAGAACACATCAAAACTGAGAGGGTATAGTCGAACGGCATTAGCGCAATATGAAAACTCCAGCACTGCAATGCTTTTATCATTAATAAATAATTAAATTACATAATAAAATATTGTGTACATTATATAGGTAGTCCTAAAAATATATACATATTTTCGATTGAAATTATAATTTAATTTATGCATACGATAGGTACATTAAAAATAATTTTCGTATTTTCAAAAACATGTCAACGAGTGATTTAATATACACTTATTATATACGAGTACACAGGGTGGGCCTGTGTGTTTATTTATATTAAAAATGGAAATAAAAGCTGCAGCTGAAAACATTCGTTTATGACGTTAGGACATCTTTGTTACTGGCAAAAATAATTTTTCAAATAAAAAGTATGATGTTGTTACGAACGTCGTATGAGAAGTTCTACGAAAAAGATGGCACCACTAATATCAAATTTAAATTATTTACTGTAAGTTAAATCCTTTCAAAAATATTGTTGTTTTTTGTTTTAAGGAGTACATATAACTACTTAGAGTACCTATAATATCTACAATGACCTCAGTTTACTTATATTTTGTTTACTGAGCCATCGACTAGCCTTCATTTTCAGACCTAGAGCTACTGTCATTCAAGAAAAAACCGCTTTAAGATACTGGCATTTGGAATAGACATTTTTTTTAAACTAAATTTTTAATATTTTCCTGTTAAAGGATTTAACTATAAATGGAGGCAACTTTAATGTGAAAAAATACCGTTTGAGGTTCTAGACTTATGTCGTCAAAGGGTAGATATATGTTTGCAGCAGGAAAGACAATAAAATGCGAATTTTACTCTGGTGGCTCACAAACATATCAGCGTTGTGACGAAGCTAAGATACCAGACCTACTGAACTTCTATATGTAACAAGGGGTATATATTAGATCTAGAATTAATGAAGTGATAATTAAAAGTGAATCAAGACTAACATATTCAAAAACAAACTGTGATCTCTTTCGCGAATTACTGATGGAAAAGATTGTTTTTTCCGGTGCTGATAAGAAATTCCCTCCAGTTCAAAGAAAATAAATTAGAATAATTTAATAAAACAATTCACTGTGCTGTGATTGCAATCACCCCTAGAATACAAAAAAAGGATGTGCTTAACATAAACTAACCAATGAAAGTTAATGAATTGGTAAGAAAAAAACCACGTGACACGTAAAACCTTGCAAATCATGTTATAAATGAGTCAATCATAAATCAACAGATACCTAGATAGTCTTACCGATGAATAAAATTGGTCAATGTGGAAGACGATGAAAGGAATCAAAATATCATCATGGACAAGAAATATTGAGCTGTTTGCGGATCATCTCGATGAAATCTTCCAACCAATATCAATCTATCAATCTAAAGAGCTTAATGAGCTTAATGAGAAGAAACCCAATCATATTTTAAGTACCAAAAGACCAATAGAAATCTACTATGGCCTGCCTCTCGATGCCAAGCTCAAGTAGAGAGAGAAAGAGAGCATGTCAGAGAAAAAAACAGAAGAACAATTCACAACAAACTGCTGCTATTTAGGAAAAGTTTGAAGCCAAATTGACCTTCGGTTCTTTAAGTTATTGTTAGTATAGTCAATACACAAGAAATACACAAGAAATTAGGCTACTAACAATGATCAACAGATAGAATACATCAAGGATGAAATAGAAATACTTGCTGTAAAATACGTACACCTAAATAAATAAATAAAATATTTTTCAGATGGTTGAGGAGTGAAAGGTAGTGAAAGAGTATTTCTTTCGATATACAATATAAACACTTGCTGTGCTATGCGGAAACCCTTCAGGAACCCTAGAAAAACAAATTGGAGGAAATAAATATTGGGAAATTTCCCATTGGGGGCCCTGAACCCCTAGAGACAGGTGATGATCTAAATTATTTGGTTAATAAACTATCATAAACGCATGTAATCGTTCTTTTGATTGTATTGATTCTGCTTTCCCCACAATAAAGCCTAGAGGGACGTGGCAACCAACCTGGTATTCTAAAGAGTTAGTAACCCTTAAAAAGGCATGTTTACGAGGCTAACAGTTCTAAGAAGTTCCAAGACTCGGACTCGTATAAGAAGGACTTGAAAAGTGCAAGGGAAAATTAAGGAGGGCACATAGCAGTTCTTGGAAACACTTCTGTCATGAAATGTTGGAGGTCTCAGAGACTTCTCATCTTAGGAAGATTCGCTCCACCAATCCAAAAGGTATAAATCACTGTCCAGCGAGCTTCAACGACTCAGCTGAGTTTAAAACGCAGAGAGATGAACATTTGTCTTGTACAGCATGCACCGCTGGTGGAGTACACTATAAGGAAGTGGGTAGCTAAAGGTTTTCCACAGAAAGACTTACTCTCTCTTTAGTCATCTATTTAAAACTAAGCAGAAATAAAAATCTTGGTAGTTGTTCCACCTACCGTTAATTGTATTAAACTGGCCTATTTTGACAGAGCAAGATTTCTAACTGTAATCTTAGACAGTACCGATGAGGTCTTAAAACAAATGTTGTGTAGGGGTTCCATACCACCGTAGAAAGCACTTTTTTATGTTTGAACACAAATATAAGATGGACATGATTCAAGGAATGGCCTGTATACTCTTAAGCGGACACTAATTATAACACTTATTCGAGATTTAGTAGTTATGTTTATTTTTTTCCGGTCAATACCTTCGGTTAACAGATGTGAACAGGTAGAATCTGGTAAGTAATGACTTCTGTAAAAGCCGTATCCAGTTTGACTTTGGCGCAAAGAAGACATAGACTCTAACTTGGATAAGTATAGGTATTGGATACCCTTTCAGATCTTGCAGAAGTTCCGAATGGTTTAAATATGTCGTATCAGCTAGCCTAACCCCACCTAACTTAACATATGTCTCACTTCTCACTTATTTGATTTAAAAATGTATATTTTTAAAACAAAGGTCATTAAAGGTCATTCATCTTTACCCCCACTCAATTATTCTCTTTTACCCAGAGTTTCTTTCTCTAAAATATAGCCTTCTATGCAAACACATTTTTGTACAACTTTTACCAACTTATTCACCCTATATATATAAAAAAAATAAATTAAAATAACCTCACTTTATTTACGTAAAAATTATAATAAAATAAACGAAAACAATTATCATAATAAATAATAAATTTAATTATCAAATTAATTAATATTAAAAATTTACTAAAAACAATTTCGTTTTGTGGATTTAATCAGTAGATTATGAATTCAGTCGTATGTATAAAAATAACAGTAAAAAAAAAGTTAGGTTAGGTTACGTTACATAAGCTTTGTTTATAATACATATTATTATATACCAAACTACGTGATCTCATCTCGGATTATTATCTGTCTTAAAGCTTTTTTTGTGGGCTTATATTATGCTTTATATATATATATATATATATATATATATATATATATATATATATATATATATATATATATATCCAAAATATGTATCCACGTCTTTTAGGGATGCTATTTGAACGTACCGGTTATATATCCAGTTGTTCGAATTTTTCTCTGGGTGTGTATATGCGTGTGTGTGTGTATGTTTCCAAGAAAGTTAATTAATTTCAAAACAAAAATGTATAAAGCGTTTTTGGAATTAAATAAATAACGAACGGAAAGCTTTGAGGTTATATTATCCAGGAGAAATAAAAATAAAATTGGGTGGTAAGCATAAATATGCAATAAACACTTTCGGTTTATTGATTTTTTCCCAGACAGTATTTTTTTCTTTGTTTCATATTTCCGAACAACATCTTGAATCGCATTAATAATTTCAGTACTAATTTTGCAAAACCATATCGAAGATACAAACAGATACTGTGTCTTAAATAAGTATAAAATTTGATGGATGGACTGCTTGATGTAAAATGTCAATGGTGTTATGTTTCGTTTTTTTTTTTTTTAAGAAACAAAATGACAAATGGTGCATAACAATTGAGGAATAATTTTTAAAGTTATTGATGCTATTTAAGACAAATTTCGTGACAAAGATAAAAGTAAATAAATGGATGACGTCATTACCAAAATAAATAATATAATATTCAACATAGTATCTCTCTTTGTGTGTGTGTATGTGTGTGTGTGCAAATAAATGATTTAAGGATATTAAATAAGAAGAAATTGGTTAAATAAAAGAAAAACAAATTTCCTTTTTGCTTCCCTGGTGCTCTGCTCGACGTTTTAATATTTTCAAATCATTATAACAATTTATTTGTATTACTTTGTGTATATACGCAACCTGATATTATATAAACCTAAATTATTTTGTTTGCGCGCGACTGACTACTTCCTTGATATTTTTGATTCCACTTTTTATAGTATTTGCCGTAAATAATTTTGAGAGATATAATTTAAGATCATGAAATTGGGTATTGCTACGAAAATGAGAGTGAATGCGTGCAGGAATAAGGAGGAAATCATTATCCGAAATAAATTGTTGTCGTATGGATTTATTGAATGTGTCATCGAATTCTTATTGTTATAAGTTGTGGGTCAGGCTAATGTTTAATTCGCATTCTTGTCTTTTCCCATTAGAATGAACAGATACTAATTAGTGTACGCGTTGATGAAAGATCAATCGCTTTTAAATTGAATTCCAAGTTATGGCCAGAGGTAATTTTTATAAACCAATTTGTTTATAATTAGCAGAAGATATCTTTTAGACGGAATAGCATTATAGCTGGGCCATAATAACAACACTTTGACTGAATTAAAATGCAACGTTCTACCATTGATGCGAGGATAACCAAGACATGTTTAACCTCTTCAATAGCATCATTAGAAGCTAAAATCAACGCATTAGCCTATAGAATAAATAAATTTCAACATTCTGAGGATTTAAAACACGTAGTAGAACAACATCACCAAAAACTGAACCAAAATATGACCAGTGTTAGTGGCATTTTAAGAAACCGTGTAACTTCAATACAAAAAATTAGATCTTCAGTCGGGTGAAGGGGGAAATCTGATTGAAAATTATAATTCGGAAAGTACCATTAACGGTTTATATATTGCAGATTTAAAGTCGAATCAACGATTTTTAATCGACACAGGAGCCAACATTTCTGTTTTCCCCCAAACAAAAATGAAAAACAAAAACTCTCAAATCGAATCAAATTCTTCGCTGCAAACGCACATTGCCACATACGGGGAAAAAAGTGACAACCTTTAATAAATTTGTAAATTTCGGGATGAGACGCGAATTTCTATCGTGGTCGATGTAAATCAACCTATCAACGGGGCGGATTTTATTGAACACCATAGAATGATGATCGACATGAAAAGAAATTGCTGGATAGGCAGCACTACCAAATTATCAGCAAACGCTACACCTTCATAGGAAAAGTTGGTAGGAATCGCGACTTTCGACGTCACAGATCCAATAGCAATTATACTACGAGAATATAAAGACATCATCGTAATACACGATCATAAAAGTCCATCAAAAGTAAATATCACTCATTACAAATTTACGATAGGTTATCCAGTGTTTCCACGGCCTCGTCGACCCACACCGGACAAAATGGAAATCATTCGTACCAAATTAAAATGTTTGCTAAAAATGGGGATTTGCCGGCTATCCAAAAGTAACTGGGCGTCTCCACTGCATATTGTGAAAAAAAACGAATGGAGAATGGCGTCCTTGTGGCAATTACCGCCGCCTGAATGCAATTACCGTCCCGAATTGTTACCCGATTCCATTCGTTTATGTTTCACATATGTCTCTTCAAACCTATTACATTGGTGTACAATATTTTCTTCCTTTGATCTGCAACGGGCTTAATACCAGATATCAGTAGAACCAGCAGATATATCAAAAACCGAGATCACAACACCGTTTTGGTTGTTTGAAGTGTCGAAAAACATCGAAGAACATCGAAAGTATCATCGTATTTGAACGTATTTATGACAATATGGCCTCAGTATAAACGTTGCAAAGTGTTTATTTGGTAAAATAGAGGTAACATTTCTCGGACATGTAAATACTCCAGCTGGTTTAAAACCATTACCAAAAAAAACAGAGCGATTCAGGAATATGAACGACCGTCAACTGCTGCGGAATTGAAACGTTTTCTGCGCTACAATACATTTTTAGTGGAGATTTATACGTGGGGCGATCAACAACCAAACAGTTTTGCAAAATTTAATAAAAGGTAACAAAAAGAACGACCAAACTCCAATCAAATGGACGGAAAAAGTAGTATCCGCTTTTAAAAGTTGTAAAGATAATATGATAAATTCGACATTTGTTAGAAGGAAGACAGTTTTGTATTTATACAGACCATAAACTACTGATCTTCGCTTTCAAACAAAAAAAGAACCGTCAACACCGCGACAAATCAGACAACTTGATTATATCGGGCAATTACTGGTTCGGAGAATAAGATCGCTGGTTTGTTGTACAGAATAAGTTCAATACATTTAACGGGCGAAGTAACTTTTACAACGACGCAACAGCAAGATCCGGAACTGCAGTAAATATTGAATGGTAAGCCGATAAATATTTCATTCTCACTTAGTCAGTTAGCCATGCCAAATTTGAAAACGAAAATATATTGTGACATGTAACATGGTCGAGTTCGGCCACAGTACCGGCATGCAATTATCCGTAAAGTGCGCGAACTCTGTCATCGTTTGCGGCACACAGAAATTATTGTATTGTGCGTTCTATTTGTGTGGCCGTCGATCAACAAAGATTGCCCAACTTTCGTAAAGGAATGTATGCAGTGTCAAAAATTGAAAATAATACGGCACAACAAATCCCCGATTTTCAATTATATCCATCCAAATTCTCGGTTTTAAGACATCAACTTTGACATTATTGGACCCATGCCACCTTCAGCTGGGAAAAGATACTGTTTTACAGTCCTTGATAGGTTCACTAGATGAGCCACTGCAATTCCGATGGAAGATATTATGATATTATCTTAGGATGGATTCAACATTTCGGAGTCCCAGAAAAAATTACTTCGGACTTAGAACGTCAGTTCGAATCGCAAGTATTCAGAAAATTGAGTGAAATTTGAGACGTTAAACATTTGAGAACCGCGCCATACCAGCCGCAGGGCAACGGAATGATTGAACGTTAACACAAGACTTTAAAAACTGCCATTAAATGTCATCAAATCGACGACTGGTCAAACTTGGGGCCATTAATTTTGTTGGGACTACGGGTCATGTACAAAGACGACTTAAAAGCATCTCCGGTGGAAATGGTACTTAGTCAAAACCTACGGATTCCAGGAGAATATTTCTGCTCATCGAAAAACAAAAAAACGGAATCTGAATTCGTTAAAAAATTTCGGAGAATGATGTCTACTGTTCAACCATTCATACAGGAAGAGCTTTCAAACTGCTTGCACGTATTTGTGAGAAGGG
This sequence comes from Tipula confusa, assembly GCA_963556175.1. Taxonomy (NCBI): domain Eukaryota; kingdom Metazoa; phylum Arthropoda; class Insecta; order Diptera; family Tipulidae; genus Tipula; species Tipula confusa. The sequence continues at coordinate 154,551,198 of OY744475.1, read as the reverse complement.
ATTGCGTACGTGCTCCATTACAGAGCCCATATGCAGGCCCATATGAAGTCGTGAAGCGGTTCGAAAAATATTTTGTTGTAAAAATCAGCAATAATAAAGGATCAACAATTTTTATTGATCGTCTGAAGGCAGCTTTAATTCCAAATGAAACTGGAAATCAAGTTATACCGAAAGGGATAACAATTCCAGATCGTTCAGGAATATTACCTCCATTAAAAATAGCAACGACACCAATCCCACCACCAATCAAAACTACAAGGACAGGAAAAAGAAACATAATACCCGCACGGTTCCACTAAGGGCGGAGTATTGTGAAGTCATCTCATTAACCTGTAATACTCTTTACACTTGAAAAAAGTATTGCCAACCTGTCGTAAATGGTCAATCTTGTAATTGTCATTATTAAAAATTGGCTCACTCAGTAAAAACATTCAATGAACTTTTTGGAATTCAGATTTTGTTATCACACGCCACAAGGCATCATCTCAGGTAGAGAAATTGTCTATGTAAAGCCATTTCTGAATTGTATCAATTATAAATTTTATAAAAATGTCAAAATCTAAATAAACAATAAGTGTCAAAATCCAGATGACCTAGTTTATTGATATGTCGAAAACTATTAAACAAGCAATAAATTGGCGCGATTCCAACTCATTACCCTCACATCACTTTAATTCGATTTTAAGTGAGATTCGTAATAAATTAATGTTCATTGAAATGGAATTTATGGAATAGTTTTTTTTTATTAGGCCATCTATAAATCACCAAATATTAATAATTATAATAACGAATATTTAATGACTATAAACTAATTGTATTTTAAATTAAAACTATTAAATGCATAAAACATTAATTTTTGCAAAATTAAAAAATAATAATATTAAAACTAATGGTCTGATGCCAATTATAAATTTACGAGTATCAAAATTCGATCATTTAAAATTTCATTTAAAATCATTTAAACAGAAGTTAAGTAAGAGTGGTCGAAAAGCGATCAAAATGCATTTTAAATTGCACTTTATAAAGATGTTGTTTTTTCCGTTACAAACATAATTGTTTAGAACATAATTGGCGCTGCACAAAAAAAGAACCTAAGCGTGGAAACCCGAACTTTACATTGCAATTACGAAGAATTTTCTACCTACATACTCAATCGAATTTCTGAGTGGTCGGCTGAACACAGCTAACCAGCAAAATAGTGAACAGTGTGTCGATCTTGGCAAAAAAGTAAACAGTTATGCAACGGACTATGAAATAGGCATCAAGTGCAAATATAGTGAAGTGAATGCGATACCAAAACCCTTGCTAGAGAGTATAGTCCAAGAATTATTCACAAAAGGTATTCTCAATCAGTCCATTAAATCTCACCTGCTAATGGCTAACAAGGCAAGTATCGATGAGCTGATACAGACAGCAACGAGACTGAAAACTTGTTACTCGTCGCAGACGCAGTGCACACTAGTAAAAATGAGGAGAAATACCAACTGTGTGACGAAATAGGTCACAATGCAAAGGAGTGTCTCAAGAGAGACACACATGCGTCAGAAGTTCGACCTAACCAAGTTTTAAGAAACCATCATGACGTTTCTCAACGGGCACCGGTTTGTCACTTCTGCAAGAAGAGTGGGTATTTCATTGCAGAATGCAGGACGAGACAGAAGACCATTAGAGGACAGGACCCGTTTACACAGTACAGAGACGAAAGGGCACAAGGCAGTAAGCCAGTATTCCGCAGACAGAATCCACCATTTAACCAACAATATCACAACCAGCTGAATTCAACATTTCAGCGGGAACCATTTAACTAGGAAGGAAGGGTAACAAACAGTAACCAACAAATGTTATACGACCGACAAAGAACAGAGAGACCGCACTATCAGAATCAGCAAAGTTCCACAATTCAACGCCAAACAGAAAAACCAAGGGACTGGGGTATACTGAATAACCACTATCCGAATCCGAAACAATACCAGGCATTCTCATCAAGGCCAAGTAATACGGCAAGAAGGCCACTCCCAGAAAATATGTCAAAATTAGATGGTCAGATGCAAGGATTGTTGATTAACTACGTCCAAGACGAAATGCGGGAAAATTCAGAACACGTATGGAATTATTAAAATGAAACAAACATGGATCCGGGAAACGAGTCCAGACTCGCCGAACCGATGATGTAGGCCTGTCACGAGCGAGTCCCATCTTAGAAATTAAGATATTGACACCATGCAAGCAATATAAAAGCCGTCGCAGCGAGTACAACGCAAAATAGTGTAAAATCCGTCGAAACAAAACCGACGCAAAATCGTTTAAAAACCATCGCAGCAAGTCCGACCCACAGTAGTTGGAAAAAAAATCAAGTCATCCCGCCGGCATTGCAGGAGACAGAGTTAAGTGCAAAAGAAATCATTTCCAGCACAATGTTTTGAAGGAAAAATCATGAAACAGTGAACTCTACAAAGAAAGAAGTGAAGCATCCTCATCACCAGAGAAAATTAATTTAGAAGAAATATGACCACCAATTGGTAAATATGAAACAATAGCACAGGTGCACACAGAAACGAGGTGTAGTGAGTTTGTTAATGAAAATAAGAAGGTAGAAAAGAACGTCGATTATCAAGCCATAACATCGGAAACAACAGAGTTGAAAGAGCACGAAATTAAGCTGATCTCGAAAAGAAAACTCACCAACGATACGATAAGCTTAAGTATCGGGAATACCACAGTAACGAATTTCTTTATCGATTCAGGTGCTTCGGTATCCATAATAAAAATAAATAATTTACCAAAGGAAATGGGCATACGAACGGCAAAAAAGTAATTCTGAGAGGAATAGGAAAAGTATAGTATCGATATGGAGCTATGAAACGAGTATTAACATTAACCCAAATTGCCGCATACAACAAAGTTTGCAAGTAGTTAGGAAAGATTTCCCGATTAAATAACAAGGTATTTAGGGACTTCTTAAGTAAAAACAAGGTCGATATTTTATATAGTTCAAGGCAACTATTAATAAACGGACACTTAATAAATTTTAATAACAAACTATCGTCAATAGCGGTACCTCCCAGAACCGAGCAGAAAATCCAACATCAGTTCAACATCCCAACAAATGTTGATAGTACATCTGCCATTCACAAGAGATAGCATAAGTACACAAGATTATAAGACAAATATCTGCACTGTAAACATTATTCAGTACGAAGTCAAAATTGAGGATATACAGCCAATCATGACTACTATGTCCTAAACACAGATGCGTTGAGGAAAACAGGAGAAGGTACGGACAGCAGAGAAAGCCAGGTTATGGATAAAGTAATTCCTACGTTAGATAAGAATCTAAATGCAGAAGAAGCTTCATCTATCTTGGACGTAATACGAGAGTATACAGACATATTTTATCTAAAAGGAGACCAATTGTCCTGCATACCAGATATCAGACACAGGATAACGCTACACTCCGATACAAAGACCAGTAAACGTAAAGCAATATAGACTGCCACAAATGTTAAAAAGTGAGGTGAATAACCAGGTGAACGAGATGCTTAAAAATAAAATAATTTCACACAGCATGGTCCATACAATAGCTCTTTGTTAGTAGTTCCAAAAAAGACAGATAAAACTGAAAAACAAAAATGGCGTGTTTTGTGGATTTCAGAAAACTGAATGAAAACACGATAAGTGACTCGTACCCTCTTCCACAAATCAGTGACATTTTTGATCAGTTAGGCAGATCGCAGTATTTTTCTACTCTAAACATTGCCAGTGGGTAACATCAAATCAAAGTACACCCGAGGATAGGTGCAAAACAGCGTTTAGTACCGATTAAAAAAATAGAGTAGTTGAAGTATACTTGGAATAGTGCTAAAAATTAGTTAAAAATAAAAGAGAAAAAGTCTTATGTACAAAGTAAAAAAAACAGAGTTAAGTAAATTTGCAGTGTATACTGAGTAAGGTTCAAGAATAGTTGAAGAAAGGAAGATTACATCTATCCACGACAACAAAGGTGAGTGTCATATGAGGGTAAGTTTTTAATAAATCACTTCTGCTAAAAATTAAATATATAAATTAAATATTACAACATAATTGTGCACAACACCGAATATGGGAACATGCAACTAAACTAAGTGATAAAAATCTATAATCATCCTTAACAAAAATAATTTACCGTAGGATGCAGCCAACGTAAACTTGTCCAAGAAAGTTGTAAATTACTTTAAAAAAAACTGTAAATTACCTGTGCAATGAACTAAAGTCACAGTATTTTAGTATTGAAAAGTTATATCAGAATATAAATCATCGACAAAACACAAATAACGATTTACTTTTTGTAGTAATGTTCGGTACATGTACTTGATCAAAAATTGATCGCGTACCAACCAAACCAATCAACACATTTAAATCACATGACATGCCCAGTCAGTTAAATTACTACTAAACTAAAACACGTGGGAGAATAACAAAATTTTGTATTTCAAAATCAACACAAAGCAAAATCAAAGATAAAAATATTTTAAATTGGTTTTTATTTTTAATCGCGAATCATAGTAAACTTAGTAGTAATTTGACTGGTTGAGCATGTCATGTGATTAAAATGTGTTCATTGGATTGGCTGGTTGAATAGTAGCGGACAAGTTTTGATCACGTACATGTAACGACTATAAATAATATATTGTGTCAAATTTGGTGAATTTCGATTTTGTTCCTGAAAAGTGTTTATCACCGATGATAAAACTTCCGTTTTTGCGCCTAAATGTTTGTGTTTCGTTATTGTATGTATTATATTTGTGTGTTGTGCGTATTCTGTTAATGCAGCACGGCTTGTATGAAACATTTATGTTGGGTTTGGTTAATGTCAAATTTTAAAAGTCAATCACGTAGTTTAAATTTTACGAAAATATTTAATTTTACCATAATACTAATAATAATGTGCTTCAACTTTACAAAATAATACATAGATTTATATAAATTTGTGTATACAAAAACTCTATTTCAAATTTTGACATATATTTTATTTAAATATATAACACTGAACTGAAATTAAATAACACTTTTCACTTCAGGTTGAAACTGAGTCCATGCAAGTGACAACATTCACAATTCAAACTAACAACAAATTAAGATGTAAGTAACTCAGCTATATACTGTCCACCATGCTATAACTTAAAAAAAGTAGAATACAAAGAACTTTTTAACTCTTTGGGACGATGTTTCATTATTTGTGGTGAATTCAACGCAAAAAACTGTTTTTGGGGCTCTAGAATTACAACACCAAAAGGAAGAGAACTGTTTAAGTCAGCCAAAAAATGCGTCTTTCAATCTGGTGGCGCACCTACTTACTGGCCAACAGATTTAAGCAAAACTCGTGATCTTATAGATTTCTATGTAACAAAAGAATTATCTGACAACTACATAAGAATGGAAAATAACGAAGAACTAACATTAGATCACCTTCCTGATATCATGACATTAAGTTAATATATTATTCAAAAAGAAATATCACTGATTTGAAATATCACGTTTTGGGCCCCATATTATACCTCCTGTACACACGAGAGATACCACTAATGGAAAAAACAACCATAGCTACATTTGCTGTTGACACAGCAACTTTGGCAGTTGGGAGAAATGTAACGCAAGCTACAGAAAAATTACAAACATCGATTAATACAGTTAGTATTTGGATGAAAAAATGGGGAACTAAACTCAATGAATAAAATCGTTTCATCGCTTCTTTCATTAGAGTTTTACTAATAAACCAAACTATGTCAGTATACAAATCGTAATCAACTCAAAACAAGTCCCATATGCATTTACAACAAAATATCTAGGGATGAAGCTGTAGATGCCGATGAAGCTGTAGATGACTTAAATGGAAAGAACTTGTCAAAAAGAAAAAAAAAGAATTGGACATCAAATACAGGAAAATGTATTGGCTATAGTATAAATACACATAGTTCTACCATGGTATGTTAGCCCCTTGACATGCTAGATGTCACTACTGGTACCGTTTTAAAATAATCTATGCGTGTAGTTAATTTTAAAAAAAAGTATAACTTTTTTTTTCTATTTAAATCTGTATGAAGTTGAACCCGCGCCGAGTAACTTATTTTTAAAAGTAAAAATTCATGATCAATTCGTCGATCAGTACCACGATCCATAATGGTTAATTTCATTGACGATCAATTGTCGATATTGACACGTAAAGATACATCGAACGTGCAAGATGATTTCGCTTATCGTGGTCTTAATTTGTTACTAACCAACGGACCCACATTATGGTGGAATAGAATAAATATCAGTGTAATTTCCAATGATCCGAAAAGCTTGTTACAGGCCGCATCTAGTGACTAACGTTCAAAGTATATGAGGTATTAAAAAAAATTTTAATCTGAAACAAGGCGATGATATGTGAATAGACTTTTTCTTGTGGAAGTCCGGGTTTTGTTTGCAAAATTTGGTGTAGTAGAGGAAACACAACTGGACATAATATACAGCCAACGAACTGACTTTGGAAGTTTTGTTAGAACTGTAAGAACTAGAACAAACTGATAGAATTAGCCTGCATTGAACAATTGATCCATAAAGAAGCAAAAGTACCGAACGTAAGGTTAAGTCATAATCTCGCTTGGCAGATAAAGGAGAAACGAAGTCAACACAAAACGATCGGTGTGATTTTTGCAAGGTCGTGAGTCACGCCAATGAAAATTGTTTCAAGCTGAATAGAATACACAGCATGGCGTTCAATAAACCGTCATCGTCCGGAATAACCCGTTATGGCTGTATAGTAGTACTCCAGGGGTAGAGCATATAAATTTTCATAAATGTAAACCAAAGTCAACTATCAAGTTGAGTTCAATAGATACCAGTAATTTGAATACTTCTAGAACTGGATTAAAATTCCGAGACGGGCCTATTTTAAGCATAAAAGGGTTGGGTCATGTCAAAAAGCGTTTATTGTGTACCGCGGTCTTTCAAAACCGACTAGTCCAAAAACTGTACCGTCGACTTATTAAATTCCCCAAAAGTGAAGTTCAAAATACCACTCTAGGGATCGACTTTCCATAGATGCAGGAATTATGATCAACTCCTTAAAAATGCTTTCTAGGTTTAATCACCATTCCAGCTCAAACATTCGTAAAAATTCCAAACGCATCAGTATAAATAACGAAATATGAGAATGCGTAGATTATAGGCGTTTAAATGTGGTTGCAGTCATGGATTGTTACTTGCTAGCTAGAATCGAAGAGTTTTCCATTTGGCCAAACAGTCATTATTTATATCAACGATTAATCTCCGTTTTACCTATTGGTAGATTAAGGTTAGGATAGTGAAGTTCGCGATAAAGAGGTTTTATTACGCTTTTTGGCCTATACCGGTTCCAAAGAATGCCGTTCGAGCTAAACAATGCGCTGGCGACCTTCCAACAAAATGATTGATATAGAAATGGGTTTTAAACGGTTACAACTTTACTTAACATACGAGAAAACAAAGGCAAAAGTCATTTCCTTCGCCAGAGTGTCTTGACACACGATATAACCCGCAAGAGAATAAAAGCCGACCCAAACAATGTGTTAACTATTTTGAAGATGATTCCACCGATGAATGTTTCAGAGGCTCACACCTTTTTGAAAACCTGTGATGTCAAAAATGTATCAATATTTTTTCTAATTTCGTCCGGCTATTGTCAAATTTCTCAAAAGCAAACTCGTCGAAAGGAATATGTAGATGTGTGATGTCAATTGCATCTGTAAAGTAATCTAACTACATTTGGAATGGAAATCGCTAATCATGACAAAATCTTAATTGATGGAAGATTAACCTTCCCTAATTGAAAGGGTTCGGTTTTGTAATTATACTTCGAAGACAGCACAATATTGCCTACGAATCCAATTCGACGCAGGGGACAACCATACTATACAATTGTAAATAAAAGTTGGATTTTCAAAGTTTTTACGAGACATTTCAAAGTTTTCACCGATCGTATAGTGATGGGTAAGGTGTTGGATTAAACACACTACGGTTTTTAGTTCGATCTTTGCCACTGACCACATCGCCGTGACCAATTATGTGTAAAATCGTATCTTGGGCTGACAACATACAACGGTCACCATAGTTGTAAAAGATCTCCTCAGTAAAGGATCAACTTTGGCCTGTAACACTGTTTGTTTTTCAAAACTTCAAATGGAGGAGTGTAGTGGCAACACTTTTTTCTTATTATTTTTTGTTATGTACAGGGCGCTTAATAAACTATATGTTGGTTGAAGAAACCATAAAGTAACTGTCCTGATAATCTGATTTACGTCAGCCTAAAAACATATTTCTTACGAGGTATAGCAGCCACGACTGCTCAATGGATTTGCTGAATGAATAGTAAGCTTAAAAATCAGCAAACATAAGTATGTTCAAGAAAATGGTAAGTTGCCTGAAGTACTTATAAATTACCTGTCCAATGACTTAAAGTCGGGGGATTTTATTAAAAAAATTTGGAAACCGCATCCAAATTTATTTTGCGAATGTTGGGCTTAGCTAGAAATTAACATAAGCTTATTAAAAAAAGCATAAAATTTCACGAAGAACCGTGAAAATTACCCATTCAAAGGCTTAAAATCACAGGTTTTTAATATGTAAAAGTAAGATCGGATTAGAAATCATTCCTAGGTAACAGCTGCCAACTGACCCAATGTTAGCCCATTGACGTGATAGATGTCGCTACTAGTATCGTTTTAAAATAATGAGAATATTTGTATGTCTATAATCGCCTAAATGTCATATTTTTTGACGGTTTTATATCGTCCCGACATCTGGAACATCAATAGGTAAACTTTTTTTTCTTATGATGCTAGTACTATATGTATTTAAACTATGGTTTATTCAATGAACTGATTGATATATTGAATTCCTAAGTATAAGCCAGTCGTAAGACAATTCAAAAAGTTCTAGATGGTCAAGCAAATCAAAAGAATTGTTATGCAAGCGGTGTGGTGTAAGAAGTTCTCGTGAAAGTCAATGTCCAGATACAAAATACAAAATGGAAATGCTATAGCTCTAACAAATATGGTCATTCGTCTTTTGTCTGCAATAATACTAGGGAACTTTTCAAGGTTAATGCAGCCAATCAAATCAACCATGAATGTGAATTACAAATCAAGGTGGGAGATCCATTTTTATCTCTCGAGTTTTTCTCATTTAGATATTCATAAATATGAAAATATTTATACTTCAGTTAGAGGTGAACCAATAAAAATTGTTAGAAAAATACAAGTTGTTTGAAATTAGCACTGAAATATGTTTCAAACCTTTTTTTACAAAACTAGCAGAAAAACAAGTCAAATGTCAACAGCCAGGTAAATAGTTTCAAGACAAAATTGGTTTCTAGTTTTAAGACAGAAGAGATGCCTGCAATTTTAAATGCTCATATGGCAGAGTCAATATAAAAGCTTGTTTGGGTTTCATCAATTATTATGCAAAGTGTATTCCACATATAAGTGAAGAATTAAAAGCTTTTATAACGTGTTGAAAAAGGATACAAAATATAAATGTCCTAATTGATATGAACAGTTGGCCTAAAGCTCGACTTAGTGAAATTTATTAGCCATATTTCCATAGAAGATATCATTTTTATTATGAGGATAGTTCCGTACTTGTCTAATTATGACTTAAAATTGAGAGATTTTAATTTAAAAAATTTTAAACAGCAGCTAACTGACCACAATAGTTTTGCGAATGATGGGCTTAGGTGGCAGTTAACTTGAGCTTATTTACATAAAAAAATTACCAGAATATTCGAGAAAATTACCTGTCCAGTGACTTAAAGTCCTGTCCAGTGACTAAATATTGCCAAAAATTTAAAATAAAAAATTTGAAACAGCAGCCTACTGGCCAAAGGATTCCTCTGAAGCTTAATATTTATTACAAGAATAAACCTGTAAATTTCCTAAAGTGGAAATCACAACTTACCACCGTTCTGACGATGTAAAACACTCTAATGAAGATATATAAATTGCAGTTATTGGCCCCACCCAAGAGGCAAACTTAACTTGGAAAAAGTAGCTTAGTCTGACTAAAGTTTAAAGTATTATATTGATTTACATATAACTACCTAATTACTTACCTTTACAAGGGTAATTAATTTTTTGAATTGAATAGTGACATTTTTATACCTAGAAATTTGCCAACTATAAGAACACAATATTTATCACCAATTACTGATTATGCAAAGATGAATTGTGTAGTTTTTTTTTTGTATACGATCGATATCCAAGAAAATTTCAGGTGAGCCAGAATAATACAAAAAAAAAAAACTCAGATTCAATATAGATTTTCTCATTGGAGCTAAGCCAAACCCGAAAAATAAATAATAATAATCCACCCATACATTTATACAACCGAATTTATGTACAAATAAGTTTTAGTGCCAAAGTTTATTAGGTTATTCCAGGTTACGAAATTATCATAAACGTGCCAATTTCCTAATCCAAGTCTATTCTCTAATGATGTCTCCAAAACACGCGTATTACTAGCTATATAGTCAGTAATCCACTAGCACTCGTAAATTATTAATTTTACACACACATATGCCATACACCATTCCATCCAAAATTACACAAAGAAAGAACAACAAAAAAAAACGAAAATGGAAAACCTAAGGGAATTTTCCATTTTCATTTCTAAGTAAATTAGCACAACATTTACCATCGAAACTTTTTTTTGTGTCTGTTTGTGTTGGTGTTGTGTTGTCATTCTGGACGATGTCAAATTTCCTAAGTTTATTTTTGACAGAAATACGAATGAACTTAAAATGAAAGTCGTGTCAAATTTTTTTTATTTGTTTTTGTTTGGCCATTCAGCGTGACTGAAATTAAAATTTGAAACACTTTAGTTGTTATGTTTGATTATGTTGAACTGGTGAATTGATATAAATCAGACAATGATGGATTCTTGAAAGGTTAAAATATATTTTTTGTTTTCATAACCATATCTGCTATCAATTATAGGAATCGGGTTGTGTCCGCCATTTTCAACAATAATAAGTTAGGAGTTTTTGGTCGGAACACAAGGTCAGTTTTGTTGCTAGAAATAATAATGAGAGCTTATACCACACAAATTGATTACTAGGCACAGAATTTCTCAAACTATATATAAAGTCAAGTAAAGCTATTATTTATTTAAGTCAAGGAAAAACTACAACCACAAAATGTCATTAAATATAAAAAAAAAAAATGTAAATGATAAATTTTCCAATTTATTATTCCACGCAATATTTTCCAGAGTGATAGAAGTAGACAAAATTGATTTTCGTCACATGACAAAATTGAGGATGGTAATAGTGAAATGCAATTTAATTTTAATCTGGCAATATATTGGTTCGATCCAAAGAAAATCATGTGGCAGATATGCACCATATAATTTGCGAGTCGATTTGCCTTTGCATTTTTCAGTTTACTGTTACACGATGCAACAAGTGTATAGCAAAATGTTTGACAAAAATACAAAATAAAATGTGAGGTTCGGACCTCCAATCGAGTTACACTCTAAGTAAATATTCTATCTACATATATACAGCATCCAATTTTTATCTACTCGAACAAATCCTAAAGCAACAAAGTTATCGAAAGAATTCAATTAATTTCTTTAATTTTTTTTTTGTCCCAATTTGAACGATTTGAATAATTTCATTGGAATTGATTTCTCATAAATCGAATAAATTCAATTTCAAATGTCATCGAAATATGTGAGCTTAAGACAATTTTCTAATAATCGGATTCTTAAACTCAAGATTATCAAACACAAAATCAATATTGGATGTGAAACTATTTTTTTACATTAGGGCGCAGTCAGTGTATTACCAAAAAAAAAATATAAATTTTTTGTGAGGTTATGTTATGCTAAACAGCACTATAAAATTTACTGTTAACTGTAAAAAATTTATGTTGCCGATGTATTTGAATATATGAGGGTATAAACATTTTATTTATGCACATGGATCACGTCATGCTATGTACCTGTCGTTTAATTAAGTTTTTGATCGATTTTACAACTACCAAGGTCAATTGACAAGGTTATATTTGTAGGATTCATTATTTTTAGTGTCTAGTACAATGTATTGGTAGTTCTGATTTTTTTTCCAAATGTATAAATTTAAGTAAATTTTTGGATCTAGTGTTCTCTATCACAGTAATGGAGAAGCACTCAACTAATAATTCGTTATTTTAAATAAATCAAAAGATATGTTTGCACCTGCTCTCTTTCTGTTCATTTCGGAACTCTACATGTCCATACCGACCACTAAATGTAAAAAAATGTTACACTAATCTTCTTCCTCTATATAAATAAAAATAACTATTATTTACTTCAAGATAAATTCTCCTGGACTGGCAACGTTCAATATTAACTAATTGTTGATTCTAAAAATGTTCTTAAGTGAAATCCAATAGAACACTTCAGGGCAAAAGCTATTACCATTAATACTTGCAGGGTACCTAATAACGCTCAAATGTTAAAACAGTTTCCATTTTCCACCATATGAAAGATCTTCCTAAAACCTCAAAAAACCACATGTAAACTATTTTAATCTTTAGATTTAGGATCCCAATAGTCAAATAATCCCTGAAAGTAGCCATATGTATTTCGGTCTAATTTATATTCAGCCAATGTAATACAGTCAATCATACACAAACGTGTAGGTGCCAATTTTCCTATAAAAGGAAATACGATTTGTTTGCTTTAGTATACTGAATTATCTGGTTAAAGTTTATAAAAATCGTTTAACATTTCGTTTCTCGAACTAACCCTACACAAACGTGTTTGTTGGGTTGTAGTTACGATGATTTTTTTAAAAGATTACAATTTTACATAATATAAATAAAAGTGCAGACATTGTGTGAATTCGTGCATCTCAATTGACAACCGTGTTATTATCAAATTTCACCTACACAATTGTGCAGTTAGAAGCCGATCAATTTAATTATTTCCTTTTTGTTCATGTCAATTTTTTTTTTTACTAATATTTTCTTGTTTTCAGCCATATCGTTCCTAATCTTAACCTTTTTTTAACATTATTTATCAAACCAAACCTACACAAACGTGTTAGATGGGGTTTCATAACGAAAATTGCTTTGGAGAAACGAATTTTACAAAATACACAAACACGATAAGGCTGTGTTAAAACATAATTGTGTAGTCAGAAGCCAAGCGATTTAGTTATGGCCTTTTATGAAATCGTGACAATTTTTATGTTTGAATTGCGGGTTCGTTGTTTCAACTGTTTCCTTCCTAAGGGACAAGTTCAAACTTAACAATCGGTCAAATCGGACGTTTTTTTGTATCGTTTTTATCTTTATTTATTTAATTTTTTTTTTGTGTCCTATTTTGTTTAATAAAAAAAAACTTTTAGTGTGTGCATTCTATATTTGCGTTAAAAAAAAAAAAAAGTCATGTGTAACATTTTTACTCGAGACATATATTTTATTGAGACGATAGACTTTAAATAAATAAAAACAATTTTAACGCGTTGCTCGATCATTATAGTTTTGCTTGTAACGGGTTTTTGTGTGACAAGGTTATAAGCTATAACTGTGCCACAAAACACGCAAAGACGAAAGCTCCTAAGAGAGTTCAAAAAGCAATGAAAATTATAATGGATGGGATACTCGGATTTCGTTGTACTGCTCGAACTGTATGAACGATCCATACTCTAAATTAAATCATTCAATCAAAAGATTTCAATACGTGGAGGCTAGTTTGCTGACTAAAATTAATGCATTATCCACCCACACAAACTCAACTTCATCTATAAAAGAGAAGGAACTCCGAATTACACGGTTGATATCAAAGGCCTTCACAAACCATCTAAACTGCCATCAATAGTAGTCCTTCAACTCACACTTCCTGTAACCTTGGAAAATGAAAAATTAGCACAACAGCAACCGTTAACTACAGCCACTGAAACAAGCCAAAAAAACGGAAACATCGCAAGATTCAACCCCAACCGAATCTAAAAAAATGCCTGCAGTAATTACTGAGAAAACTCACTGGTCAATCCACTTACCATTAGTGTGGTAAACCAAGACGATGGTTATTTATTAGTAGACCCATCCATTACCGATGAGCAGTTTAAAAGTTTCATTAGTAAAACGTTTAACCTAGTAGAGGTCAACGCTATAAGAATGATTCCCAAAGTAAGGAATGGCGGTATCTGCAACTCTATATCTTAGCGATTCTGTATTGATGATGAGTTTTTCGTGTCAATGTTAAACTCTCTGTCTTGGCCAATATGAAATTTTTACCAAGGAATTTAAGTTTAAACAAAAAACAAATAAAAAAATAATTAAGTGGGGCTCTTGACCCATTTACTACCAAAATATAAACAAAATGTCTTCGAAATCTTCTGCTTTATACAACTTTGTTCTAAAATCAAATTACTTGATGTATGTAATTGGTGAATCAGCATTAAACTCTGGAATATGGCATATGGCAGTAGGAAATTTTTCGGACAAGACTATGTAGTCTATAGATGTGGCCGCTGCGAAGCGGCAAGTTCAAAAAAGCCTGGTGGCGGTGTTCTTATTGCGGTGCACTCAACGCTTTTTAGTTCGCCGATAAATTTATCCCCCCAAATTTTTGAAAAAGTATGTGTAAAGATCAACATCAATAAAAGTAACCTTTATATATATATCCACAGCTTACATTCCACCTCATGCTAGCAGTGATGTTTATGCCATTGGGGAATGTGTCAATAAAACTGAATTATTCGATTTTGTACTAGTGCTTGATGACTTCAACGTATCTGATATTAACTGGGAATATGACAAAAGAATGATCACCATTCTTCCTTAAATATCAAATCAGACGCAGCATGGATTTTCACTGACACCGTGCTTGGTGCCAATTTAAACCAAATCAATACTGCTAATTAACGTGGTGGTGTAGGTTTGCAACAATACTTGGAAGAAATTAAATGGAATAATACTTGGAATGAAAAAACGACAAAGTGAACAGATTTTATGAGATACTGATGCGTGGTTTTGAAAATAATATTCCGTCAAGCATCAAAAAAATCAATAATCATCCGCTATGGCTTGATGATCATTTCATAAATCTTAAAACCGTAAATCGCTTATGCGAGTATGTTATTAAGTGGGCTTAAAGTGGACGAAACCAAGTTTAACCAATTTTTGACGTGGTATTTTTGACGCCTACTTTAAAGTAAAGCTCCCATCATACCTAGCTAGAGTCCAGGAAAAAATTAAAAAAAACCAAAAGCATTTTTGGAAATATTTTAGGTCTAAACGAGAAATTGAACAGTATCCAACTAATTTGTCTTACAATAACACCAAGAGCACTGATTCTAAAGAAATTGACATGCCAATAGTTGAGTATGTCATTTGCGAATCCTCTTCAACTACTCTCTCTTCCAACCGGTGTTTTCCTAATAAATTAAAATTGTCGAAAATTACACCAATCTTCAAATCCGGAAAAAGAGATGATGTGTGCTACAGAGGAATTTCTTCAACTTCACCAATTCCAAAACTAGTTGAGCTTGCAATACTTTTAAAGTTATATTGGCACTCCATTTATCAACCACTCAACATGGATTCATACCGAGTAGGTCAACAACAACTAATTTAACAGAATTTACTATTAAAGTCATTAATGAAGTTGAAAAACGCCACCAAATAGATGTAGTATATAAAGACTTCAGCAAAGCATTTCTATCTGTCACCAGAAGGCCCTTGATAGCCTGTAGGCTTTTGGATTTTCACTTAATTTTGTTAAATGATTCACCTCATACTTATCAAATGGTTTGCAATATGTCACAATTGGCAATAAAAAATCTAAATCAATTACAGTAACTTCTAGAGTTCCTCAATGGTCACACATTGGACTTTGGGTATTTTTGTCTTCATTGCCAACATTACAGAGGTTATTAAAAATGCAGACATACTCATATACGGAGATGACATCAAAATTTTCCGTACCATTAATAAAACTTGCGACGCTGACAAATTACAAGAAGATATCAATCGACTGAGTGATTGGTATGACCGAAACTCATTGAAGTCAAATATCAACAAATTCAAGATATGTTATTTCATAAAAAATAAATCGTTTACAATATCAATAACCTTGAATTACAGAGAGTTTATGAGACTATTGATTCGGGAGCTACATTCATCGAAAAGCTATCCTTTAACAGGCATATCGAAAACATCATTGCCAAAGTCAATTGGATGCTTGGTTTTGTCAAAAAATGGACTGATGAATACAATGATGTATCAATATTGTTTATGCTTTACTTAGCGTATGTAAGATCCCAACTGGAGTATGCCTCAACTGTCTGGAGTCCATACTATTCAGTTCACACCAAGAAAATTGAAAGCATCTAGAAAAAATATCTCCTGTTTATGTTAAAGAAAAGCAATTGGAGCTATGACTATGGCATTCCATTTCACGAAAACGTGGCTTGTTTACTATACAAGACACCAAGATAAAATGCCAAGGTTATGAAATTTGAACTCTCAAAAATCGACGAATTCTTTTGGATGCCACTTTTATGGGTAACGTTCTACTTGGCCATATTGACTCACCATACATCATGGCAAATCTTTCAGTTCAGGTCCCGGACAGAAGACTGGGTCATCATAGGTTTTGGACATTGAGCATTATTCCAGTAATTACGGAGACAACAACCCTGAATCGCATTTTGACTTCCACCTATCCAATGATCGTTATAATAAGAACCTAAATATGTTCTTTCTTACATATGATTCCACAAATTGACTGCGTCAAGTTTTTTGAAGAATTTGTTCTAAAGATGACACATTTTCTTTTGTACAGTAAGTTTATGAAGTGGCTGGAAATTATAATTTATATAATAGTAAAAAAAAATTTCTGAATCGTCATCATTTGAGCGGATAAAAGTAAAGAAACGAAATTAAAGCACATCTCAAAACAACAAAAAGGCACAAGATATTCGTTCAACGGTGGAGCAGTTTTAACTGTGCGGTTAGCAAAATTGTAATTGAACTCTCTCGATGTTAAATCTTTGATCATTTTTATATAAGGGAGAGACAAAGGCTGATTTACAACATTTATGAAAATATCCATCTTGCAAGACCACCATTTGATCACCATTAGCGGATACAATAGAATAAGAACACACTCTCGTAAAACGCGAGAATATTGTTAACCCTGAGGAAACATTTTTTTCACGGTTGCCGAGACAATAGAACACTTCTCCGTACACAAAGTAGCGCATTAAAAGTGGCGCCCAACGTGGGGTTTTAAAGATGTTTCATGATTCAGTATGACGCTCCCTCCTTTTTTCTCAGATTTGTGGTTTGAATGAATTTTTTTAGGTACCTAATTACCTTTGTATCATTAGATTCCAACTTAATTCTTTCTTGCCTCTTTCGAAAAGAACACACTCCAAAAGAGATTTTCTCCCTTTTCTATTTTCTACTTTTGTTACCTTTGTGTGGTTTTACAACCCACACTTTGAAAAATGACGTGATAAAGTGTTGATAACACGGGTGGTCAGTCAGAAGGTATGTTTTTATATCGAGATCTACACTGTTGATAGTTATCCAAGTTTGACAGATTAGTTAAAACAAATTGCTAGTTCTTCTTTATTAAGGTCGATGGTGAAGATTGATGACGTGTCGTTGGCAAAATTTCTGTTTGCAATTTTTCCAAAAGAAATTCTAAAAAGCGACACCAATGTTGATCCGAAAGTCGAGTGAGCAAAAAGGAACATTTGTTTCTCAGTTTAACAATAAGCAATGGCTAAAAAAATTTGCTAGGGGTTTTAAGAAGCCTAAGAGAAAAATGTTTCTTGTCGTTCCCACTGGAAATGCCTCAACGCACTTAAGGTGGAATTTCTAACCACAGCCAACCATTAAAATGGTACAACATATGCTGTATATCCAATTTCACTTAATCCGAACATGAGAATTGAGAAAGGCAATAACTCAGATGCTAGCGGGAACTATATGAATCCCAGCAGTTTTTATACAATTACTAATGTCCTGTGAATATGGATACACTAAAATTTTACATTAAAGCATAGATTAAGATATAATAAAGATAGCCAACACACGAGCAACAAAAATGTATATCTAGAAATAATAGCAAAGAAAGTAAATTAAAAAGAAGAAATTTTTCTTGGTTACTGTATAAAGAAGGTTTGTAAAATATGCATTCAACAATGAAATAATAAAAAATAAAACCAAGTAGCCTTTCTATGCAATGAAATCTTTCTTTGTAAATGAAAAATATATTTTTGTACTT
The DNA here is from genome assembly GCA_963556175.1 of Tipula confusa. NCBI lineage: Eukaryota > Metazoa > Arthropoda > Insecta > Diptera > Tipulidae > Tipula > Tipula confusa. The sequence continues at coordinate 154,532,913 of OY744475.1, read as the reverse complement.
TGTACAGTAAACCAAAAAATGCTTTTACATTTTTATTCACACTAGTAGTACCCGTCAGCATATTAGAGGTACCGGACACATTTTTATTTTTTGTTCTAATTGGATCATCTTTTTATATCTTAATCTATGGTTAAAGATTTAAATCTACAAGCATACCTGTTTGTACCGTAAAACTTAAAACCAGCACAATTATTAGGTTGCTTCGAAATCTTTGCAAAATAGAGCTCTGTGTAAAGTCACAAGGCCCATATAGTTACAAAATTGAAAGCAAATGTTATTTTCGCCAAAGTTATGAATGAACGATCTGCTGGACAGTTTCCTATCGAGGTTATTTTTTCGTCATGACAAGAAGGATAAACTTTTGACAAGCCCACCTTGCCACTAATATTTTCCGCAATCTGGTTTCTCCCATCGATGTTTCAGGTTTATGCTTTTTATTTTATAAAGTTACATCCAACACAAATATAAAAAAACTGAATTACCACCAAGGAGCAGGAAAGTCTTTTTGCAGGAAACAATAACGATAAGGTTGTATCATACCAAAGTTGTATTATACAAGAAAGTTTTTTAAACAAATTTTCAAAACTAGGGGAAATCTATGAGATCGCATCCGGTGGATGGAGAGACCCACCAATTATGCTAAAAAAAATAATATTTTTAAATTATCGATATTAAAGTGATCGGTTACATTCTGAGCAATCCTTTCCTTACACAAAAGAGTAAAACAGATTGGTCAGTGAACTAAAGAATGTTGTATGAAGGGAATGTTGTAGTTATTAGGAAGGTCGATCCGAAATCTAAGGTTTTGAGCTCCTAAAAATATCACCAGTTTAGAATTCCGAAGCTAGATAAGAAGGTCTTGGTTTCGAAAACAGTTGATGGGATCCAAAATGGTTTATGGTCAAATGTTTTGTTGAGTTATCGTAAAAGGAATTTGCTTCGCCTTTTGGAATTTCTTGGAATTGACTCTTTATCCATTTTTTGTCGATGTTCTTTGTTGAGTAGATTTAACGGTTTTCGTTGTCTATCAGGGATCATAAAAGCTCCAATTACGATCGGAATTTTACGTTCAGTCGTTCGACCAGATTGGATGAGGTACTCAAAGTTTACAAAGTGATTTTTAAAGAACGGCAACAAGCTAAAACTATGGGTTTGTTTCACAATTTTGCGTACGAAGAATAAAAGTATTATGGTTTGAGTACCCATGGACTCTCCAATGTCTTAAGTAGTTTCTTGTGTGATTAACAGAACAAACAGAATATATTTAATTGTTTACGAAAATGAATATTCTTGTCCAACTTGAAGAAAAACGAACTCGGTACCCTGACATATTCGGTCATTAATTTTACCTATTAGAATTATTTTTGACTACCGTGCATGATAACTATTCTATTAAAGCCGCTGAAACACCTGTTTAGTATGAACATAGACTACAAGTATTGAGAGAAGATAAAACTTCAGAGACACTTGAGCATCGACAAATACGACTGAATTCACTCCGAGTACACAACTCATGAGCAAAGACTGAGAAGTATACGAGATGCGAAAGCTGCAGAGACACCTGAGCAACATGAACAGAGACTAAGAAGTCTAAGAGAAGCAAGAGCTGGAGAGACACCTAAACAACGCATCAAGCACGAATAGCACAGGTCAGACAAAATCTCTCACAATTGCGAGAGCGTATGCGATCTGATATGGAAACATTCGAAGCAGCAATCAACACCTTTTACAATCAGATATGTCAAGTATGCACCAAAAGATGCTATCCAAATCAAATAGTATCCTGTAATCCAAGTGCACAAGCTATGGAATATTTGCCTGATGAAGTGAGACGATCACCATTACGAGTATGTCACAGATGCAAGACTCATATAACCAGCAAGAAAATGACGTGACCATCGAAAGCATACTGGAATAACTTAAATCTCAGCAATATTCCTGATGTGATCCTTCAGTTGAATCAAGCCGAACAACGACTACTGGCCAGAATAATTGCATATGTAAAGATCGTTCATCTACCAGGTCGCTTTGGACAGCACAGACTTCGTGGGCAGGCAGTGCTTTTTGCTCAGGACATCTTCAAAGTCACCGAGAAGCTTCCGAACATGCTACCGAGATCAACAAACAATTCACAGATGATGGTAGTCACAACGCATCTAGAAAACCTTGACATAATGCGAGAATATACGGTATCTCGGCCTGTATAGCGATGTAAGTATTGACTATAATGCGCAAATAAACCATAGTTCGTGTACAGCAAGTAGAACCGGAGACAACTGTGAATCTAGATACCAGTACATATAAAGAGATCGGAAGCTTATCAAAAATCGTGCGAGCTTGAGGGCATCAGGCTTCATCGATATTCAGTACAGGTTATCCTGGTGTTCAATGTGCAGCCATGGTGTTAGCGAATATTGTAAGAGCTGTGATTCCACCACCTAATCAATGGAATTCGCTAACACTGAATCGTAATATGCTCGCGGGTGACAATATGTACAGAACAGTAAGAAGCAAAGTGACTAGAGACCTGGAAGAGAACAAACATCTGAAATTACGTGATTTTGATGTAATCATGCTTTAACATGTACAACAACAACTTCGGTATCGCTTATGCTCCAGCATCACGGTAGTTTGCAAGATAAATTCAATGTCAGCACGATCGATGAAACACTTAAGGCTTCCCTTGAGTCATTGTTTAAGATCCATAGAGCAGGAGTGTTGATAGCTGAATCACTATCATTAGGAGTCATGTATTACAATGATAAATACTACTTTACAGACTCACACTCTTGTGGTGAAAGAGGAGCATCTGCTGGAGACGGCAAAGCAATTATCATAGAATGTGATAATCTCACAGAGCTCGTACGTAAATGCAAGCGAGCCACTGGTTCAAGTAACAATTTTATTTTTAGTCGTAAACATTTTGGATCATATTCTAGGTGCAAAGAAAAAAATTATTTTCTACTTTTTGGTTCACTTTCTACGCATAAATAAAAGTATGCTTTTTAAAAAAAAATTTTTTATTTATTTTTTTTTCATTGGCATCATTATAACAGCCGTTATTATTTCTGACTTGTCTGACTATGTCTATTTTCACATGAAAAAGAACCAAATTATGTTCCTTGCATAATAAACGGTGATCTCATTAATAAGTCGTCCTCACTTAGACAGGGTTTGGATATTTCGAGTGCTCTTTCTTGGAAAGATCATATACATATATTTAATTTTAAAAAACTAAAGTCAGTATTTCGATTTCAAAAGACGCTGTCAGCATTCGTCAGTAAAGCTGCTACTCGTTTTAGTTCGAATCCAAATAGGTTCGCATTAGATGTGACCCAAATGTAACTCAAACCAATCTGTGGAATTAAAAAGATTCGTCGGCCTTTCCACAATATATAATTTACAGGTGTTCAAGAGGACCTAAACGCATTCTTAAAGAAACAAGCAACCCGAGAAAATGAAACATTTTTTTATTCTATTACGTAGCTTTCTCTGCCGCATAAAATAAAAGCAATAATTTTATTCAGACTTCAGAAAGTTAATTTCAGCCTGTAATCATGTAACCCTAAACTATGTAAAAAAGATTCCACTATTGACCAAAACACTGCACTACATTTATATTCAAACTAACAATTTTGTCGTTGTGCCTCCGGTGGTGCGATACATGCAAAAGCACAATAGCAGAATAAATAAAAATTTAAATTCTAGGTCAAACTCCATCAACAGTTGGATGCACGTCATCGAATAATTTTCCAACATACATACATATTCACACAAAAAAAAAATCCAAATAAAATAAATTCAGTTCATGTGCCCTAAATAGGACAAACCCATAATCAGTCCCGGTTTTTCTCAAAAATGAAAATAAAAAAATTTCAATCGAAATCGCTCATATCGAAATTATATTTTCTCGTAAAAAAAAAATGTATAAAAATAATATTTTCATCGTGGGCGAGTTGAGTTGAGTTTTCTTTCTCTATGTAGCTCAAAATTATTATTTTTTTTGTTTTGTTTCTTTTTTTTTTTTAATCCATAAATTATCCAAGGTTAGAAGACGAATAAAGAAAATCGAGAAAACAATTTAAGAACTTATAATACAACAAAAAGGGATAATTACCTTAATCACCCATCCACCCAGTTTTTCCCGAACCACCAGACTTTATCTTTTTATATACTTGTTAGTTTTTTGTTTTGTTTTGTTTTTGTTTTTTTAATTAGACAAAATAAGAAAAAAAAGAAAAATTAATGTAGATTAGAAAAAATGTTTGTGTTTGTTATTTTTGTATTTTTTCTAATCAATAATTAGAATCGAAAGAATTCGTAAATTCATCATCATCTGTGAAACCGCCCCAAAAAATTAAAACCAATAAAATGTACACGAGAGTATATATGTAACATGGGTGGAAGGTGAGTAAAAATACAATTGGGACACTTATCCACCCCGTAATACGTAAGTTAACTTTAATGACCTATAATTACGATATATATATATATATATATATATATATATATATATATATATATATATATATATATATATATATATATATATATATATATATATATATATATATATAAACAAATATTTTAGGGTTTGTTTATTTTGCGTGTGCTTTACCTATTTTGCCCCAATATCAATTTAACCATAAGTTGCCTTTAACCCACATTCACGATGTAAATTTTTTATATTTTTTGTGGTCGTGGTTCCTTATTTGTTAGAATGTTTTTCACATTCGGCACAACATTTTTTCACTAAACTCACTTTTTTTATCTGTTTTGACCAAAAACATTTTTTTTTCTTGACACAATTTTCTTAAAAATTCACTTATCTTAACCACTTATACAAAACACTTTAAACACCCAAAAATACAAACTCAAACTATTAAGATTTCATGAAAAAAAAAAGAAAATGAAAAACAAAACTTTTGACACAAAAACCTTTCACTTTTTTTTTATATTTATATTTTCCTTAAAAGCACATTTCCTATTTTTTTTATCTTGACAAAAACACGAATTGAGATGAAAACAATTTACTTAATTTTTTTTTTTTTTTACATTTTCTACTTGATTAACACCAAACTATTAATTTAAATCTTTAAAAATTAAAATTTTCCACTTTAAATTTAGCGACTAGAGCTAAAAGCTTTACGATGAGCTTTACTAGTTAAATTACACAAAATAATATTAATTTTTTTTGTAACCGAATTGCACACAATTTTAAAACCAACACAATAAAAAAAAATTCCGAACAATTTTTTTTAAAAATTTTTTTTAAAAAATTCACAATTTACAGAATTACAATTTTTATGTTTTTTTTTTTTAATAAATTTATGCTGTAAAAATAACAATCCGCCTCGGGGTAGAATCGAACTATCCCAGGTCTTATTCGAGTTTAAACGAAAGTCAAAAATTATCTATACACGAAGAACAGTGTGCAGGCAAAGTACGAAAAAATCGAAAATAAAAAAAAAAAAAATTAACAAGAAACGAGAACCAAGAGAATTTCGATCTTTTTCCCTTAAAAATATTTAGTTTTGGTTTTGCCGAACGCCACCCGAAAATGTGTAAACGTTTTTGGGCTTAAAATAAATAAACCGAACGTGAAAAATGTGGAAAATTGGTTGTTCGAATGTGTATGGAAGAGAGAAAATTTTTAGCTGTACTATGTATAAAAGTGTCGATGTGTTGGTGGTTATATGGAATAGGAAAATATGCTGGAATGGATAACGGTCATGCGTATCAAAAGCGTTTTATTATTTTTTCCATTTTCTTATTAATTTTATTTTTGTTTTTCCATTATATTTCTATGTTTTCTGGTATTTTGTTTTATTTAGCTTTTCGATGTTTTTCCCTTTTTTTTTGCTGTCACAATTGAATTTGGAAGAAATGAGAAGATTTTTTGTGTATAGTCTGTGAGGTGAAAAAAAAACGTGTATAGGCCAATAAACTTTTCTGTTGTGTAATGTATATGGTGCAGTGTTTTTTCGTAAAAGTAACCGTTACAGTCTGAATACGCGAGAACAATCGTTTCTGCCTCGACCGATGAATATGAAAATTTATCAGCGATTTAATTAATTTTGTACTCGATTACAAGAGTAGATTAACGAATACAAGAGTTACATTTTATTATTTTTTGATGATAAACACAAGCACTAATATTTACTTAAACATACAATACAAAGTATATAGGTAAATAATTTGTGCATAATTTGTTATATATAACAACCAAGAATAATCAACAGGGCTCGATGGCTGTGCGCGGGACCAAACAAACTATGTGGACATCTCCACTGCTGACTATTCACAACCCAACTTTATTTTTATTTTTTACGATGATATATTATTTTTTTTTACTTTGGCGTTAACCGTCAAGCACAGATTTATTTATTTATTTGTACGAAACACTTGATATTTGTTACATTAGTTGCTTTCCAATCGACCACCGCAACTACACAAGTACTTAGATGTGTGTATTTGCTAAATTTGAATTACCCATAACTGCTCTGGCTATTTTTCATGAGCAGTTAAAAACCAGTTAGGCACCATTTAATCACTCGGTGGGTCTTTTTTAAACCGTTAGACAAATTAAAATGTCCAGGAAGATCAGTTTTAAGTAATTATATTTATTAGCAAAGACTAAAACCTAACTACTAGCGGTTGGTCGATTGGAAGGCAACTATTGGGTCGAATTTATAAAAACCTACTTTGCTACAATTTGAAGCATTTGCTTCAATTGTTAGAATTTACTTTAATAGCCGAGTTACATTCATCGAATTTTAAAGAAGAAGTTGATATTGAAATCAATTTAGTAAAATTGCAATAAAAATGAAAATTGCAATAACATTTCGTTTTTATTTGTGTGAGTAACCAAAGCATAGTATATTAAACTAATTTTACACATGTATTGTCATCTTTTTATATGTTTTGCTACAAAAATATAAAAATTTTCATGTAAAAAACAAGATCATCTTTTTTATAACAGTTTTTGGGTTTGGATCTCGGGTTTCATTTTTTTATTTTTACAAGAAAATATTTTTTGTCGATTTGGCTTGCATAATTTTTCAATCTAGTTTTTTTCATGATGATAAAATTCGTTAAATCTAAATCGGCTATTATTCGTATAGGTAGGTACGGAGCTCGAGCTAAGCCAAATTTTAACGTGGTCTCCACAAATGTACAGATAAATTTCGAGCTAAAAAAATGTGTAGAGATAAATTTCGATATGTCTAATTTGACGTGTCTTTTGGTTTTTAGGGTGTTCTGTTTTCAAATTTTTTAAATTTTATTTTATATGTTGGTGCTTAAGATTTTTGGCCTTGGTTGGCCATTATCTTCTTCACTTTCATGTGGTAAGTCGAAGTTATGTACATTATCGAAATCATCAATTTCGTCCATTTTAACTCGTATTTTTAAAAAATATAGCAAACCATGAACGAGTAAAATGAAAAAATAAAATCCTAATGAAATGTCAAAGTTTCGCATTCATTTAATGTACCGTGCAGATAAATAGACGGGAAAATGTTGGAACTTTATAGTAGTGCCATCTATTATACAATCCGATAAACTAAATTTTCCATTATTTGTTCACGATGAGTGGACTGATGAGTGAAATTGTCTGCGAAAATTGTTTATATCGCCCAGCTAGCTAAATTTTATGTCAAATTAGCATAGAAAATGTATCTTAGCTCGAGCAGCGTATCGACCTTTTGACTACGGACTTTTGACGATTTATAATTATAATTAATACGTAGTTATATTTAGTATATTTAAATTATACAAAAATCTTGTTCTCTTTTGGTTGCCGTAAAGGAAAGAAATTAAATTCGGATTAAAATCATTTAAAATGGATTTGCATATTATACCACTTGTTTCAATGGTGGTGGCAAACAACGTTCATGAAAAAAACAGTTCAAGCCAAGAACACTTGGTGACGATAACAACTTTAAACAGTTGTATTGTTTTACACATCGAAATATGGAGTATTCGGCACAACAATTTTTACCAGCATATTTTGAACGGCGCGGTGGTACAATCTCTATCTTTTTTACTTTATGTTGGTGATCCAAACTTCGAGGTAAGAAATATTCATGGATGGATTTTTCATACGTGTTGTAATCGCAGCGTAAAACACATGTGGGGTTGCCATCAGTGAAAACCTTGGTATTCTCAGCACCAAATTCGACCTACAAAGCTATTTCAGATTTTTATTTTATTTTTTTTGGAGAATACTTTTGTTTTATAATCTTAGTTATAGGACTTCTGCATTTCTATACTTCGAATTATTGTTTGTTCTCTGACTATGGATGGTGTGGGTGAGGCTCAATAGGGTAGGCAATGGTTAATGGTTGTAACCTGTTACAGCTTGATCTCCATTGTTGTAACTTTGTGGAGTCCGCCAATTGTACCTAATATAGCTCCTAGTGGTATCACCCGGGCAACGACTTCGGTCGACTAAATATTAAATGCGAGTGCTAACACTGTAAAATAAGGGTAACATGTAATATGTCATGCGACCCGTGCCAATGATCAACCTGCCTGGGGCTCTTTCAAAGAGCCCAGTCTTGACGGAGCCTCGATACCTGGTGATCTTCAGTTATTTTTAGCCTTATCCTTGTATTGCGGATCTCTGCAAAGATAGACCATTATTCTCCGCTACTCATGGGACAAAATGAATAGTCCGGATCTCTTAAAAATCAGGAAAATTCAAATAAGAAGAAATGGGTCTTTTAGGCCTCCTCTCTCTATAGTAAGAGAAGGGAATACGTGCAAGAATAATGCAGGTCCCTTCAAACCAAATAAGGAGAAACGGGTCTGTAGGCTCTCTTTCTAAAGGTAGGGAAGTGAGTTTATACAACGGTCCCACCAAATCAAGATTCAATGCTAGGAAGAAAGCATGGAAAGCCTTAAAAAGAAGGAATTTAGGTGGATGTAAACGAATAAGCATGTAGCCACACTTTTGCAGGCTATTAAGATTATCAAGGTGATGCCAGGAGGTTCATATGATTGCTCCCTGTCCAAAAGACAAAGATCTTTAGATCTCTACAAAAAGGCGGTTATCAGCATTGGAGAGGTTTAACCTCAAGCCAGACTTGATGTTATTTTGTTGGAGGATTATCCTAGTAGGCCGAGAGCTCGGGTGTGGATTCCAGCGGTACCGAGTAATCCAAAGACTATTTTAGAATTGTTGCAGATTAGGCATCTGGATTTTCCAACTTCTAACTGGAAGATAGCCATGATGGAGGAAGCTAACAACAGATCAGTGTCATAATCATCAACACACCATCGTTGGCGATACTGGCCAAGACATGTGGTGTGGTATGCTACGGTTTTAGCGCAATCACCTTAAAAGTATTTAAAAAGAGTGGGGTTGCTAAGTCAGGGCACCAGAACTAGATAAGGGTACTTCCGCAATGAACGGAACCTCGTCTAAGGATGATTGCCCAATTGATACGCAGTCGTATCCTCACAGGACAGTGGGGACAACTTTGCACACTGAGTTATCCTTATCAATGGAGTCACTTTGCGGACACGGTTTGGACTCTGATTCTACAGAATCTGGTTCCACTGGAATTGGGCTCTGAATACCCAATTACAAATTAATGTTTGTATAGCAAGAAGGTATAGTATTCAATCATGCATTCTTGCAAAAAGCAAACTAAATATCTTTCTGTTTGCAAATCACGTCCTACGATCTGGGTAAGCACTGATACAAATAAGAGAGGTGAGTCACTTCTCGGATTATATTTAAGTACTAACCTTTCAATCTGTAATGTAAGCTGTAAGCCTACTTTTATAACAAGGAATAGATTGGAAGTTTTGGACATTACGATTGTCTCGAATTTCTTGTCGAATAGATTAATTAATTGGAGCGTGTCTGAGGAACACTACTTTCCTGATCATCGTTATATTCAATACCGATTGGATATACAATATTTTAAAACTCCAACCTTTAGAAACCGTAGAAAGACCAATTGGGATACTTTCAGAATGGTTTTAAGTAACTCTCTACCATCACTAGTTCCTAAATCTCCGGAATCAACACAGGAGCTAGATGTCATGGTAAACCGGGTGTCTGATGCTTTTAATGAAGCTATTTTAAGTCCATGTCCTCTTAGAAGGCCAAAGGGTAAACCACCATGGTGGACTACAAGTAACGAGCATAAAATGCAAGTGGCTCTTCAAAATCGCGAAGAGAACTAAAATTGACATGGACTGGGACTCCTATAAAAAGGTCAAAGCGGTTAAATATAAACTAAGAAGTGCCAAAAGCAATTCCTGAAGACTATTTTGTGATTAAATACAGAGGTCCTCTGAGGCAGCTAGGCTACTTATGATAACACCCATTTGTCCTATTATTCCAAGTAATCTCCAACGACCGGATGGCCAATGAACTTCAACGGGTAGGGAATCCTTGGAGCTTCTTCTTGAAACTCATTTTCCGGGTTCTTCCAATTCTCTTCTTATGTTGCCAAAGGCTAATAAGGCTACTGGCCTCGCAGGGAAAATTGTCAACAGGAGAACTATCTAGTTGGCCGTAAACAGTTTCAAGCTTTTGAAGTCTGCAGGTCTGGGTGGTATTATTCCTGCCGATATTAAAAAAACCACTAACTTAACTGTTTCCTGGCTTGAGGTGATTCTCAAAAGTAGCATCAAACTATGTCATATTCCAAAGAAATAGACTGAAGTAAATGTAGTTTTTTATACCTAAAACGGAAAAATGCTTATCTTCTTATTTCTTGAAAATTCTAGAAAGACAGATAAAAGCTCACCTCAAAGACTCAATCGAGCATGAAAAGCTGTCTCAGCATGCATATTGTAAGGAGAAACTGCTCACCATTCCCTCTTTTGTCCTATAAAGAAGTCTCTCGAATATAAAAAATTTCGATTTTATATAAAGACACGTCGGGGTAGAGAACGACTTGTCTTCTTCGGGTGGTGTAGAACAATACGAAGATTAAGCTCAGGATCGAATCCGTTGGAGCCAGACTGTTGACTCAGTACGGGCCAATAATGACCTGTAAAAGTCGACTTATAAAGCTTGTGCCAAATCATATTCGTTAAGCTAAAAGTATTATTTGTTTGTCAGTAATATGGAACTCTTTATCAATAAGTTACACTAACCATCAAATTTATCACTATCTCATATAGAGCATTTATATTGCAAGGGCTATGGTTGGTTTTTAAAAAACTATTCGTAACACGATCATGGCAATGATTTTATTACTTTTTTAAACAAACCTAAGCCGAGTTTATAAGCCAACATTTATCAGTCGACTAGAATCACGCAGTAACCCATTTTAAAATAATTAATATGTAAAAGCAATCATCACTTTTAACCAATCGCACCTCTCAAGAGATGAACCAAAAAAAAAAGTATAAAAATTCAATCGTTTTTGACAATTTAACGAATACAGCAACAACAACAACAACAACAAAAATAAACAAACAATTTGAACCATAAATATAGACGATGAATATAGTTCAATGTCTCAAACTCCTCTCTAAATCTATATACCACACCATCAATCACTCGAGTAATATACAGCCATTATTCAAATTTGGCAATAAGAAATTTCGTGGAAAAGCAAAGAAAAACAAAAAATTGGAAAGTACGCAACTAAATATAAATAAGCAATGTTGACAAAAAAAACGAGATAATCCATTTTCTGTTCGTTGAACATATTTTTCGAAGTTGAGTTTATGTAGCATTACATAAATAGAACATATCTCTTTAATATCTATAATTGATCATGAAAAAAAAAATTTTCGAAACCATTCGATGAGCCCCGGATAAAGATAAGGCATACTATTACCCCATAATCTATGTTAAATCCAATTAGAACAAGAAAAAAAAAATGATAAAATAATATTATGTTTTGGTTGCTGGATACATTTCCTCGTTGTACAGGGTAAAAGAAAAACATATTTTCTAATCTAATAAAAAAAAATGTTTTTCGTTTACATACTTTTTTGTGTTTGTGTGTGTGCGTGTGTGAATTATATTACCATTCCCATAAGCAAACACAAAATTTATTTTTAAAAAAAACGCATGCCAAAAATTTCCCACTACGTCACAACCACAACGTTACATATGCGTGTGTTTGTGTGTGTAAGAAGGCCCATTGGAAAATATTAAATTTATTATCCACCAAAAGAAAGAAAACCACGCAACATTACAGACTACCAACAAAATGAGGAAATTCGATATACATACATATATATATATATATATATATATATATATATATATATATATATATATATATATATATATATATATATATATACTCGTGGATTTTCACCATTCTCTCATTCAGCTCTTCAATTTTCTCATTTTGACAGGAAAATTATTTTGTTTATATTTCTTTTGATCCACCACTTTGGTTGGGTATTTTTCCATTTTTTATTTTTATTTTATTTTTCGTGTTTCGTTCGTTTCGTTATTTTGCGTTTTTACGGGGTAACGGCGTTGTTACACATAACAGAAAGTAAAAGAAAATTGGAAAACATATAAAGGTGATTTACAGTGCGTAAAATTAGAAAACGTGTATGTGCATTGACGTTTCTCCAGGTGGTATGGTTTTTCATAACTACTTTGAAAGTTGGGATGGAAGTTCAAGAAAAAAGTGGTAAGGTGATGATGTACTCATGTTGTCATGACATCAGTTTAATATAGCCAAAAGGAAATTTACACTCAAAACCGTCATCATTTTGACATGTTTGTAAATGGTTATATATATATATATATATATATATATATATATATATATATATATATATATATATATATATATATATATATATATATATATATATATATATATATATATATGGCGTAGCCTGGTTTTTTGGTTTTTTGATGTAGGAAAGCAATTTGATTAATTTCGGCTGATGTTCCTTTAAATATTATAATATTTTCCAACTAATTATGTGCTTTTAAAGAACCATGTTCACTCAAGATTCACAGACTTCAAAGGAACTATCATTGCTAATACCAAATGACTTTTTCAGTGTTGTTGGATCGTCCCTTAAAAGGATTACACTAATATTTATTTAAAAGTTAAACTATAATACTTGAAATAATTTGGTTTGCAACGCCATTTGACATGATTCGAAGTGCAAACTTTGCCTAGGTGTTTACTAAGAAAATATCCACCGTAATATTAGCCGCAGCTATATACTCCCACTAGCTCAGCAGGATGGAGTGGGATGTGGCCACCAACAGACAGTAGACCTTGCTTTAGCCGCAAGTTAGAGGTATGAATCTATAGATCCAAATGGAAAAGAGAACAGAACAACACTGGCAGAATGCATAATTTTTGAATTGGACGTTTCGTGGTTCCATTTTTAGTTTAAAGGGTGACAAATCTTGTCACTCCATCAGTACACGGATGCACTTGGATCACTCTGCCGAGCAGCCATTGGTTCGCTGGCATATTTTCTTTTATGACGGCGACATCGTTAAGTTTTATTGGTTGATGCGGCTGCTTCCACTTTTTCCTCTGTTTTAGCAATATCAAATATTCATTCTGCCACCGTTTCCAGAAATGTTGATAAATGCGTTGAACAGTCTTCCATCGAGTTAGGTAGTTGGGTTTAACTTCAGTGATATCTACAACAAGACATTTAGTAAGTGGTTGTCCTACCAGAAAATGTGCTGGCATTAATGGATCTGTTTCTTCCACAGATAAGACACATATAGGCCAGGCAGTTTTCAATTTCCGTCAACAAAGTGTTTATTTCTTATACTGTGAGTATAGTTTTTCCGATGACCCGTTTTAAATGAAATTTTGTCGATTTTACTGCGGCTTCCCAAATACCGCCGAAATGAGGGGACTGAGTGGTATGAAATGCCAGGAAATAGTGTTTCCTGTAATAAAATGAGAACTTTTATTTGAATTTTTAATTAATTGTAACACTTCTGCATTTAGGATATTTTTGACTCTAATGAAGTTTGTGCCGTTTTCGGAGTGCATTTCTGCTGGTGTGCCTCTTCGTGCTATGAATCTTCTTAGAGCTTTTGTGCTAAAACATACAAATACACATATATATGCCTTGTATATATATATATATATATATATATATATATATATATATATATATATATATATATATATATATATATATATATATATATATATATATATATATATATATATATATATATATATATATATATATATATATATATATATATATATATATATATATATATATATATATATGCCTTGTATGTTCGTTGTCCGAACAACACTTCATCCACCGATCGACCAATAATTTTGTCGATAAATTGCTAATAACAATGATGGGCCAGCATTAGTTTACTTTTGAGAAAGTTCTCCTAAGATCAATTTGGTGAGTATGGATTTTGGAGGCATAATCAACGGATGCCTTATACTATAGGGTGCAGTGCTGTTTTGAAATCGACCGCTGACTCGCAATATGTTTGCTGCATCTATAAATGGATTTAGCGTAGTTAAACTGCTAGACTTACTGATTTCTTGACTTTGTTGAAAAAGAGTTATTTCTGCTTGATACGATCTTGTCTGTTCATACTTACATATAGTTTTAAATGCAAGAACGAGTTCTTGTGGTTAAAGTACGTACCCTCTAACTCCCTGGTCACTGAGTCGGTCGTGCATTGTGTATGAATCTTATCATGAAGGCGATGACTCGTAATTTAAAAAATGATGAGTATCTGTTTAACATTGAATCTAAAAGTTAATTGTATATGAACCCGCCGAATGTGTTTGTTGAATTTGATTGGTCGTACTTCTTCCGTGTGTCTAAAGCTATGTTCTTGTTTTGGCCAATATTCTTTGTCGTTTATTATCCAATCAGGACGATCCCACCATAATTGATGTTTGCGCAGTTCTAGAGCATATAATCCGTGACTAGTCAATCTGCAGGATTTTGTAACGATGGCACTGGTCTCCAGTGAGTCCGTGGCATAATATCTATAATCATGGATGTGTGATTAGCTAAAAACGTTGTCCATCGTCGAGGTTTGTTCGACAACCAATCTAGTACGGTTTTGGAATCGGTCCAGCATATGATATTATCTAGTTTAAACTGCTTTCTGCTTTCAATTTCTCAATCATCTGAGCTAGAAGAACGGCGCCACACAATTCCAGCCTTGAATTTATTGGTGCGACTTTGGTCTGGCAAGTAATCAAATGAAAGTATGTTTATCTGTTAGGCGCGTGGTTATTTTGAAATAGACGACGGCTGCATACGCACTTTCGCTGGCATCGCTGAAACCTTGAATGTCTAAACTGCAATTATAAGAAGAGCTAATAAATCTTGGAATACAAATATGTTCGACTTTTTGTAAGTTGCAGCGGATTCTTTCCCATTGCTTTAACTGCTCTTCAGGCAATGAGTCATACCACTTTAAGTTTAATAGCCATAACTTTTGCATACAAATTTTGAATTTAATTACTATTGGAGAGAGCCAGCCAAGCAGATCAAATAGTTTACTTGCTTCGGATAGAATAACTCGTTTTGTAGTATCTGTATGGTTCTTGAAACACGTCTTTAACATAAACGAGTCATTTGTTGGATCCCAACTAACACCTAATACTTTTACATGTGAAGATTGTTCGACTGTTAAATCTTCGACACCTTTAATATTCCTTGAATTGACGTTAGTCAGTTTAGTATTTAGGACTTCTGGATTATTTGAACACTATTTTCTTAATAATAATCCATATTGATCGAGAATTGCGCTGATTTCATTCTTTATTCGGACCCCTTCTTGTACAATATCCACCGCAACCATTAAATCATCGACATATATACTCCTCTCAATTTCGGAACATGTTACCGTATTGGATTGCCTGTGCTCGCCAGCAATTTGTGGTGTCTCAAATCTTATAGCTAAAAATAGAGCACTGGAGAATCCATATGTGACTGTGGACAGTTGGCTTCATATGATTCAGTAACTCATACTCCTTCATGAGATCGTGGTACATATCTATGAATTCAGGTACCCTCTCGAATCGCCTTTTCATGCATCGAAGGCGCTGTATTGCTATATTAATAGTATTGCTAAAGTTGTCTGGTTGTTGTTTGAAAGGTAACCTTACTTCAAATCTTCCATTTTTACTGCGTGTAAATTTATCTTTAAAGTGTTGCTCGCATAGTGCCTCTTCGGTTGAAAAATGTCGTTTCTTATCACTAACAGATTCAATCTCCCAGAACCGTTTCAAGGTGGCATCGGTATCGGCTTCTGGTTCACTGTAGTTTATTGCTAAAAAGGACGATGAGATTCTTGTACCTTGTTACTACTTGTGTTTTGTATCACAAAAGCATCTGTCTCAATTTTGTTTTCTACCTTCTAATAAGAAGAAATAATCTGCTCCAATTACTGCTATAACCACTTACTGCTATTCTAGAGTTTACTCGTTTACAACTCAAGCGTTGGACACATGACTCTGTAACCAAGGTTGCTTGTGAGCCCGAGTCCAACAATGCTCGGCAACTCTGTGGTTTTCCGTAAAAATCCAGTACTGAAATTACAGTTGTTGGTAAGACTGATTGTAATCTTGGAACCTTTGCATTGCATGATGTCATCAGATTATTATTTAGACTCGTGGTTTGTGAACCTTGCTTGAAAGTAGATAGATATTCCTTTGTCGGTGTTTCAATTTCTGGTGTTTCTACATGTAAGAAAGTATGATGTTTCCTAGAACAGATTTGACACCCATGTTTTCATAGACATTTGAAAATTGGATGTTTGCCGCTGAGGCAATTGTAACATCTTCGACTATTTTTAACCCATTCTTTGCGTTGATTGACATTTAACCTGTTGAAATCTACACAGTTAAATAAAGCATGATTTTCGTTTTTGCTCAAAGTAGATTTTCGTTTAACTTGTAGCTGTATGACTGAAATCTTGGAATTCACTGACTTGATGGAGCAACTGTGTGATTCTAGAGAATCAATCCTGATTTGTAAGAATCTGAAGAAATATTCTAATTTGGGGTGGCCCATTTCGGCTGAGGTTTCCGCCCACATACCTTTACTTTTATCGTCTAATTTGCTGACTAACCAGTAAATTAACCAGGGATCGCGAGTTTCTGCTATTGTACCAAATGCTTTTAAACCACGTACTACTTCGTCTGCTGAATCAAGCAAAATCTTCATTTTGCTAGCATTTGCTGTATGAATAACAGGATGTTCAAAGAACATCCTGTTATTTGCCTGAAAAATGTATGCTGTTTTTTTGGTAGTTTCACTTCACCTTGAACATTATGTGAAGTGTTTAGAAGCGAATGAACGCCTTTGATCTCGTATCCAGGTAACATTGTTTGTTGTCTTATTAGAGCTTGGTTTTTGCCACGTAATATTTTTCTTCGAATTCGAAATCTGTTTCCTCTTCATGGTTGTTGTCAAATATTTTGCTTTCAATGATGGTAAATTCCATTAATAGGACGTCCACCAATTTATCAATTTCGCTTTATTGTCAACTTTGACGTTTTCAAAAAGATGATCGAATGTACACTGATTTTAATTTTATTTTGTTTTATTTTTATATACACATAATATTCTGGAACATTTGTATAATTTCCGGTTACGATATTTTTTGCCTCGACTGTTTATAAATTATCGATAAAATCGATTTATTGCGACATCTATTCTTTTTTAATTTAATTTTAATTATGGTTAATGATTAAGATTCATAACTTGGATTAACCATAGATAGAGTGCATAATAATGGTGATTAATTTCTTGGTTAATCCATTTTGGTGGTGAAATTACAAATTTGTTGTCAATCATACGTTACGTATTGTTGTTTATTCTTGTGGTAATGTCTTTGTCGAACATTTTGACAATTATTTCTTCTCGGCAATGAACATCTCATATCGTGGAGGAGAGGAAACAAATAATAAAAAAGCGAACACAAAAAAAAATTAATAAAAAAAATTTATAATTTAAAATTAAAACTTGCATAAAAATCCTAAATTTGCTTATGAAGCCAGGCCTTCCCAGTAGTCGTTCACCGATCACCTCAATGGGTAAGACCACCTGTCTTCTCTACATTCAACACCAAAAAATTTTAAAATTTTTAATAATATTTTTAGTTCAGTGAATTTTACCTGGAACGGGGTCATGAAGTGCCACCCGTTACATACTATATAGTTATATACTATATAGAGGTGGAATGATTCTGTTAGCAAGGAATTTTTACCGATTATTCAGTCGCCAGTGATTCAACGGTCAACGACAGCCGATAAACTTAATCCACGGTTAAAGTGACCCGGTTTATAAAAACACATCACGCGGCACTCAATTTATGTATAAACATACTTGTCGAGATGCAGATCGGTTTTTACTGGACATTGAGAATGTCAAAATCGCCATTGATACGCTTGAAATAGATGCATTATATTCCCGTAAACTGTTTGCAAGCTCACCGAATCAAAGGCCTAACTTATCCAAAAGGTGTTCCTAAATATTGCTCAAAATTACAAATATCATGTTTGGCTGAGCGAATGGCTGCGATAAATATTGATGCTGATGAATTGAATTTCAAGTTTCAGATTAAAATCAATTTTCGAGTTCCTTTCTTGAAAATTTTGATAAAGAGACAATTATAACTCGTTTTCAAATGACATCCCAATTTTAATTAAATTCAAGCTAATTTACTCTATTTTGCAATAATTATTAAATTCTCTGGATCGAAATGCTATTCCGAGGTCTGCGATAAATAGTGGGGAATTATTAATCTCTACAATCTGTATTTCTGTTGATAGAGTTTTGGTTGAGTACATCCCAACGAATTGGCAAAATCAATTTTGCAAGTTTACGCTTGGGAGCTTCAAGAACCTCAACAGATACAGAATTACCTAGAATAGTTCTAAAAGTATTATTTTCTCATAGTTTGAGAGAAGGGTAATGCCCAGAACTTCCTTTCTATTGTTTGTAATAAAAGTAGGCTTACAGGCTTTCTTACAGATAAATAGGTTAGTACCAAGAATATAATCTAATAGTAATAACTCACCTCTTTCATTTTTGTCGGTGCTTCCCCAGATCGTATGGTGTAATCACCTCTCTACTTACCTGACCAACCACTATTAAGTCGCGCATGTAAGTCGGAGGAACGATTTCTCGATCATGCGGTAAATATACTGATACAAGCCAGAGGTATTTGCTGTTGACGTCAGTGCTAACTTGCAAGAATCTTGTTCTTTGCAAGAATGCACCGAATCCTATACCTTTACCTTGAAGAATTAACAGCTTATAGTTAGTAGCTCTAAGATCAAGAACCCGATCTTTATTGACCCATGGTTCTTGAATCAAGACGACATCTATGTCATCTTCCTCCACTTTGAGCATTAGAGCAGCCGATGCTGCCTTACAGTGATGCAGGTTTATTTTCAGTATGTTAAGCATCCTGATTAAGATCATCTTTCACCTCGTTGACTTCTGAATTTCCAGAATCAGAAGATTCTAGGGGTCCACTACTGAGCGACTCCATTGACCTGGACAACTCATGGTCCAAATTAATAAGAATAGTGTTATTATTGTCCGGACACTCAGCCTCGACCGATGATCCGGGCATAGCGGTTGTACCCTCGACTGATTCTGGTGTCTCTGATATTACAGCCTCATCCTTCTTATAAATCTTGAGTGTTACAGTGCCAAAACCATAGCTTATAATGCCACCTGTCTTGGCCAGTTCTTCCAACGATTCTTTATTGACAATGAGCACAACAGACCTAAAGTCATTTTTAACCTCCTCCACCTTGGTAATCTTCCAATTGTGGGAAGGTAGCTCCAGGTTGGCAATCCTAATCTACTCCAAAATCTCTGTGAGGTCACAAGGCTTAGCCGGGATCCACGAACGGGCCCTAGGTCTGCTTGTTATGTTCTCCAAAGCAGTAACTTCAAGTCTGGCTCCAGGCCAGACTTTCCCTAGGCTATTAATTGCCATGTTATATAGGTCAAGATACCTCTGGTTGGCACAAGCTGTCAACTTTACATGGTTAATGTACCAACCACCAGTTCGACAAGAAGGGGCAACCCCAGAGTTCCCCCGCATAATACTAAGGAGGGAAAAGGATAAAGCCCTTTCCACCTTCCTCCAATCAGCAGGAGTAATACTGCCATCCTCCTTTCGGTATCAATAACAGCTACGACAAGAGGGTCCGACAAGAGGGGCGGTTTTAAGCGAGTACCGGCCGCTTTGTTGTATTTTTATTTATCTATCTATATCCTCTACAATGGAGAACATGTCAAAACAAGTTGACACGCTCCACTGCCTACCCTTTTGAGCCGCTCCCACCACCCCTATAAATACCTCATGCGAATGCAAAATCGTACCTCATGGATTTTCCGAAGCCTCTAAAGAAGCCTTTTCTGCGTAGCTTTCCGCCGTATACAAGGAAAATCATAGACACAAAATACAAACCCAGCATCAGATTGCTCTCAGCAAAAACGAAATTTGCATATATTAAAAAACCTATCCATTCCACGACTGGAATTATGTGGCACGTTGCTATTAAGTAAGTTATTATTAAGTTAGCATTTATTATCGAAATAAATGCTTGGACATAAATGCTTGCAATCAAGCGCACCCTTATACGATTAAGTGCAGAGAACAGAGACCGCCGGCAAAAGCTAAATTTGTTTATTCGTCTACCTTGTCATGAAAATTATACACTTCGAATTTGCGTTCGGATGCTTACTTAGCTGCATTAAATCGGTTCATTGTTCGTCAAGAAAATTGTAAAAAATTCCACAGCAACAATGCAACACACAGCATTGGCGCTCGAATTCATCTGTCCGAATTTTACACATTCCTACAAGAAAACCATAATATTATATCTAATTTTTTATTGGCAAATCAAATAACGTACCAAAAAGATACCTTCTAGCTCACCACGTATTGGCGGACTGTGGGAGACGTCTGTAAAAAGTGGCAAACTCTATTAAAATGAGTTACAAATGAACAAAGATTAACAGTAGAGGAGATATGGCAATAATTATCGTTGAGATTGAGGCCATGCTTAAATCACGGCTCCTTTGTTTGCAAAAGGCGACTTGGAGTATTTTACACCGTCACATTTTGTATGACATTGCTTTGACATTGCTTTGACATTGGGTGACCATCCACACATTAGCTTGTGTTAAAAAGTATTTAACCAATCAGCAACAAAGACGAAAACATTTTATAATTTTCAGTTTATGTAAGCTGTCAATTTTTTGTTGTGGTTATCGCTTAAATGAATTGTGTATCGCTTGAAAATCTTCATTATATGGAGAAGTACAACTACGATCTTCTGGAAGATGAAAAAGACGACGACGTCGACGAAAACGACGATAAAGATGACCATAAAGATGACCAAACAATTTAAAAATGTGTATCATATAAAGAAAAAACACAATACCTCATCCAAACACAAAACAAAAAAAAATCGCAAGACGAATTCATTTGTTTACATTTCTAAATTGACAAATAATTTGTGGCATCACAATGTGTTGGTGTTAGTTAAACAGCGTTGTGCCGATTGTTTACAAATAATTGTTTTCTTTATTGTTTACTAAGTAAACAATTTTATGTAAACATTGTGATTTTTTTTGTAAACATCGTAAACATGTAAACAATGTAAACACCATATAATTTAAATAATACTTAATATTTTATTCAATATTTAATTACATAATTAGAAATAACATTAGAAATAAAACTTACAAATAAATATTTTAAATTAAAACTAATTTGAGTTGTTTGTTTGTTTGTTTGTTTGTTTATTTCTATGCAATCTGTTTTGGGGCCGAAGCTCTCCCAACTCTTTCGCGGTTAATTAACGTCCTACTTTACGCCATTACTAGCCAAATTGAGGACGCGCGAATACAGGTTCGCGTTTCCAAATATCCATCTGCAAATTGCATTGCTCCAGCCAGCCTGTACTGGCATGGACGATGGTTCGGCCCATGAATTCTGCACTCCAACGGGGGGGTCATAGTTGTGTTCATTGTCATCACCGATCGTAATCAAGTGATGAAAAATCACTTTTGCAACCCTCCCCCGTTGGGATTCGAACCCGGTACCTCCCGTCCCAAACACCGCAGCTTTAACCACTGCGCCAATTGCTCGAGATTTGAGTTAAGTAACTGGCTAGGATTTGAAAAATCAAAGGTTTCTTTGATTTTTCAAATCCTAGCCAGTTACTGTTTGGAGAATAAACAAAGGACCAAGATGAAAATAGTCGTTCAATCTCATTGGATGATGCAGGTATTTGTAATCATTTCTTTGGCAACTGTAACAAATTTGAATACTTAAATGCTGCCATATTCCAGAAGATCATCGCATCGTCAATTTGTTTGCTAAAAAATATACTAAAAATCAATTTTTCCGATCCCAAAATTTCCGTCTTTGGCATTTGTCGATCAGTTCACATATTGGATTAAAAACATCGATGGCATTTTGTATGTGATCTTAAAATTCGTCGTCAAAAAGTAATAATTTTACATCCTGTTTGACTTTTTTCCTATGTTGCCACCGCAACTCTTTTATATGCTCTCTTTTATATACTGCAAATTTTCAAGCAAAGAAACTAGATTGTCCCTGTAGAGACACCACCGTACGTTACTGACTGTGCGTAATTTTCGGCCTCCTTTGTGAATTGTCTTTCGCAAGAAGATTGCCTGAATGGCTATTGCAGGTTGAATGCCATTGTGCCGTTCGCCGACCCATATTTACCATCGCAGATGGTAAATATGGGATACAACTGTTAGATACAACTTCTACGAGCGTCGTATGGAAACGGTCCCAAGCCATTGTTTCTGACTCGGCAATTATATTAGCCAATGATTCAACTGTTTCGGGCGTTCAGGTCTTATCCCAAGCACTTAAAAACGATTGCTCTTTATTTGTTGTGTATAATATGATAAATACAGTTTTGGTGTTGTTTGAAACATTTTTCCACCCATCGATCAACAATCCAGATTCCGGTCCTATCTCCTCCGATATTGTAATACATTTTACAATTTTCGTGCACATGATCCAACATTTTGGTCGATAGAACTTTCCTTGACGGTAGTTTATTTGCGTAAGCAGGTCTTCTACAACTCTTCATCTGTGGTGACCGTTAAATTTTAAACATTTTAAACTTACGACAGAACTACTGGGACTATGGCTCGTCGTAAGTTGAGGACTATTGAATATTATACTATAGATTATTTTATATGTACATAGACAATGATATATCGTTTACTCTTTCTTATCCACTGATTATCGTAAATTTTTAATGAATTATTAGCCTTGTTTCCAAATGTTTACATTGTTTCCAATTGTTTCCAATTCTTTTCAATTGTTTACATTGTTTCTAATTGTTTCAAATTGTTTACGATCAAATTTTAAGCAATGCGTGTTTACTTGTAAACACACTGAGAGAACAGTTTTAGTTGTGACAAACGATTTTTGCGCCTCTTGAATTTCGCTGTTGCCGCAACTATATTAATTCATTTGGACTAATATCAATTTTTGTTTGTAAGACCTAATTTGAAGTTATTATAAATCAATTTTCGATTGATTCAAATATTATTGTTTTGCTACAATCGCTTATTAGTATTTACAACTAAATAATTTCAATAGAGGAAACAACATATTTTTACTGTTATAAAATTTCATTCAAAGTGAACTCTAAGTTTATTTGTACCTAATAAGATTTAACTATTACAACCGAATAATTTCTTAATGATAAACGATTTTCTTTCTAAGCAACAAAATACTCGTTCAGTGTAATAATGATTATGTTTATTATAACTAAATATTCCATTGGTTCAGCTGATAATTTAGTTGGAATAATCGAATTGAATTGTGAGTCTACTAATTTAAGTTTGACTTAAATGCGAATTTATTTGTAACACCCGTCTATTTCACTTGGGTTTATCGCATTTTAAAACGATTGTTTGTCACAAGCGTACAATATGTTGTCTCTAAAGCTGTCGAGCAGGATTATATACTGGGCTTAATACTCCTTTTTTAAAAGTTTAACACACAAATTTAATATGCGCATGGCAAATATACCAATGTACTTCTTATGAAGGAGTACTTCTTATAAATGAAGCTTTCTATATTTTTTTGAGTTCGATAAATTTACAATAAAATTAAGATTTTATAATTCAATACGTACTCAGGGGAAGAATAAACATAAATGCAAATTTTTTAAAACAATTTATTTTGATTAAATAATTTCAAATTTTTACAGCAGTTTTACCAGTGTAAGTTTTATTAAGTTTTTAATATTTACTTTAATAATCCCATATAAAACTTTTAATTGTTGGAATATTTAGTTATATAAGATGTATGGTCACATTTTAAAGATTCTATATCTCTTAACACAGCATTGTTTTGCTGTTTGATCAAATAAGCGAAGTAATAGATATCAAAACATAAAGTTTCAATAGATTGTAAACAAATGTAAAAATTTTCTTCGTGGCTCACAAATAGTTGTACAACCCCAAATATTGGTTCACCGATTAGAACTGTGACTTTTAACTTTTTTAATTGTATTATAAAAAAACACGTTAGCACTCTTTTTGTGTCTGCATAATTCTGATTTATATTCCCGTAGGCTGCTAAAGGTTTCATAATTTATTATACAGACAAACGAAAAAATATTGCAACAAATGAATTTTCTTTATTATAACCAAATTATTTTTGTGTCGGTTGGGATAAACGAAATTCAGTTTTCTAAAATAATATGTAACTAATAATTATTATAGCAACATATTTATTTTTGCCGTAACTAATATATTTGTTGGAAGATTATTTAAGGATAGTTGTTACAACTAACATATTTTACCACTAGCTTTCAAACGAATCGGTTATTATTTAATTTAGCTTCAAATAATTTTCCTTTGTTGAAATAAATATTTTGTATCTAGAATAGAATTTCATTTATAGTAAATGAATTTTATTTGATACAAAAAATACGTATTGAGGCAAATGAAATATATTTAATACAAGAGTGAGCCAACAAATTATTTTTCTCAGTGCAGCCATCGCTGGTTAAAATGCAAGAAAGATTGTAAATTTCCTCGAAAGAGCTCGACATTACTTTGAGTTTGATCATTGTTGTTATAATGTGAATCGGAAATTGAATGTGAAAAAAATGTAATTCAATTATTAATTAACTAATGTTTATAAGCCTAAATCTTACCTATTATGAATTTTATTGTACAAATTATTAACATTTATTTTTACGAACATTTCTAAAGATTTTAAACTTGACAAATTTAGTGATTTAAAATAAAAGCTATTGCGTTTTATGCTCTAAAATATAATATTTAGCACCATCTATTGGTGATCACAAAATAATAAAATAATTGTAAAACTAATAGTGGTATTTTATTTGCCATGGAATTTAATTTCAAATTGGAATTCAATTCCTGGTAAAAAGAAATAACCAACCAATTCTCGAATTTTGTTTTAAAGGTTGGTAGTGTATTTTAAATTGAACTAATTTAATTTAATTCAAACTCATTTTTAAATTAAAAAATAAAAAATACTGAAGTTATTAAAAGTTATTAAAATTTGGAATTTGACAAAAACTAAAAATTGTGAATTATGTGCGCTTTTTAAAAAATGACAGTAATACAAAGTCAATATAGTAACAAAGTAATATTCTGTTCTCAATATTCTTTTGTAAAATTCAAATAACTTAAGCTACTACCTTGAACCGTTAGGCCCTGGCATATATCAAAGGTGATATTGGTACAAATTAGTCTAAATAGCAACAGTGTAAAAGAACTTTTGGGTCCAGTTGTACGATTAGGAACTTCAGTAGGTCTCAAAATCAATGAATCTAAAACTAAATATATTATCACAGGTTTGAGACTGTAGACGCAATAGACTTTAGAAGAACCATTCATTTGAAGAAATGAAGAGTTTTCAATACCTCGAATGTCTTTGTCACACATAATCAATGTGTGGGAAGGGATATAAAAGAGTGTTTTGTCGATGGCAACCGTTGTATGGACAATGTTATTAAGCTAAAGTTTTCCAAGGTGCTGATTAGTCCTTTTGTCATATAACGATACTTACACCTATTTACCTTCAACCAATAGTTGAGATATTCCCAGATCCTTCATGAAGAAAATGGGTTTTGGTTGTCTAAAAAACCATACGAAGAGAAAGCCCGCGATACAGAAGCATGTGAAGTTATCCCAGTTTTTCATCCCAGAAAAAACTAAAACTTTCATCAGGCAATGATCAGGAAATGAACTTTAATGTTTTGTACTTAGAATACCTTATTCCTAGGTGAACGACTCTTTTAGATTATATTTTATATGGGCTCATATAGAACTTGGCCGATTGCACGAATCACACCATACGGCTAGTACTGACGACTTAGTCAGTGATAGTCCATACTATTATCAGTAGAAAACATTAAAGTTCATTTCCGGCAAACCATATTCCTAGGAGAACGGCTCTTTTAGATTTCATTTTATATGGACTTGGTCAGAGATAAAAAAAATTAATTTAATTTCATTAATTTTGTATGTATATATAGAAAAAACTGGGATGGGATGAGATAGTTATTGCCTGATGAAAGTTTTAGTTTTTTCTGGGATGAAAAACTGGGATAACTTCACATGCTTGCGATACAGCTACAGCAATGACCTGTAAAACCCAATTATTTATGTTTAAGGATATTATATTAAGAACCTTTATGTTTAAGGATATTATCACGAATACGACCTAATTAATTAAACAAGCCTGCGAGAACCTTTTTTTTTTACTCAATGTACTTGTTAAGCATTTAAGGACTTAGCAAATATTTTCATTTTGTTTTTTTAAGACGAAGAAGACATCATAAAATAATATCCTTGTTTTATTAAAACAGATTTCACTTCATTAATCAATGCTCGTTAAAACAAACAACAACAACCAACGATTATATCTCTCTTGATCCACCGTGCGTACCCATATCATAATATGCACGAATAAAAAAATAAGAAAATTAAAGTCGTTACTCACTGAGTGTATCTGTATATGTATATGTATATATATATGTGTATGTTGTTGTTGTTTAATTTTCCATTTCTATTCACAGAAGATTATAGATCCGGTATATGTACTAGGCAAAAAAATGAGTCTCCCCGAATCTCATCGTCAAGTACACATAAATACATCCATGTAGAAAAACATTTGTTTTGCTGCTTCACATCGAAAAAAAAATGGGAAAATGACAAGAGAGGCTACACGAAATAAAAAAAAAATTATGAATTTCCATAAAAATAATTTTCCATTTTTTATTTTATTTCATTTTATTTAGGCGACAAATTATTCCCTTAAATGAAATTTTAAATAAATAAAAAACAAACATACACTTACATACACTCACACAGTGTTGCAAAAATGAAATAAAAAAAATGAATCCTGACGTAACGCTTTTCTTCATTTTCCATTTTATACATTTTTATGTGTTCTCTAGCTCGTTTCATTTCACTTACAGACTCACAAATGAAAAATGAAAATGAGAAAGAAAAAAAGCAAACTTATAAATTGTTTTTATACCGGTTGATGTTGAAAAGGTAATTTTCAGTTTTTCCAGTTTTTCACAAAAAATCTGAAAATAAAATAAAATATGAGAAAGTTTTCGTTTCGTTTGTTTGTTTGCTTGTGTTTGGTAAAAAAAAAACATTTCATACGTATATCAAACAAGGGAAATGGGAAAACTAACTGTGGGAATTTTCATTTTATTTTTCCAGCGCTCTTAATATAATATGGGAGCTAAAACATAATTTATGAAAGATTTTTCATTTTGCTACAACTGGATCTTCTTCGTTTTCTTTGTCGTTTTTCGTTGGTATATATGTAATTAGAAATGATTTTCCTAAATGTGAGAAAATTTTACAGTTTATCATCTTTTCAGCGTACGAGTAAGAATATGAACAAAAACTATTTTCTTATTTCATTTTCATACACAAATTAATTTCTATTAATTAGAGATAAGTTAGTTTAGTGGTGTTGTTGTTGGTTTGATTCCATAATTTCAAACCCAACATGAATTTTCCCAAATTAAAACTTAAGACTCTGTGCCTTTGTGTAACGAACTCTTAAATCATTCTTTGTTATTAAGACATTTTGTTACTGGATTATTTTGTTTGATGTTAGATTTTAGAAAGGGTGTCGTGTGGTGTACAATGTACATGACCCACATCAAATATACTTTTTATAATAAATTTATGAGGTCGTGACTTTGCTGTCAAAATTCAAACGAACACCAACTGGTAGTTATGTGTTATATACTGTACGATATATTATAAGTGTAGTATATAGTATTGTAATTGTTTTTTAGGCCATTTTTGGCAAGTATCGCATTAATAACCTGGTTTCATAGGACGATGAAAACAAAACTGTTTTCGGCCAATGTTGCCACGTAGCCTTTTATATATATGAAAATGGTGGAAGTTCTATTCCTTTTTCGAATCAAACGTTTAAAAGTGGCCTTCGTGTCTTGGACTGTTTTCACTGATACAGTTTGGATGATAACGAAAAAGATTCCTTATGGACTTTTTGGTTAAACCAAATGATCCGCAAAGATTGGAAAGCCAGGAAAAGTCAACTACAATAATGCATGGTGTTTACAAAAGTATTAGTTTAAGTAAACAAACTTTAATTGTCTGGCTTGCACTGAAGAAGTGGAGAATTTGGAAAAATGTATTTCGAAAAATCGCATTTTAAAAAAATCATAGACGTAGTTTAAGTCAGAAACCCCCTTAAATCTATGTAAAGCCAACCTACAAATTCATGCAATGACGATCTTGTCCTTGAAAAGAATTCGTACAAATAATTTTCGATGGCCCAAAATGTACTCGATAAGTTTAAAAGCCAAAATTTTACTACACAAATGAGGTCTATTAAGTGCATAATACCATAGATTAAGATATAATAAAGATAGCCCACATACAAGCAACAAAAATGTATATCTAAAAATAATAATAGAGAAAGTAGAAATAAAAAGAAAAAGTAAATTTTCATGGTTACTGTATAATAAAGAGATGTAAAATATGCATTCGGCAATGAAAGTATAAAAAATATAACCAAGTAACCTTTATCTATGCAATGTAATATATCTTTGTAGTTGAAAAATATATTTTTATACTTTGTACAGTAAACCAAAAAATGCTTTTAAATTTTTATTCAAACTAGCGGTACCTGTCAGCATATTAGAGGTACCCGTCACTTACTTTTATTTTTTGTTCTAATTGTATCATCTTTTTATATCTTAATCTATGACTTAAATTAAAAAAAACTGTTGACCACTGACAATAAAAGCATTTGTTAATATTGCATTTTTTATTTTAAAGCAGTATTTATACATCGCAGCCAGCAGATCATTTTTCTTAATTTAATAGTAAGTTCTTATTTCTTCTTTGTAACTTGTTCTTTCTATTTAAGCCTGATATCTAATGTTTTCCCCAATTACTTACCTGTATTTGCATCGCGGACCAGAACTGCTATTAAGCGTCTGAGCATCAGGTGTTTTGGCTTTAAGCAGCATATGCCTCTCATGTTAGAGGTGGCTAACAAAACCTGAAAGTAGTTATAAAATACTAGAACAAGGCTCAATTACCGAAGAGAAATGAAGACAAAAGAATTGAGTTCGAACAATTGAGTGTTTCGAAATTATCTGGAGGTAAAATATAGATAAACAACCTATTCGAATATGTAAAGGTAGAAGAAATGTAAGTGATGAAATATCGAGGGTGGTTCGGTCGGTTAAACTATCCTATAATGAGGTGGAAAAAGAGTTTGAAGAACTTAGTGAAAAATTGGGAAAATCCAGAGTTGCTCTGAACGAGGATCATCAAATTATGGATCTACACGTGAAAATTGTATGCTCCAGCGATTCGAGACCCATTTTTAGTGCGAAACCAGCAGGCATTTCAATTAATCAAGATAAAGAGATAAGCAAACCCCTAAACGCTTCCAATTTAGACAAAAGAAAGCGGGATTCCCCACCTAGACTGATCTGCAGTTGGACAGAAGAAACGCATCACAACATTGGCAAATATGGAGCTAGCCTTAGAAGTAGAAAGAAAACAGGAGAAAATTGGTATAGGAGATACATCAGAATGGCAAAAACAGGGACCAACAAGGCAAGTTGCAAGTTAAAGGTTCGAATAGACAATTTGCCGAAAGGTCGTTGAACTCATCGACTAATTCTTTCGATGAATAAATGGACAAACAGGAGATATGGAGAAATAAATTTCTACCTGAGTCAGTTGCTAACTGGGCATGGATGTTTTCATGCTTATACATACAATATAAACATTGTGTGTTCAAACACAATGATTCTTTGTTTTGTCGTGAATTCGGCTAAACTGATCCTGTAAAGCACAGTTTTTTGCACGTCCGCGCTTTGGCAAGAGAACTGATCTGTTTTTATCTATGGAAGTCAACCAATCAACAGAAAATATTATTAGCAGTATGGTGAAGTCCGAAGGACCGTGGAGAAAAAAAATATGAAGAACTTAAAAAAATTTTGTCGGGCTGCTGCAGAGTTTTTTGCTGAGCTACTTTGCTGAGCTCAAAGTATTCCTCTTTATATATTTGTAGTATAAGCTACATCTAGAAAGACATTTCCTTTTTCTGTAATACGCTCTTTATAAATTCAGTAATTCTATGTTAAGCTCTATGGTTTAATGTTTCATTGAGCTCGAGCTCATGTTACGGGATAAGATTTGTTTTCTATAATTATAGAGCTCTAATTATAATTAAATCTTTTAAGTAGAAGTTTCTTGAACAATTTCAAAGTCACTAGAAGAAACTAGATTTGTCGGCATGATTTTGTATCGCTCAGGGGCGAAAACAATAATCAAATAATAATAATAATATAATAATATAATAATATAATAATATAATAATATAATAATATAATAATATAATAATATAATAATATAATAATATAATAATATAATAATATAATAATATAATAATATAATAATATAATAATATAATAATATAATAATATAATAATATAATAATATAATAATATAATAATATAATAATATAATAATATAATAATATAATAATATAATAATATAATAATATAATAATATAATAATATAATAATATAATAATATAATAATATAATAATATAATAATATAATAATATAATAATATAATAATATAATAATATAATAATATAATAATATAATAATATAATAATATAATAATATAATAATATAATAATATAATAATATAATAATATAATAATATAATAATATAATAATATAATAATATAATAATATAATAATATAATAATATAATAATATAATAATATAATAATATAATAATATAATAATATAATAATATAATAATATAATAATATAATAATATAATAATATAATAATATAATAATATAATAATATAATAATATAATAATATAATAATATAATAATATAATAATATAATAATATAATAATATAATAATATAATAATATAATAATATAATAATATAATAATATAATAATATAATAATATAATAATATAATAATATAATAATATAATAATATAATAATATAATAATATAATAATATAATAATATAATAATATAATAATATAATAATATAATAATATAATAATATAATAATATAATAATATAATAATATAATAATATAATAATATAATAATATAATAATATAATAATATAATAATATAATAATATAATAATATAATAATATAATAATATAATAATATAATAATATAATAATATAATAATATAATAATATAATAATATAATAATATAATAATATAATAATATAATAATATAATAATATAATAATATAATAATATAATAATATAATAATATAATAATATAATAATATAATAATATAATAATATAATAATATAATAATATAATAATATAATAATATAATAATATAATAATATAATAATATAATAATATAATAATATAATAATATAATAATATAATAATATAATAATATAATAATATAATAATATAATAATATAATAATATAATAATATAATAATATAATAATATAATAATATAATAATATAATAATATAATAATATAATAATATAATAATATAATAATATAATAATATAATAATATAATAATATAATAATATAATAATATAATAATATAATAATATAATAATATAATAATATAATAATATAATAATATAATAATATAATAATATAATAATATAATAATATAATAATATAATAATATAATAATATAATAATATAATAATATAATAATATAATAATATAATAATATAATAATATAATAATATAATAATATAATAATATAATAATATAATAATATAATAATATAATAATATAATAATATAATAATATAATAATATAATAATATAATAATATAATAATATAATAATATAATAATATAATAATATAATAATATAATAATATAATAATATAATAATATAATAATATAATAATATAATAATATAATAATATAATAATATAATAATATAATAATATAATAATATAATAATATAATAATATAATAATATAATAATATAATAATATAATAATATAATAATATAATAATATAATAATATAATAATATAATAATATAATAATATAATAATATAATAATATAATAATATAATAATATAATAATATAATAATATAATAATATAATAATATAATAATATAATAATATAATAATATAATAATATAATAATATAATAATATAATAATATAATAATATAATAATATAATAATATAATAATATAATAATATAATAATATAATAATATAATAATATAATAATATAATAATATAATAATATAATAATATAATAATATAATAATATAATAATATAATAATATAATAATATAATAATATAATAATATAATAATATAATAATATAATAATATAATAATATAATAATATAATAATATAATAATATAATAATATAATAATATAATAATATAATAATATAATAATATAATAATATAATAATATAATAATATAATAATATAATAATATAATAATATAATAATATAATAATATAATAATATAATAATATAATAATATAATAATATAATAATATAATAATATAATAATATAATAATATAATAATATAATAATATAATAATATAATAATAATAATATAATAATATAATAATATAATAATATAATAATATAATAATATAATAATATAATAATATAATAATATAATAATATAATAATATAATAATATAATAATATAATAATATAATAATATAATAATATAATAATATAATAATATAATAATATAATAATATAATAATATAATAATATAATAATATAATAATATAATAATATAATAATATAATAATATAATAATATAATAATATAATAATATAATAATATAATAATATAATAATATAATAATATAATAATATAATAATATAATAATATAATAATATAATAATATAATAATATAATAATATAATAATATAATAATATAATAATATAATAATATAATAATATAATAATATAATAATATAATAATATAATAATATAATAATATAATAATATAATAATATAATAATATAATAATATAATAATATAATAATATAATAATATAATAATATAATAATATAATAATATAATAATATAATAATATAATAATATAATAATATAATAATATAATAATATAATAATATAATAATATAATAATATAATAATATAATAATATAATAATATAATAATATAATAATATAATAATATAATAATATAATAATATAATAATATAATAATATAATAATATAATAATATAATAATATAATAATATAATAATATAATAATATAATAATATAATAATATATAATAATATAATAATATAATAATATAATAATATAATAATATAATAATATAATAATATAATAATATAATAATATAATAATATAATAATATAATAATATAATAATATAATAATATAATAATATAATAATATAATAATATAATAATATAATAATATAATAATATAATAATATAATAATATAATAATATAATAATATAATAATATAATAATATAATAATATAATAATATAATAATATAATAATATAATAATATAATAATATAATAATATAATAATATAATAATATAATAATATAATAATATAATAATATAATAATATAATAATATAATAATATAATAATATAATAATATAATAATATAATAATATAATAATATAATAATATAATAATATAATAATATAATAATATAATAATATAATAATATAATAATATAATAATATAATAATATAATAATATAATAATATAATAATATAATAATATAATAATATAATAATATAATAATATAATAATATAATAATATAATAATATAATAATATAATAATATAATAATATAATAATATAATAATATAATAATATAATAATATAATAATATAATAATATAATAATATAATAATATAATAATATAATAATATAATAATATAATAATATAATAATATAATAATATAATAATATAATAATATAATAATATAATAATATAATAATATAATAATATAATAATATAATAATATAATAATATAATAATATAATAATATAATAATATAATAATATAATAATATAATAATATAATAATATAATAATATAATAATATAATAATATAATAATATAATAATATAATAATATAATAATATAATAATATAATAATATAATAATATAATAATATAATAATATAATAATATAATAATATAATAATATAATAATATAATAATATAATAATATAATAATATAATAATATAATAATATAATAATATAATAATATAATAATATAATAATATAATAATATAATAATATAATAATATAATAATATAATAATATAATAATATAATAATATAATAATATAATAATATAATAATATAATAATATAATAATATAATAATATAATAATATAATAATATAATAATATAATAATATAATAATATAATAATATAATAATATAATAATATAATAATATAATAATATAATAATATAATAATATAATAATATAATAATATAATAATATAATAATATAATAATATAATAATATAATAATATAATAATATAATAATATAATAATATAATAATATAATAATATAATAATATAATAATATAATAATATAATAATATAATAATATAATAATATAATAATATAATAATATAATAATATAATAATATAATAATATAATAATATAATAATATAATAATATAATAATATAATAATATAATAATATAATAATATAATAATATAATAATATAATAATATAATAATATAATAATATAATAATATAATAATATAATAATATAATAATATAATAATATAATAATATAATAATATAATAATATAATAATATAATAATATAATAATATAATAATATAATAATATAATAATATAATAATATAATAATATAATAATATAATAATATAATAATATAATAATATAATAATATAATAATATAATAATATAATAATATAATAATATAATAATATAATAATATAATAATATAATAATATATAATAATATAATAATATAATAATATAATAATATAATAATATAATAATATAATAATATAATAATATAATAATATAATAATATAATAATATAATAATATAATAATATAATAATATAATAATATAATAATATAATAATATAATAATATAATAATATAATAATATAATAATATAATAATATAATAATATAATAATATAATAATATAATAATATAATAATATAATAATATAATAATATAATAATATAATAATATAATAATATAATAATATAATAATATAATAATATAATAATATAATAATATAATAATATAATAATATAATAATATAATAATATAATAATATAATAATATAATAATATAATAATATAATAATATAATAATATAATAATATAATAATATAATAATATAATAATATAATAATATAATAATATAATAATATAATAATATAATAATATAATAATATAATAATATAATAATATAATAATATAATAATATAATAATATAATAATATAATAATATAATAATATAATAATATAATAATATAATAATATAATAATATAATAATATAATAATATAATAATATAATAATATAATAATATAATAATATAATAATATAATAATATAATAATATAATAATATAATAATATAATAATATAATAATATAATAATATAATAATATAATAATATAATAATATAATAATATAATAATATAATAATATAATAATATAATAATATAATAATATAATAATATAATAATATAATAATATAATAATATAATAATATAATAATATAATAATATAATAATATAATAATATAATAATATAATAATATAATAATATAATAATATAATAATATAATAATATAATAATATAATAATATAATAATATAATAATATAATAATATAATAATATAATAATATAATAATATAATAATATAATAATATAATAATATAATAATATAATAATATAATAATATAATAATATAATAATATAATAATATAATAATATAATAATATAATAATATAATAATATAATAATATAATAATATAATAATATAATAATATAATAATATAATAATATAATAATATAATAATATAATAATATAATAATATAATAATATAATAATATAATAATATAATAATATAATAATATAATAATATAATAATATAATAATATAATAATATAATAATATAATAATATAATAATATAATAATATAATAATATAATAATATAATAATATAATAATATAATAATATAATAATATAATAATATAATAATATAATAATATAATAATATAATAATATAATAATATAATAATATAATAATATAATAATATAATAATATAATAATATAATAATATAATAATATAATAATATAATAATATAATAATATAATAATATAATAATATAATAATATAATAATATAATAATATAATAATATAATAATATAATAATATAATAATATAATAATATAATAATATAATAATATAATAATATAATAATATAATAATATAATAATATAATAATATAATAATATAATAATATAATAATATAATAATATAATAATATAATAATATAATAATATAATAATATAATATATAATAATATAATAATATAATATATAATAATATAATAATATAATAATATAATAATATAATAATATAATAATATAATAATATAATAATATAATAATATAATAATATAATAATATAATAATATAATAATATAATAATATAATAATATAATAATATAATAATATAATAATATAATAATATAATAATATAATAATATAATAATATAATAATATAATAATATAATAATATAATAATATAATAATAATAATATAATAATATAATAATATAATAATATAATAATATAATAATATAATAATATAATATATATAATATAATAATATAATAATATAATAATATAATAATATAATAATATAATAATATAATAATATAATAATATAATAATATAATAATATAATAATATAATAATATAATAATATAATAATATAATAATATAATAATATAATAATATAATAATATAATAAATATAATAATATAATAATATAATAATATAATAATATAATAATATAATAATATAATAATATAATAATATAATAATATAATAATATAATAATATAATAATATAATAATATAATAATATAATATATAATAATATAATAATATAATAATATAATAATATAATAATATAATAATATAATAATATAATAATATAATAATATAATAATATAATAATATAATAATATAATAATATAATAATATAATAATATAATAATATAATAATATAATAATATAATAATATAATAATATAATAATATAATAATATAATAATATAATAATATAATAATATAATAATATAATAATATAATAATATAATAATATAATAATATAATTAATATA